>PYAF01001252.1:2705560-2737163 GCA_007407185.1 Glycine tomentella
TATTTATCAAACACTTTTATGGAATAATATTTTCAATAATATAATTCTTAAGAATATTATTCACAAAAATGTAATTTAATCCGTGAAACAAATCATCCTAAAGAAATTTGTAAGTATATAAATTATTTTTTACATATAATAAGCCTATAATTAATTTTTACCTAGAATTTTGCGTTATTTGTGTAGATGGTATCTCTAATATTTTTGAAGTTTTACACTATTAATATTTTATGACAGATTATTAATATTAGTTTACATTTGCATAAAAACTTAATTTGTTATAAATGGGTTAGATCTTACAACTAAAGTATCTTAATTGATCCGTGGCTTGTTGTAAATTTATTTTGTACTGAATTCAATTACTACAAATAATGTATACAGTATATTATAATTATTTTAATGAACTGTACCATTTCTTAATATTTTGCATATTTAATCCTTAATTATAGAGGTGTAGACTTGGTAATTTGCTTTTGTTTTTGGTAAAGTATTCTTTTACTGTTATTAGCGTATGAAATAATTTAATTTTATAAGAAAATATAAATGCTTCCGTTGCATTTGGTGTCAAGGGATATCATTCTTTTTTCCTTGTACCTTAGTTATATATATCATTTTAATTTAGAATATTGCTGACTAAGAATGTCTCATTCTGATACACTATATTACAATTGTAACCATATAAAATTAAACACTATGCCTTAACTTTTAGGAAACTCCATGTCAAAAAAGACAAAACACTAAATAGAAAACCCATGACAATTTTTGCCTTCTAATTTAAATGTGTAGACCCGTGTGTTGATACTAATCTTGTTGTTTTAAAATGTGTTTTTTTGTGTGTGAATTCTATAGAATTTGCCAGATTTTTACATCCTCGTTAGTCTAATAAGGCAGCAAGAAGTTGGAGGATCATTAACCATGTGCATCAAGTTATGAAAAACAAAAAAAAATTAACAAATGGAAAATCATAAAATTGTGTCGTCATCTTAATTGGCTTTTATAGTATGCTTCAAATGAGAAAAAATTGCATCCTCCTACCAATTTCACAAAACAGTCATTTCCTTAAAATAAAAATGTTGTATTGTATTACGAGGGGAAGTATGATATGAAGTTTTAGTTTTAGGAGATTGATTTATTTTTTATCAATTAGTGTTAGTTTTATTAGTTTTTGTTGATGGAAGATAGAATTCAAACCACAACATCTTTCATCTCTTTTCTCTTTTTAACTAATAATTTAATCTTATAACTTTTTCCTTAGATCAACCTAATTAAGCATGTAAAAAGAAAAATTAGAAAACATTACAACCTATGGTCTCTCACCCCCCTCTAAAAAAAGAAAAACGGTCTCTCAACCTCATCATGTCGTTAAAATTAATGGATCAAACATTGTCATGGAGCTTTCACAAGTTCCCTGCCCTTAAGGCATTATCATACGTTGTCTTTGTCATAAAGTTTCATGCACTAAGGAATATTGACGGCTCTTCAATAAGGCATTATCAATCATGACCCACATTTGTTTCTCAAAGGATTTGATGGATGCATCATTTGTTTGGGAAAAAATAAAACATATAAACCCCTAAAAAGGAGGGAATCTGAGAATTATGGCGATGCAATTGTGAGATCCTGTTGCCTCCCTTCCCTAGTTCCATAATCCTACATATCTATCCTCATACAGTAATAATGCTTTGATTCCAACTAATAATTGGAACTTCCAACATAATTTTTTTGAAAGAAAATGTGACTGGGCATTAGTTGGCAACTAATTATCTAATTATTTGGGTTATAAAATTAATGTTCTCTCCGATTCTTTTTTAAAAAAAGATCTTATAAAATTAAAGAAATTAATTAATTTAGGGACACAAATTCGGTGACTTTGAAGAAAGAAAGTTAGAGTGATTTTTTAGAAGTAACCAACAACCTAAATAATCATTTATATAATGACATCATCTTAAATACGTCGCCAACAATTGAATGAAAAATAAGGAACTGATTTATATAATGACATCAACCTAAATAATGATTTATATAATGACAACCTAACAACTCACAGTGAACTTTTTTTCATTTTAAACCATTAGATTAATCTGATAGTTCACATTTTGCCCCGTATTTAAAATATTTTTAAATTAATTATTAATTTAACTTTTATATTTTGATACCATAAAAAATACTAATGATTTTGTAGATTAACTGGTACATAGTTATTTCAATTTAAACTAGTAGTGTAGTTTTTAAGAAAAATTTTACCATTCCTAACAATCTTATTTGAGCAACATTACTTTCGATAAAACATGAAAGATACCAGTGATATGTGTAAACAAAATGGTAAAAAATTTGGATTTCTTTCTTGATATTTTTTTTAAGATTAATAATTGTAAAAAAAATTCTAACAATTGGAACAATACTCGAGATTATTAATTAAAATGAAATAATTCTGCACTAATTAATTTACATGTTTATGCTTAGTAGCATGCTTATGCTTAGTAGCATGCTTATGCTTAGTAGTATATTTTATGATATTAAAGTATAAAAAATACAAAAGCTAAATAATCAAATTAAAAATAACTTTTAATACAAGTGACAAAATTTGGACCATCAAATTAATCCAATAGCCTAAAAATGAGAAAAGTCACAGTGACTTCCACCCAAAAGTCACGCAATTCAAATCCGAAAGTTATAGTGACTTTTTTCTCCTCAAATTAATTGAATCCATTTCCTTAACTTAGTTGATAATATGAAATTTTCTTAATTTTTTTTGTTTTCTGAAATTATCCCTAACGTTGGTGAGAAATATTCTTATTATTTTTTCAAATATTTTTTTTAAAATTTTAATTCTTTTAATTTCTCTCATCAGTATAGTTATTACTTCTTTTTTTTTTGGTTATGTACATGAATAATCAAAAGTAAGTTTCCAAAATACTTGTCATGCTAGTTTTTTCATATGTTGCCGAGATAGACTCGGCGTATAAATTGAAGTTGGTGTTTCAAAATGTCATGAGCAGAATATCTCCCTTAGGTAGAGTTTGATTTCGGCAACTAAACGAAAACTGAAGTTACCTAACACCCTCAGCAAGTTCTTTGCATGGTGTACAAGTTCTATAAACATCATGAACATAAAAAAGATAGAGACAAAGTCATGAATAGGTGACCCGAAAATAAAAGTCTTACACAAAAAGACGATAAAAAAGTGGATTAGTACATTATCTTCTATGTCCACTTCCTCTTGAGCTGCATTTTTTAGCTAAAAATAGGAAATATTTAAATTACACAAAAATACTCACTCTATGAAATAGTTATAAGATTTATTACTAAATAAATAGACAAATTTTTATCTCACGCACTACCCCAAAAAGTAAAAAATATCCATCAATTTGGCCGCTAATAATAGAGAACAACCAAAGAGCATAATTAGGCTCATAAACCAACCCCCCACTTCACCTCTAAAGCATTTTGTTTTGCTCATCGATTATCAAATCCCTTGTACTGTTTTGTTTATACTATGACTATCCTTCAACGTATATCAAACCCTTTAATGTTCAGAATTTTAAGTCCCAAATATATTTATCTCATGCAAAATATCATACTTAATACAAGTGTCTTTTGAAATTTATGTGGTTGTAAAACTGCAACGAATTCTACCAATAGCTTATGAATAGCTCACCCGTCATGTTTTGGGTAATTAAATGTCAAAAATGTTTTACCCAGCTTCGTATTTCAGCATTTACTGGACTTGAATGACACTTTGACTTTCTCAGTCACAAGGTTAAGTTGTAGTGCTGTTGGATAACTAAAAGGTAAAAAAACAAAACTGTTTCAGATGGTAAAGTCAAAAGATCCTTTACTATTCTTCTCAGGAGAATTTGCAAATTACTCCACCCCAGAATTGAGAAGTCATGCAAATTTTAACAAACTCCTAAACGCAGCCAGAGTAAAAAGGTTATACCTTAATATTTTACAAAAGAACAATTCTATTCAACAGAACTAAATGCTGTTTGGTTTGTCAACCAATGTCAGGTCACCTGACACATCTTTGGAAGCAATATTACTCACTTATGCGTATTGGACGTGGAAATTAATATGAACGTGCGTTATCAAAGCAGAGAACCAAACACACTATAAATAAGAATGAAAGAACAGATCAATTAACTAAACACAGTAACACACTATAATAAAAATGAAACAACAGATCCATTAACTATGCACACAAATATAGACAAATAATCAGTTCACGTCAACGAAACAAAGTCAAGATTAAATAATAATAAAAAAAAACATTATACAATTATCTGATTTTATGAATGGACGTAGAACATATATATCTTCATATCCAAACCCAAAATAAAAGAAGAGAAGACATAAAGGACTACATTGACGCAGATAGGTTTTGATAGGTTCTCTTCAACTGCAACAGCCTCCAGCCGAAGCAGAAGGGCCATCCCTACCTCCAGAAGGTCCAGGAATTCCACCATATCCTACTTTTATTCCATAAGACTGAAACGACACGAAATTTATCAGTGTATTAAGTATTTAGAATCATTATCCCCAGAATGCATCCACAGATTGTAAAAGCACAAGGTAAACTGAAATTAAATATCCCAGTAATTCTCTATAGTCCATATTCCAATATAAATAATGTGAAATTCCCATAAAAGTGATGTGAGGTAAAGAATAACAAAAGGCTGAAAAGAAAGAAACTGACCTCATTTGATACATCAAAAACTCCATCTTGAATCTTTTTGTATATGGTTGCAGCTGTTTTTATGAATGCCTGCAAGAGGATAGGCTAAATCAAAACTTCCATAGATAACTTTCCAAGATATTTATAGTGTGTTAGGATACACACCCCCAACTCCGGTCTCATTATAATTTTCACGTCAGATTTGGAAAAAAAAAAACACAGAAGCAACTCTTTGTAGCTTCTGCTGGATGGGCGTAGATCTACTATTAGTGGATGTGTCACCTAGCATGCAGTTAACCTATAAGCTTAGATATGTTGGAAATCTGATTTTTCTTGTGGGTGTGAGGATGAGGAGATAGATGAAAAAAAATTCAAGATGTTATATGATGTGACTTTTGACCTCTTCAACATTCTGAGCAGTTTTTGCAGAGGCTTCCATGAAGATCAACCCATGCTCCTTTGCAAATTGCTCGCCTTCCTCTGTGCTTACGGCCCGTCTATGAGCAAGATCACACTTGTTGCCAATCAGCATAATTGTCATATTTGCATTTGCATGCTGTCTTGCATCTTCCAACCAGCTAGCCAAGTGATTAAATGTCTCCCTCCTATTGGCAAACACAGGTCAGCATCATTTATTGCCACATGAACAAGGATGCACCAAATTACCCCAATCAAATTAAATAAGCCGATTAAGCTCAAAAACATGTATCTCCTACCAATATACTTTTTCAATATAAGGATATTTGTTAGAAGAGCACATCATATCTTCATATGACTAAGTTTAAAATTCACTTAAATTGTGTTTAAAAAGTTTATTTGTAGAAATAAAAAGAAATCATTTTGATTAAAATGATTTACATATCATCTCTGAAGTGCTGGGTTACATAATATACACTTTATTTTTAAGAAGTTAGATTCCTAAAAGAAAGTGATTTCTTAATAAATGAAACTAATTATTTTATTTTAGCATTTCAAAATGTAGAAGTGTAAATTAGAGGATACCTGGTTATATCATAAACAAGCAGTGCACCTGCAGCCCCTCTGTAATAAGACCTTGTAATAGATCTGAATGATTCTTGACCAGCCTGCAATATTACGAGGAAACTCAGTGCCTTAAACACAAACTATATAAGTCAAGCAACTAATGAAGAATATATTCCACCAGCAAAATCTGGATAATCAATCTAAGCTGGCACCACCATGGAGTGTAGACAATTATCGACACCAACAAATGAAACAACAATAGTCTTATCCTACTAGGTGAATTGAGCTATATTTGATCCCAAAAATGTTTCATAAATTTCTAAATTTGAACTCATTGGATTATGTCCAAGCTCTGTGAAAGGATTAAACAAACCGTATCCCATATTTGCAACTTGATTGGCTTGTTATCAATTGTGATCATCCTGGCACCAAATTCAACACCAATGGTCAAGTCATGGACAGGCTGAAAGCGCTTGTCCGTGAATTGAAGTAGAAGACAAGACTTCCCAACTCCTGCAGAAACCATAAATAAATAAATAAATAAAAAGAGCTAGACTCGGCCCTCTCCACATGAACTACTACATACATGGTAACCAAAATACACCGATAGAACAAAGGAACAAACAAACTATAATGTACTAACATTTAATGTTTCATATTTTTAGTTAACAAAACGTAAACAACAATAAAGTATACATAAAATTAGAAAACTCTATTCCAAGATAAAATTATAATCAAGATTCAAGGTTGTAAAACTCAAGAATCTGCATAAACTCGTAGACTCATAAGAGTTTACCTATTATAAAAAATAATATTTAAACCTATTTGTAATGCATAACATAATACTCTTAACACAACAGTAATCAAACATTTCAACTGCTTAATAAAGCAAAGTAGCAAACAACAATAATAAGGTGTGATAGTACATTAGTACTAAATAAGATTAAACTACATAAATTACCAAATCATTCATAAAAATATAAGTTCCTAAGGTGAAAACATTTCAAAAAGGAGTTAATTTCTTCAAATCATTTGATTTCAAACTGGCTTCTTGATTCAGAGAGTTTATCCAAAAAAGTGTTTGACGTTTCTCTACATAGAACCGTACACTCGTATGAGTATACTAGTTAACTTGAGAGTTTGACAACCTTGATTGTAACACAGCTTGAATAAAGAGTCCAGTATAGTTAAATCATGTGAAGCAGAGGAGTGTTTGGAAGCAGGTACTAACACAACCACAGAATAAAAGGTATTCACAATTGTATCATTTTTTTTTTCAATATGTAACTCATTAGAAGATAATAATGATATTTGGAGAAACACGTAACTGTGACCACACACGATAGAATATTAGAATTGGAACCCCTTCATAAGAGCAGAGACATACAATCAAATCTCCTTAACTATTATCATGTTATGCATCAAATGATTGTTTTAAGAATTGAAACGCAATAAGTCGGATCGGAATTGAATTGAATTGAGGGAATTGAAAGCGAGATCAGAGTGATTGAAAATTACCGGTGTCACCGATGATGATGTATTTGAAGAGATAAGCGTAAGACATTCTGAGAGGTTAAGGTTGAAAATTGAGATCGATCGTTGGAATCTCGAATTATTGTGCAGAGAATAAAAAGAAGGAAAATGATGATTAAGAAAAGGAAGCAATCACAGAAAGATAGAGTCAAGATGAAATTATAAACAGTTCCAGCGAAGCCAAGCGAGGTGAGGTGAGGCAAAGGAATACGTTTTCGTTATGCTATACCCACTTTCTCTCTCCACATTTTGGATAAATTATTATTAGGTACTTCTAGATTATATAATATGATATATAATTAAAAAAAACAAAAAAAACATGATAATAGTATTTAATTAAGTGTTATTAATATTTTTAAATTAAAAAATTAAAATGTGTCATGGATTAATTGAAACCATAGAAATTTAATATTCTTCAATTATCTAATAATTTTTTTTCTACATTCCTTCCTTCTCCCTTATCACTTTCTTTCTTCTCTCTTTTAAGATTATACTATGACAGAGTCTATTGTGCGAAATACAAAGAAAGAGTGTGATTAGCAGTGGTGGCAACCTATGGTAATGGAAGTGGTTTTGCCGTTGCCGCTGCGGTAGGCTCTTGGTGGCGTTGGCAGTGACGTGATGTTGTTGATGTGGGTGGGTCTCTGAGGGAAAGTTAGATTGATAGAGAGAAGGGTTTCAAGGGACTAAATTGGGGCATGGGAGAAAAAAAATTGGAACCGTAGATTTAAAATTTAAAAAATTCAACGGAGTATAATAACTTACGTACCATGCGAAAAATATTTTAGTTTCGCACGGTAGCCTCGTCTTATACTACAATTATACGTTTGCTATACATGTTTAAGGACAATTACATGCATCCCATTTTTTACTTAACACACCTCCAAAAAATTTAATATTTCATTTTTATCCTTCTTTTTCCTCTCTCCCACTACCTCCTCCTTGAACTATCATCGAACCACCACATGTTTGCACACACGCGACCAAACACAACACCATCATCACCATATCTGTGTGTCTCATGCATGCGACTTCATTCCAGCACCTCCATGCAATTGTACATGAAACCTATCTAGGCTCCACCATCATTGACGCACACCCACCAAATAATAAATTACGAATTCTCAATTTGTAATGCATTTGTACTACAAATTGAACAATTTGTAAAGCATTTTTTTGTATTATGGATTCAGCAGTTTGTAATACAAAAAAATACATTATGGGTTGAGAAATCTGTAATGCATTTGTACTACGGATTAAACAATTTATAATGTATTTTTTTTCTATCAAGGATTAAAAAATTCATAATACAAAAAATACATTATGTATTATGCAATCCTTAATGCGATTAGAGGTACCAAAACCTCCCTGTCACACTGACGCACACTTCACTTGTCTCGCTTTCTTGCCTCTCCTCACACTCACATTTGCAGACCTCACTTGAAGACTCTCTTTGGTTGTGGCACGCGTAGATCTAGGTGGTGACGAAGTGATGTCAAGAGCTGAGGAAAGAAGGGCACACAGATCTAGGCATTAGTGGGATGCCTTTAGTTGGTGATGAGGTGGTGGCGTGCGCAGAGGAAAGAAGGGGTGAGTAGTGGTGGTCGTGCCATAGTGGTGGTGGTTTAGGAGGGAGGTGGTGGGAGAGATGAATAAGAAGGGTAAAAAGGAGATATTAGAAACTTTGGAGGTGCACCAAGCAAAATATTGGTTGTGTTAAGTAATTGCGGTGTTTGAATCTAGAATATTGGCCCATGCCATTGGCCCTCTAGGCCCAGAAGTTCCGTCATTTGTAATTTAGTTAGTCTAATTAAATAATTGAGGATAAGATATAAGATTCACAAAGTGTTTTTTTTCTTTTACTGGAAGATGAAAAAAGTTAGACAAGATTAAGATAAGTATATGATAAACTCTTATATTATCTGCTGTGCGTCGAATAATCTCTAGGATAATAAATTTATTGTCTTATCTTATATTTTGAGGTGAATATAACTAGATATGATCTGAAATACATGTTTTTTTTTAATGAAAGATCTAAGATACGTGTAAATAAACATAATATCCTTTTGCGTGAATTACAAAAATAAATTTTCAAATTAAGTAGAATTTTTTTAGTGCATCTAGAATTATTCATATCATATAAAGTGAACAAGCATCAAATGAATAATATAAAGTTTAATAACGGCTGAATCCACGTGACTTCACATGTCCTTTTCTTAAGTGAGCTGAAATTTAATTTTGTTAAACTGAATAATCTTTTTAAAAAATTAGAAGATAAAATTAAACCTAAAAAAATTAGATGATTAAATCAAACCAAAATAATAAATTGGAGGATGAAAAAACTACTTTATTTAACCTTTACTTTATACAATTTAGTCCTCAATCAAATTTGGTCAAATTTATGTTAAAAGGTCTAATTTGTCATAAAGCTTATATGTTACATACTCACAAACTCATAAGGACCATATTAACACAGGTTACCACTTTTGTGGATAAAATTATACACTTACCCCATATAAAACGTAACTAGTCTTGGATCAAAGACATTGCAAATTTTTTAGCTGTATGTGGATCCTAAGCCCAAGAGAACCCAAAAATTTGTTTGATTCTTAACATTTTAAAGGGAAAAAAGTTAAAATTTTTTTTATGAACACAAATGAAGCAACAACTCATTTAAACAGAAAAATCAAGAGCTCTTCTATGTCAACGAACAAAATCAAATGTGTTAAAAAGTGTTTCTGCCTTTCAAATGAGCACTCTCCATTGTTTGATGTAGGCTTAGTATCCACAGAAATCATGAGAGCAGTGGAACTTGGTATCAGAAATAAAAAGAAGTTATTGAAACTAACACATCAATTAAATAAAATAAAAAGTATTTTAGAAATAATAATATTAATAAAATAAATTTAATTGAAATTTTTTTATATTTGAGTTTTTTTTCTCCTTATATTTGAGACCAGAGGGAGTAGGCTTTAAACCCTCCACACTTGAGCTTTTCCATAATAAAATTTACTCTTGAAGACTGATTTTGCAAGCATCATTTATTAAGAATGTCGGCAAAGGGATTGTGCCTTGTCATGAAAAATAAGGCCTTAGTAGCAGATGGTGATTTCCCATGAACTGGTTTTAGCTGGAATAGTTACTCCAAAAAAATTATCTTCCTCTCTAAATTGGAACTCCAAATCTTCAGAATTTACATAGCAAGACTTTGGCTTTAAGTTGGAGTATGCTCCAAAGTCACCTCCTCCTCTACCTGTTATGTGTATTTTAGATCCAGAAGAATCACTGGAGTCAACTGCTTCAACAGCTCCACCAGAGTTATACATGTTTGTTAGCCCTAGTGGTGCAAACTGAATAGTTTGATTGTAAACCTGTGTATATCACATAAAAACGTTCACTTCAGTTTTAGTAGTTTTATAAAAAGAATGAATGATGTGGAGTCCCTACCATGATAGGAGATACAGTGAACACTTCACACTGCAATACTTTTAATGTGATATCAAATGATTCTTCCTTTGATTGTCGTGTCAGAGAACCTGAAATTGCAAACAGAAACCTATATAGTCCATTGACCATCCTGCTAAGTGACTAACATGAAGCATGGTTACTTGTGCAAAAGGCAAACTATATCAGACTTTTATTTATGGACCTGCTGAACTGTCAAAACAGTTCAAACCATACCTGTATTGAAGCGAAAAATTGCACAATCTTGAGTCCATGGACCTGTTGAAACCTCTTCAAAATACTCAATATCTGAGGGAGAGACCTTGCCTGAAAGCTCAAAAGTGATGTCTTCTTCAGCATTACTTTCAAGGCCAGGCCAGGAACCTGCTCCTTGGCAATTAAAGATGCCTACAACTCCCCCACATTTGTTCAAGTTCCAAATCTTGAGAAGGCTGTGATATGAAATCATAAAAGTGATAAGAAGATTGTAAATCAGTAAATGTGTCAAAATATTATGCATTATAAATTTAGGATGTACCTCTTCTTATCCATAACTGGATCAATAAATAAACAATCACGCGATGGCCTCCCAGGATATCTGGCTCTGAGCACTGATCCATCGGGAAGTACAAGCTTTTTCAGTACATTAAAATCATGCTGGCCAGGTTTGTCACTGTTTGTCATAATGCCATGTTGTGGTCAGTTGCTGCTAAAACACTACAGAAAATTGATAATAGAGATAACAAGTTCAATTCAGCTTTGAACAAGTATACGAAATCAAAATCTGGAATGGTTCAACT
The DNA here is from genome assembly GCA_007407185.1 of Glycine tomentella. Taxonomy (NCBI): domain Eukaryota; kingdom Viridiplantae; phylum Streptophyta; class Magnoliopsida; order Fabales; family Fabaceae; genus Glycine; species Glycine tomentella. Next base: position 2,716,997 of record PYAF01001252.1, read on the forward strand.
GCTGCAAGCTCAATACTATAACATATTATCCAAGTCATTTGATAGTCGGTGTTATGAGCAATTAATATAGTACAACGAGCAAATATGTAATGTTCACAATCTATCTTTCTTTCTCTCCAAGTGATACAAAATTTCATGTCATTATTATGTTTTGACTACTAATCATTTGAAAGGTTCTATATTTCCATGTTGCAATTTTTTTTTTACCTTACATATACTCCACAGCCTCCAACTGCTCTAGCTACTGCATGAAACTCAGCTGCATCATGGAGACTCTAGAAAATTTTGTTAAAGAATTTAATCAGATTCTGGATACAAGTTTATAAAGTCGATAAAATAGTGAGGATTCCATAGGATACATAGAACATGTCCCAGTCCGGTACAACAATTTCACCAAAGAATATGCTGTTGAAAGCTACAGCAGCTATATGTAGAGACTGAGTTGTGGGGTTTTTCGGATAATAGTCATCAGATGCTCGTGTGATTGCACTATGTTTTGAGCTGTCAAATCCAAGATGGGACAACATTATTATCCCAGGGGAATAATGCATTAAAGTATAAGAAATTGAGATATTACGGAAAAGCATGTTAGAGGAATCCTACCAAAAGTACTAAAGGCCAAAATTCATGAACTTGTGTTACCCTTTTCTCTTTTTTTCCCCATTTCAATAATCAATATTTAAGCCATTGCTTGAAGAACACTTAACATGGAAAAATACATGCTCAGATGAATGATCCTTACAAGTCCAGTTCCTGATAATATCACACCACAAATAGTAGGGAGATGCAACGTTTTAAGACAACATAGATTGTGCAAATACTAATGCTGCCAACTGATTAGCATACAATATGCATGATTCATGTCTTAATGTGCAAACTGCAAAGCAGGTATTGCTAATTCGGAATGCCCAATATTGATATAAATTGGTAGAAAAGAGCAGTGCTTAAGGTATGTACTGGTAAATGGAGTCTGTGTTATGAGCCATGCAGCAGATTATGCTATTGTCCTGAAAGTTAGTAGATATGGACTTTTCAAGCTCCTGTTGAAAGCGTCTAGTGAGAAAAACACGACCTCCTAGACCACTTGAAATTGTTTCCAGTATGTTCTGAACATCAACCTTAACTCCATCAATGTTTTGAGAGACAAGATAACTGTGTAGATCATCATAAAACTCTGAAATTTTAGCTGGATCCATGACACCGATACCGTACTTCTCCATGGCATCAATAGATAAATCCCTTGTATTTTCTAAATTCCCTGGTGACTGTACTGGATATCTAAGTTTTGGATCATACTTCTTGGTTCCAGATGCATTTGGATCTAACCCTCCCCAGTAACCCAATAGGGCATGCCATACATAGACATACCTGAAATTAAATAAAAGGAAATGGAAGGTCAAGTTTCCTAATTGGAGGGATAAGAGTGATTATGTTGAATGTGGTTTTTTTTTGTCTAATATCAATATATCACCATTCACCAAGTAATAACCTTTCTTAGGCCATGTTGTAAGTATGAGGCTATGTAAAATTTTATAATACACATATATACTAAAAAAAAAACAAGTACAGGAACCTGACTTGAGACCAAAAGAGCTCTTGATTTCTGAAACAAAATTCTTTAGACTAACCGATGCCCCACTTTCAGTTACATCTCCCACTGCTCGGAATTTACTGTTTTCTTTGATGCTGATTAATCTGCCACCAAATCTACAGTTTCAAAGAAATCAGTAGGTAAGCATTTGATTTTCAGAAGAAAAAAGATAAAGAGTAGAAGCTCACTGTGATCCTTCAATAAATGGCTCCCCATCTTTTTGAAACTCATTCACTGTGTCTTGCCATCCATCATCTATTATCAAGAATTTTGCTGGTGTACCTCCTTCAGATAAACTGTGATACAGATATAATTGAGAAGGTTTTTTTTCACCAGTCGTTAGAACTCAAAGAAGTAAGAACAACAAGATGAGGGGTGGCATAGCCGTAAAATGAGAAAGAAATTAAGCTAATATGATAAACTCTGATGAAATGGAAAACATCTCTCTTGTTACTCAAATATCAATGCTTCCCTGTGAATTATATTTAAGATAATTCATCATTTGAATTTGTCAAAAATTTTAGTCTATCAATTATCTTAAATTCTTGTTACAATGAACAGATGAAATAACCTCCTGAGTCCATCTTTGATTCCCTGAGGATTAACACTGTGATAAAAAGCATCCCAAGTGCACCAACCAAAGCAATCTAACATTCCTGGCATCTGCACCCAAAAAGTGGTTCAAAATGAAACTGTGAATGAATTCCAGGTTTTTACTTTCCTATCCTTATTGCCTTATAAGATTTAAAAGTTCAACTGACTAGCCTGTTTGGTTTCCCTCAGTGAAAAGGTACCAGTGTGCTCTGACAAAACCCTGCATGTTGTTTGAAACACATATAGAGTAAGTATAAATCAAAAGTAACAAAGATATTAGTAGTTGTAAATTTATTGGCTCCTATATATTTCAATAGCTGACCTACTCCATAGATTCCTTCACTAGATCAAATGGGTGGCCTCCATAATTCATAAAAACAGCATTTAGGAACCGGGATGTAACTACTGCTGGGTCTCCTACAAAATTCAGGGAGAACTCTATTCACAAACAAAATGAACAAGAACAAAAAAATAAAGACAACTAATTTTATCAGGAAAAATTGGTTTCAAATTTTTTATTTCCTATTTCTTGGTTGAGTTGGCTCAGATTTATATGTAGGTTTTGCCACACACTGCCATCCATTTTGCTATTAACTGAAGTCATTTGACTCCACACTTAACCTCATGGATAGACGTGGTTGTTTAGGTACTTAGGATCTCATATTGCAAGTAAAGGACTCTCAATGATATCACTTTCTTACCTCCTTGAATTGCAGAGTTGATGCCTAGACCGAGAAGATGTTGAAACCAGATGGTCCAACTCCGTGTGTATTGTTAGAGGAACAAAGTTTTAAATAGAAAAATGGAGAATATTTAAATATGCTAAAGTCTTACCACTTTCAACACAAAGCTCAAGTTCATTAGATGAATTTCCTTGCAAGCTGCTTCTAAATTCACCATCTAGAACTGGCAAGAAAATGAAATATGAATTATGTTCCTTGGAAGATTGTGAATTTCCTTCTCTTGCTTCCATGAGCAACATCTGAGTTTCAATAGGAATGTCTTTCCCTGAGTTTCCTACTCGTGGTATCATCCACCAAATTTTAAATCTGTATAGGCACAGTAATCTGACATCCCTGCATCACTCAAAACAAATCTATGAAAACTTTTGCTGCATTAACATTTTAAGCATTTTCATAGGCAGACTTAGCAGAATAATTTATCAAGAATTCAGGTTGACATACAAAGAGCCAGAGACAAATAGTAATTATTGAGTTCATAATATAATGTAGTTGAGCAGTTTTTAGATAGTCATTGATTTTATTTTATTTTTTTATTTTCTGTCAAAAACAACAGTAGTGTGGGTTGACATTGTACTCAGAGCTTAAACATAACCAAAATGAGCATTAAGTCATTAACAGCTCCTAGCAGGCATGCCAAATTGGGTGTACTAGTTTAGAGTTTAACACACTGCTAGAAGTCATTTTACTGTTGAATATGCTATTGCCTTCTTAGTGTGTATTAAGAACCTGAATCCATTATACTTTCATGCTTTCACAAAAGTAGCTTTAACTTCTTTTTGAAGAAAGAAACATAAATTGTCAAAATAATATTAACAGAGAGGTAAACAATTCATGTTATGTTTATATTAAATAAGAATACATGTCCACTGCAAAGCAGCCTGTATACATTATTATCAATGAATTTGAGTGCATTTGGAAACATTCGGAAGTGAAAAAACATAGCAAAATTCTAAGAGCATGTTGAGAAAATTCAAGAGAAAAAAATAGAGCTGGTATGCAAATAATAATCTTGAATACGTAGCAGAACAATGGACCAAAGTGAATACTCATCAGCAAACCTCCTGCCTTCAAGGCTGCACTTTAGTTGCCAAAGATGAGGTTGTCACAAAGTAATAAACTATTAAGTTATTAAAATCTCAAACTCAACCGTGCAAGTTTTCTAATCAATAGTTATAACTCCACGCTTTACCATCTAAAGTGCACCCTTTCACTTTACAAGAGCCAAAACACGGGCATCAAAATGGGACACACGAAGTGGATTCATTATTCACTCAAAATTGCAAAACAAAGAGATCATGGTTTTAAATTATAGTTACAACCGAATGGCAATTAGCAATATTGCGAGAAATTGCAGACAAATGTCACTGATGCGGCCATAATTGCAGCTAAGGGACAACAATTTAAAACCATGAAAGTGATCATAAGCCATTTCACATAATCAGTAGAAAATTGTTGACATTATCTGCAAGTCTACACTATCCAACAGAGAAAAATGCATACTGAATGACTCCAAGCTTGAACACAAGGCGTGAACTGGCATCAGCACAAGTTGCTCCTATGAACGCCGACGAACCAGTGAATGGTGTTACAACCACATTCTCAGGCACACCCCTTAATGCATCCTTGCCATTGACACTGAGAGTGCCATCTTTGAGAAGGAGTTTTGCATTCACAAACATTATGTGTCTCCATCTCCGTCTTTGACCAATGCGCCTACACCCTTTTGAGAGGAGCCTCTGGTGTGGCCCAAGGAACGTGGAAAATGGAGAAGTGAGTGGTGCAATTGTCGTAGGTGGAAAGAACATTCTGGTTTGGAACAAATGGGTCGTGGAGGTGGCAGCCATGGCCAACGTTGGTGCTGGTTTGGTGGTTCCTCTTCCTACCGTCCAAGGTTAGTACCAATGAAACATTGACAGTTAAGGAGCCGTTATATCTGTTGAAAAGAAAACTGTTTACTGGTTCCTCCAAGATAGGAGACAGACTTTGAGATCAGGCTACTGCTCCTGCTCACCACATGTTAATTCAGACAAGCGCATATATAAGGCAAAATTTGCTTTAAAAAAATATAAAGAGAAAATAATATATGTATCAACCACACATTTTACTTAATTTTTAACTTTTTATTATTATATGAAAAACTTATTTTACAGTTTAATAAATAAGTTTTTTTTAATAGTTTTTAACGTTTTTTTTAACACTAATTAAAGTAAAGTAGCATTTTTTCAAACTTTAGCTTTTAGTTTTTAGTTTTTTATATTTCTTTAACTTTTATTCTTAATATATTTATTAAATTTTCTTATTATTCTTTTTTAAAAATAAGTCATAATTTTATTATTTTTTTCTTACATTTTTCAACTACTTCAAAAGTTAATTTTATCTAACACTTATAATTGAATTAGATAATTTTTTAATTTTTAGTTAACTTTTCAACTTACAACTAACTTTTTAACTAGTTTCATCAAATATAATCTATGTAAAAAATTTTTAATCTGTTGTTCAATCACAAATTAGTATATATAGTTTATTATTTTTTACAATAACTATAAAGTCATATTCAAACTATTCACAACATTCAATTATATTTAACATGACTAAGAATAAGGGAAAAGTACAAAAAAACTCAAATTAAGTGTTTGTAATAGCCTTTATGTCAACAAGGAATTATATTTTTGTCAATATATTACTAGAAATTTTAAAATTTGTAAGGCATACTAAATTTGTAAGTATTTTCCTTCCCTAACATCATAAATTAAGCTACAAATTTTTTCTTTTACAAAACTGTCCACTTAATGTGTTTGAATGTGTATTTACACCCCAAAAATACTAAGTGTGAGTCATTTAATAAAATTGGATGATAAAATCAAACACCACAATTGGATAATAAACCAAATAAACATGCTAAAACATAAGGACTTAAATAAGTTGATCCAATCTAGAAAGAACACCCCAATTGAAAAGAAAACAATGCCAAATTAAGGTGTCAATTTATGCAATCTTCTTCTATGCCAAATTACACGTGTTAAGTTCTTGGTCAATCATTTAGGCTTTATTGGTTTTGTCAATAATTAATGTTACACTTAGGTTTTATTAAACTTTAGTCAATCTTAGTTGTGAATCATTAGTGTTATAGTTGGGCTTAAATGGGCCTTGGTCAATAATTTATATTACACTTGAATCTAATTAGGTCTTGATCAGTTATTAGTATACCACTTCAATTTAATTAGGCATTGGTCAATCATTAATGTTATTCTTTGGCCTAATTGGGCCATAATCAATTGTTGCAATTGCCCATAATTAGGTCAGGTCAATCATTAGTGTAACACCTAGACGTAATTATGTCTTGGTGAATCATTAATAATTGGGTCTTGGTCATTTATTAGTATAACATTTAGTTGAAATTGGGTCTTGATAAATCATTAGTGTTACACTTGGGATTTATTGTGTCTCAGTAAATCATGAGTTACACTTTGAGCTTATTGGATCTTTGATTAGTAGTTAGTGTTATACTTGGGTCTTGGTCAATAAACAATTAAAGTTGGACCTGATTGAACCTTGGTCAATAATATTTAAATTTTATTTGTAGTCCTTGTAATTTGTAAAAATAAAAAAAAAGTCCCTATGCCCACATGTAATACACCCAAACATTGTCAAAAAAAAAATATTTAGAAAGGAAAACAAACATGTGGTAACATGGTTATCAAAATCGCGATTTAAATCGCAAACTCGTACAATTCTATGAGTCTACCACTCCTCTCGAAGTTAAATCGGAAGTAAACTCGATTTTGGAGTAGAATCGTAAGAGTCTACATTAAAATTGGCCAATTCCAAGCAAACTCGCGAGTTAGATAGCGAGTTAACGAATCTACACTATTACCTTTGTGTGCCATGTGAGGGGCTTAGTCCCTGTATAGTATATATAAAGAGAAAATCTTTTTCAGTTTATTATTTATGTATTTTTATAACACTCTCTTATAAAATTTTATTAAATTAATTGTTAATTTGTAGTAATATACTACATCTTATTTAGTATTTTTTATGTTTATATATTAAATTTTAATAAATATTATTATTAACATTTCTTGCAATTAATATTATTATTAATGCTTATTGCATTTAATATTACTATTAAATACTTCTTGTAATCTTGTAATCAATATTATAATTAATGCTTCTTGTAATTAATATTATTATTAATGCATCGTGTAATTAATATTATTATTAATGCTTTTTTGTCAAAGTGTGAAACAACTTACAGAAAGAAAGATGTTACTTTGAACAACTTGGAGAGAGAGAATGATGTTACGTTGAACAACTTGGAGGGACAGACTGGACCCTAAAAAGAAACCTTATTTTTTGGATCTTAAAGCACAGATATACGTTATACTAGTAACACTTTAAAGAGGGTGAAGTAATATCTGAGGGAAGAAAAATTATCATAATTAAAGTGCTTTAATTTCTACACAACCATGGTTGCATTTTGCACACATGGACAAAAGCATATGATATGAGCCATGTCTTTGAGATATAGATTGATGTGTTCCCTTATGTGGAGTTGTGGTTCCTAATTGGCCAAGTGCCCTTATTAAATTCTTTCAAAAAAAAATGAAATGACTAAATGGATTAGTGGTCCCCGACTCCCCTCATTTACCATCAAGCATGCATGGATATATCCTGAGACCACATCTGAACTATGGAACCCTTTTTAATCTCTTGGGTCCACAGTAATTTCCCTATTTACAGCTACACATATTTATATATATAATTAATGAGCTAAAGTATAATTATTTTATTTGCTTGAAAGATTAATTAAAGCAACAAAGTTAATTAATTTGAGGTCCACAATGTTGAAAGTAACATTTGTGACAAAGCTGGATAGCTTGGGATTAATTAGTACTACTGCCATGAAGTAAAACATATTATGCAGAAAATAGTTAGCTTAAAACAAGAAGTAAAATAAGGCCTTTTGTCTCATATTAGTAAAGTTGTTTTCGCTTAATTATTAAATTGTTACTATAGTTTAAAGGATGAAACATGCTTTACAACGGCTAGAGTTAGTTTAATCATATCCATTGATAGACACTGAACAAATTATTTTCTATTATATTAAGTACTGTTTGATGTTGATGGAGTATGAGTTTCATGATCGCATTTGTCCATATTTGATCCAGCTTCAATTTTGGGAGAAACGGACCCCGGCATCAAACTCAGCCAAACGCTCACTGCAACTCTGGCCTTGTCTTATTGAATGGTTTTGGCCTCGTCTGGAAATTGAGATCACTAAGTCATTGACCCTTTTGCTAGCATTGTAGTGCATGTTATTATTGATAATAAAATAATTTATTAAATTAATTAAGCTAGCTAATTAATAAAAAAAGTAATAATCATTAAAAGTTTAATTAAAGCATGTGCAGTAATAATTAAATTAAAATAAAATAGAAAAGCATGAACTTTCAACAAAGGAAATTTATTTGACAGATAGACACATGTCACATGTAACTGAAGGATGAAAAAAATGTGATGGGAAATTTGAAATGAGGAGTTGTTTGTGTGTGGGGAGAGGGATTCACCTTTTCCAAGGGAAGAAAATCCAAAATAGACTACCTGTAAAACCCAGGCAGCTTTGGCTTTATCTTATGGAACTATTTGTTACAACCAAGGCTTGGTTGCCGCCTTTGCAAATTAGTGGTCCCTTAATTCTTCCCTTAATTTCCCTTCTTCTTTCAAGGATTTTTCTCCTGTCTCTCTCCTCACTTCTGTCTCCTTAAATACCCCCCATAGGATCATTGGCTTCAGAAGCAAAAACTAGAGAGACTCACACAGAGAAAAGTCATTTTGTGTCAAGCAAAAAAGAACCAGATTTTTAATTGTTCCTCCCCTTTTTGTTGGTCTCCTCTTACTCTTTCTGTCCCTCTGATATATAATCAAGGGTATGCAGTAGGTCTTGATTTTGCTGTCAAATGGGACCATTTTCTTTTCTGGGACCATTTCTTTTCTATGTCTCAACTCATCACACACACATGTGAGTGAGTGTATATTGCTAGCTCTTGGTGATATTTGTCAGTCTTGGCTAGCTTTTAGCCAGTGTGTATGCGAGTTTAATTATATATCCCACAACTTTCTGCCTTTTGGAGTTGGGTTATGATTTACTTCATTGTTTTGACGATGCAGATACTTGTCAAGTTCAAGCTGAGGCTCCCTGGTGGATATTGTTATTTACTCTAATTGGAGAAATGATGTGCTTGCCTGGCTCCCTGAATGCCATGTAAGAAGTTTGTCAAAATTGACAATCTTTTTATTTGGCATGAAGGGAGTCATGCAGGCTATTTAGTCACTCAATCACATATGAGAAGATCCATGCAAGTTTTGATGTTGAAGATTGCTATCTACTCTAATTGGTGAAATGATATGCTTGTCTGACTCCCTTTATGCAATGTAAGACGCTTGTGAAAAGGGTTTGATAACATTTTTATTTGGCATTTGGGAAGTCAAGCAGGTCAGTCAAGTCACTCAATCATATGAGGAGAGCCAAACATTTTCGTGATGCACATTGTTATCAATTCTAATTGGTGAAATGATGTGCTTGCCTGGCTCCCTGCATGCCATGTAAGAAGCTTGTCAAAAGGAATTGATAACTTTTTTATTTGGCATATAGGGAGTCAAGCAGGCTACTCAATTCTCTTAATCAGACATGAGGAGTGTCATGTAAGTTTTTATTATTTTAATTGGTTAAATAATATACTTGTAAACACTCTATGTTCACCATGTAAGAAGCTTATTGAAAATAATTGAAAACCTTTTTATTTGGTGTATGGAGAGGTTAGCAAGCTAGTCAAATCACTTAATCAAACATGTGAAGCACCACGTAAGTTTTGATGATGTAGATCACTACTTTGATTGATTAAGCGATGTGCTTGCCGGACTTCTTGTACTCCATGTAAGAAGTTTGTTAAAAAAATTGACAACCTTTTTATTTGGTGTATGAGGAGTCAAGCCATCTAATCAAATCATTCAATCCTATATGAGAAGTGCCACATAAGTTCTGATGTTGCAAATCATTATCTACTTTGATTGGCATAATGATGTGTTTGCCTGACTCCCTCCATGTATTCCAAGTAAAAAGTTTGTCAAAAAGAATTTGATAACCTTTTTGTTTAGTGTATGGAGAGCCAAGTAGAATAGCCAAATCACTTAATCAAACATGAAGAACACCATGTAGGTTCTGATGATACAAATCATTATCTACTTTAATTGGTGTAACGATGTACTTGTCTGATTAGCTGTATTTCGTGTAAGAAGCTTGTCATTTGATGTATGGGAAGCCATGCAGGTTAGTCATTGGATCAATAAGAGATGGTGAAATGATAATAAATGTTTTCACTTTCAAAATCTAACAAGACAAGCTTATCATCTTAATTGTGACATATCATGCGCGCTTGTTCTTATTATTATTCATTTTTTCTCCTCATATATATCACAGAAGCTAATAATCTCTAAGGAATCTTATGCAGGTTTCCAATCACATCAAAGCATCCTTTTCCATTTCCATGATTCAGTCCTGATAGTGAGGAATCAGTTTCTATATATGCTCGATAAAGATCACCTTGCACCATTTTCTTGGTTGTTGGAACCGTGTACGACATGTCGACATGCTATAATTAAGTTCTATTTTCCACTTACTTTTCTTTTGTCTTAATTAACTTTACAAGAGATATACTTTTTGGTCATAAAAAATTGTTTATTATTTTATCTTCGCTCCTGTGAAGTTTTACACATACAGACGCGGATAATAAGCTTCTTTGGTGGGGGGAAGAAAATGTGCATGCGGAAATTGCAGGGGAGGAGAAATTGTATGGTCAAGAAAGAGTTCAAATAAAGCCAAAGTTAATGATGCAGTTATTAGTAGTGAATGTGGTCGTGGAATGCTCTCATCCTCTGAACCGGCACGGTATTAGATTTGATATATTTTGTATACAGTGACATTTGCTTTGTGCATCGTGTGATGTCACAATCTTATTGCCTAGCTATATATATATATATATATATGTGCTCGTTCAGTAATTTTACGTACTCTAGATAATTAAGCTCTAAACATGGGCCTAAGTTCATAGCATGACTATGTATTGTTATGTGAATGAAAGCATTTTAATTAATATACCTTTTAAGTAAGTTTTAAGGTGTACTTGGTTGACGAAAATAATATGAAACAAAATTATTGACTTGAGTCACATCAATTTTAGCTTTTAAAAAGACTTGTGTGTGACCCTGGTGGACTTGTTTGTGTAGCAAAGTTTGACACGGCGAGATGGTGACCGATCTACACGGCATAATACAAAAAAGTAGGTTTGTGTAATAAAAGAAGAAAAGATGGCAACGTTAAAGGTAAAAAAATAAAGTTGAAGAAAAGATGGCAACGTTAGTTAAAGGTGAAAGTTGGAGAATGGAGTGAAAATGAAAACTGGTAGAAATTAGACTTCAATTTTTATTTTAATAAAGGGCTCAGTGTCAAGGAAAAAATTGTGAGTGAAATAAACAAAATATATCACTATAAAAAAATATCTGGTTTGACACATCAAAATAAAAAATAAAAAACTGGCTTGAGTGGCTTTCATAGACTTGGTAGTGAGATACATTTGGTACATTTCTAAACTATAAATAATTTAAATTTACAAAGCGAAACATATGTTGGAAAGTTACTTGGTGATCACCAGCTGGAGTCTAACCTTTTCCCTCTCCAATTGAGCAGGCAGAAAACACTAACTAGTTTTAACCCCGAAAATATAAAAATAACCCCCTTTAATTAAATCCAGTTTTTTCTTGTACCGACTATAGTGTGGATTAGATTCTTAGGGTTAAACGTTGTGTTTTATTATGATAGCTTCTTTCTGTCTACGACTTCTGCAATAGGAAAGCTGATAACGGTTTATGTAAACACTATAAATTAAGGTTGAGGGAGGTATGCAAGGATTTAATTTGTGTAGAAATAGACCTTACATAACTAGTCATTGGAAATTAAATTTTGGCTAAACAAACCATTGGGACAAGGTTTCGAATGAAGGCCCGCATGTTATTTGTGCTTCGTGTAGGTGTTATGATTATCAATACGTTAATCTCATAATTATTATTTATCAGATGAACGAAGTTATATGCTGAATGACTAGGAGTTCCAAAGTTGATTTGGTGGTTGAAGAAAAAAAAAAGAGAGAAATATGAATTTGAATATTTCTCATTAACATAAATTAATAAATTAATAATTAATATTGACTTTTAAAAAAATCATGGTGAATGACTGCTTATGTGGCAAAAACACATTGGCATACTACAATTACTAAAGATTAAAAAAAAAGGTAATATGGTTCCAAAATCTTTAATAGATTTTTAAAAAATTATTATGCGAATAATAGTACTAAGAATTATATTGTGAATCATGATCAACATGAATCCACATGGACCACTTAGCAGCATCATATGATTAGGTTGGAGACAGAAACTTGAAATTAGAAAAATAAATAAGCATAAGAAAAGGAGGTATATAACATGGGCAACTTTTGGTTATAATGGGCCCATCAAATGCAAATTAAGTCTTGTGTCCGTGTCCCTAATTTAAAATTAAATGCAAAAAGCTCCCAACAAGAAGTCAACTAAGGTGTTCATCTTTCTTTCATCTAGTTGCACGTCCTAATTTGCATGCGAAAATATTACTTCCAAATTAAGTCTCCTTTGCAAACCATTCAATTTAGAAATGAAGGGTAAGATCTCAATGGACATTTGACAAAGAATGATATAAAGAATCCTCATCCATTGTTGAAATCTAGCCAATGATCGTTAGTTGGAGGCAACCATCGCCGAGGATAACAGTGGAAAATTTCATTAGTTACGAAATATAAAAAGGAAACTAATAATTTATGAATCCTATAATTATTATTGCTTACATGGTGAATGACTGACTATTCGATGAAATAGTGAAATTGCAAATAAAAAAAAGGTAGCAGTAACAAAACCTCTAACAAATTTAACGTAATTGGTAATATGCATAATAGTACCAATTTGAATTCAATATGTAAATCTCTCAATGGGAAGTAAACTAGTGTACGATCTCCTTACATGCAGTTGCATGTCCTAATCTACATGTTGAAACTCTGCGGCCAAAATAAGCTTCCTTTGCACCTCTAAAAGCATCTCATTTGAACAAATTAAGGGTAAGCTCTCAATAGGCATCTAGCAAATAATTGTACAAAGAATCTCCTTTTGTATTTAAAATTTGGCCAACAACTGCCAACTAGGGGCAACCACCGTTGTGGGCAATAGTAGAAAAATGCATTAATTGTGAACAAGTAAAAGCAGTCGATCATGAATCCCATAATTATTGTTTATCAAGAGTTACATGGTGAATGGATGACCGTGCAAGAAAAAAAAGACAAACTACATTCATTAAAGAGTCCAATAAAATAGGTAATTGTACCAAAATCTCAAACAAATTTAACGGTATTGATAATATGCATAGAGGACAAATTATGAGGCAAATCATAATTAGCATGAACCCAAGGGCCTCACTTAGCAAACTCATAAGGTAAAGGTTTGAGAGATACATTTAGGATTGAAAATTTAGAATAAGCATAAGAAAAAAGAGAATGAGAGGGGGCAATTTTCGGGTATAGTTGGTTGGCCAATCAATGTAAGTTAAATCACATGCCCATTTATTTAATTTGAAATTAAATGTGCAAATCTCCCAACATGAAGTTAACCAAGTTACGTCATCCTTGCATGTACAGTTGCACGTTCTAATCTACATGCCAAAAACCCTTCTGGGCAAAACAAGCTCATTTGCACATTTGGAAATATCCAACTTGAATGAAGGGTAAGCATTTAATGGACAACTAACCAGAAATGGTACAAAGAATGCTCTTTCACCATTGGAATTCAGCTAGTAACTGCCAACTGGGGGTAACCACCGCTAAGGGCAACAATAGAAAAAGGTATTAATTGCGAAGGATAAAAAAGCAAACAATCTGTTAACCATAATTATTATTGATCACGAGTTACATGGTGAATGGATGACTATGTAACAAAACAAGGGCAAATTACATTTATTAAGTATTCCAATAAAAGAGTTAACGGGTACCCAAATCTCTAATAGATTTAACTAAAATGTTAATATGTACAATAGTACCAATTATGTGGAGAATAATAATCAGCCTGAACCCGCGGGGCCACTTAGCAACACCATATGATTAGATTTCAGAAAGACATTCAATATTAATGGAAAAATTAGAATAACCATAAGAAAATGAGGTATGGGCAAGGACAACCTCCAGTTACACCGGGACAACCGATGCAAGTTAAAGGACATGCCCATGTACTCAATCTACAATTAAATGTGCAAAGTTCCCAACAAGAAGTCAACCAAGATATGCCCTTCTTGCATGCAATTGCACATCCTAATATACATGTCGAAACCTTACCCCCAAAATAAGCCTCCTTTGCACCTATGGAACATCCAAATTGAATGAAGGGTAAGCTCTCAATAATAAAGCATCTATCTAGGAATTAATTGTAAAAAGAATCCATCTTTGCCCCTAGAATCTAGCCAACAATTGTCAGCTGGGGCAACCGTTGTCAAGGATAACAGTGAAAAAATGCATTAATTGCGAAGGATGAAAGTGAAGGCAATCAATCTATGAATCCTATAATTATTGCTTATCAAGAGTTACATGGTGAATGGATGGTTGTGTGACAAAAAATAAGGCAAACTCCAATCATTAAAGATTCCAATTAATAAATAAAAAAGTTCACGATACTAAAATCTCTAACAGATTTTACAAAAGTTATAATATTCATAATAGTACAAATTATGGGGTGATCATAATCAGCCTAAACCCAAACCCTTCTTAACAACACCATACAATTAGGTTTGAGAGCGACTTTCAAGATTGAAAAAAGAATGAATAACCATAAAAGAAGAAGGCATAAACAAGAGTAACTTTCAATTATAATAGGTCAACCAATGCAAGTTAAATTACGTGTCTGTGTACCTAATTTAAAATTTAATACACAAATGTCCCTTTAAGAAGTCAATCAAGGTATGTCCTTCTTGCATGCAGTTACATATATGCTAATCTACAAGCCCAAACCATACCCCCAAAACAAACCTCTTTGTACCTATGAAAGTATCCAAATTGAATCAAGAGTAAGCTCTTAATGGCCATCTAGCCATGAATTGTACAAAAAATTTCCCTTTATCGTACTATAAAAGAATGACCAACTATTGCCCTCGAAAATAAATTTATAATTCTTTTGCTTTACTTGCTCATTCATGCGTGGAAAAAATAATATGGTGGCTATAGAGCTTGACAATTGTCTTCAGACTCTTGAGGAACATACGGCAAACATTATAATTACCCTAATCATTTTCACCATGGCCATGGTAAAAAAGAAAAAGAAAACCTTCAAGATGCTCTGATATTGGGCCATTAACTAATCCATAATAAGACCCGAAGAGAGAAGGGCGTTCAGTCTGTTTAATATTATTCCCGTAGCTAACTTTAAAAGGAACTGAAGTATAAGAAAAAACGCTAGAAGGAGGGCTTGAACCTCCGACCTTGTGGTTAACAGCCACACGCTCTAACCAACTGAGCTATTCCAGCTTGTTGATATCTTTTACTAAATTAATATATTTATCATTTTATGTTCAATCATATTAACATTTTTAATGTCAACATACTGTTAATTTTAATATGTTAAAATTTATCATTTAAAAATGTATGCTCTATTATTCAGTAATTTTTACAATGTTAAGATTTAAATTGTGTTTAGTTTTATTGAATTATGCATAAACTAATCATTAGATAACAGGATCTTTAAGTTGTAAGAGTGTAGTAATGCTTAATATAAAGGAAATTTTTTGTCATTTATATGACTTATCCATTTCTTCTCAAAAAATTATATCATCCATTTCAAACAAAATTATTTACGTGAAGATATAGTGTTTTAAAAAATCAATCAATGGCTAAAATGGAATAGAAATTCGGGCGTGAAAATGAGTCAATGATATCATAAAAACTGAACAATATGATTAACATTGACTATAAAAAAGAAAGAAAAAGTCGATAGTATTAAGTACTAGCTAGTAGAAAAAGTCAATAGTATTAAGTAATCAATAATGTGGATATTATTAGATTAGTTTCTATGAAAGTACTTCTAGAATAAAAATATATGAAAATAAAAATAAAATGAGTTTTTTTATAAATAAAAATAAATTTTTGATTAGTTAATTTTTAGAAGTTCACGAATATAACTTCTCTAAAAGATAAGATGACATTTATAAATTAACTAATGAAAAATTTATTATAATTTATAGAAAAATTCATTTTACTTTTTTTCTTATTTTTCTTTTCTAAAAGTGCTTATAAAGAAATTAATATTCAAACATACCATTAAATGAATTTGTCTGTACGTGAAAATTTCTACGTATTTGCGCACCTAACTAATAATTATTTGTTTCAAATAGAAGAAAGAATGATTATCTGGTTCCTTGGACGTTCTGGACACGCGTAGTCTTTGTCAAAGAGATCACACTTGTTCATATTACTGTTGGAAATTAGGCTACGTATGTGGGGAACGTGTATATCATTTTTTCTTTTTGTACGAGCTCGAGTTTGATGGAAAGGAAATATAAAAAATGAAGAGAAAAAAAAATTCAACGCGATAAGTGATATAATAAAAAATAAACTATAAAATAAACAAGTTTAAATATGTTAGTAATAATTCTAAAAAATTAATATTCACAATTTTTTGTCAAGTGAATTTAATAAAAGAATAATAAGACTTCAAAAGAATAATAAGACTTCAACCAATATTACTTTAGCTGCATGTGATTTTGAATTTTAAAAAAAAATTATGTATGCAATTATATTACATATTTGAAGGGATAATAATTTTATTCATTTTGAGCATAACTATTTCTAGTAAAGATTGATACTAGAGCTAGTTGATATCTGCATGCAAAGAGTTTTAAGGGGTGAAAGATTAATGTGATCGAAGGTTGGTGAAATTTCATTAAGTGAAATATTATAAAGTATCAGTTACCAAGATGTTGACTCTTGAGCATAATCAATTCAAAGATAAATCAATTAAAAATTAAATTTTAGATCCACCAGTAAAAAAATATTTATTATTATTTTATAAAGAATAAAAAGGTCACATAAGACAAAAAGATCACACCTGTTAATAAAATAGTCTAACATATTTAAAATAAAATAAAAATTCTTAAAATTTATTTAAATTTCACTCAGTGGATCAATCCTGCTAGCAATGCTATGATAGAGACTTAGAATATTAAGGGATGTCCAAGTCTCACATGGGAGGTTGGATGAAATATATAAGTGTTTGGTTTATCTCATAACAACTTGCTAAGATGAGTATTGAGTACCTACTGGGCTCTTCAAGTGCTCCATTGCTTATTAATTGGTGTGATACCTGATTGTAAAATGAAAAGGATAAAATGTAAATTTGTTTTTCTATTTTCTTAAATTTATGCTTTTTGTTTTTTTTTAATTGAGATATTTCATTTTTATTTTTAAAAAGTTTATGATTTTAGTATATAGTCAAATAAGTCTGGAATTGATAAAAAAAAAAATTAAAATAACAGATTTTTTAAAAGTGAAGAAAATGTATCAATTAAAAAATAAAAGATTAAAATTATACGTTTCTTTTTTAAAAATGGATAAAATATTTAGAATGATTAAAATCACACATTTAAAAAAATAAGAAGAGAAAAGTCACAGTTTAACCAAAAGAAAATGAAGACTTGAACCAACGTTACCTTAACGTAGTCTTCCTTCAATCACGAAGAAATTTCCAACAGTTGCCAACTCCTTGCGAGTACAACAACAAACGTAAATGACTTTGACTTGGCTTTGCTTACAAACAAATCATACGCGTATAAATTGTCATTACAACTTGCATTTCCTTCCTCAGTTAGCTCTAAAATAGATAGCCAGAAACCAAGAACTTAACCTTGGAAAACATGAAGGTAACAGATATATCATATATATCATGTATATCACTAACGTAATGCAGATTATGCAATCATATGTTTCTTTTTTCTTTCTTTCAATATATGAATCACTTTCTCTGTTTTTGTTAAAGAATTAAGTAACCAACACTTGTTCATTTGGCTGTGTTTGCAGCAAAAGATTGTGATGAAGGTGCACATGAATTGCCAAAAGTGCCGCACGAAGGCACTCAAGGTTGTTGCTGCAGCAAGTGGTTCGTGACAAAAAAAAAAAAACTCTCTCTTTGTTTCATACATAAGAATGAACTTGATTATTAAGTTTTAATTGGGTGAATGCAGGTGTGAATTCTGTGGGGTTAGAGGGAGAAGAGAAAGACAAGTTGGTGGTGATTGGAGATGGCGTTGATGTTGTTAAGTTGACAAATTCTTTGAGGGGAAAAGTTGGACATACTGATATCATAAGCTTAGCAGAGGTCAATGCAAGTTAGAAGTCTATTCTAAAACCATGAGCAAGAGAGTAAGTGAAAAACCATGTTCATTATTATACTTTTTCATTTTGGTGTAATTTTTTTTTAAAATTTCTTGTTCAGCTTTTGTGTTAAGAGGCATTAGACATTACAGAGTGGGAAGTATCATGCATGGCCTTCCAACATAACTAGTATCTGTCAATAATTCAACCTTGAAAACTTCCACACCTACGGCATGTAACCTTAATGAAACAGAGCATTTTTTGGAGTTCAATAATGAGATTGTAAATAAGGTTGCACAAATTTACTGTGCATCTTTTGGTGTTCAAGCATTTAATAACTCTTTTTTGTTTCGTGTTGTTTATCTTTAATTCCTACTTTGGAGTAAAACATTTTTGCAAGTCGACTCCAATAGATGGGTTAGAAATAAGTAAAAGGATTATAAATCTTAAATATTAAGATAAACTTGAATAAATGAAACACTCTCCTACCTCATTAGACGTAATAATTCACACATAAATTCTCAATATCCTTTCAAATTTCAAATTCTTAAAACCTAAATTAAAAAGGACAAAAAAAAAATAAAATGAGTTAAATAAGTTTTTTTTTTTTTTTGAAAATTTTACGTTGAAGAGTGATATCACTAAACTTGTATATATAATGGGAATGAAATAATTATCCGTTGTTGATTTTAAAAGTTAAACCGATATAAATTCAAATTTTAATATAAAATTAAAATATATCCTACTGAATATTATTAGACCTATCGAACCATTACTTTATTTAATCATTATTGGATTATCTAAATGTCTGATCCCTCAATTCTCATAGGATGGTATATCAAATATCTTACATCAACTAGCAATTTGATCAAATAGTATATATAAATGAGAATAATTCTCACATCATAAGTTAAGTTTTGAATTTAAATTAAGTTTTGAAATTTAATTTCATAAGTATTGATGTGCCACTAAGATTGATGTTGACAATAGTCAACCTTGTAAGATGTGATATTTACGTGATTATTTGTGTAATGGATGCATCTTAAAAAAATACTTATCATTTTTAATTTTAGTTTTATTCCATTAAGAAATTACATTTCAATTTTACTCTTAAAAAATTCAAATTTTAAATTTTAGTCCTTAATTTCTTTACTATGTTTCTTTAGTCATTTTTAATATATATCTATATAAGAAAGAGACATGTGATTTTGATTAATAGTTTCCTTTCCCACTTTCTAATTTCTATGGCGTGAGGCTCAAGTAAGAAATTTGAATGCCGTTTCATTCAAAGGTCCAAACAATAGTACAAAAATATTAACAACATATTATTTAAATATAATTTTTAAGAAAATACTAACAGGTGTCTTTAAATACTACTTAAGAAATCTTAACTAAAACCTTTCTGTGCCTAATTTTTTTAGTAAATTTTTATTTATTAATTGTAAAATGGTGTCCTTAAAATACTCTTCAATAAGACCTTATTTTTTATTATTGAATTAAATTTATTGAGATTTATAAAATGACTTGAATTCCACTGTCTTACTTATAATTTATATTTTTAACAAAATTTAGTCAATATTAAAAAGGTTTTGCAAACCATTATCCTACGTAATGGTTATGAAATCAATTTTTAATAATAAAATATAATATTTAATATGTTATCAGTAATCTCATCGTGATTTTTTAAAACAAATATTTATTATTTTTTAAAACAAATATTTATTATTTTTTAACCATTATCTTTAAAATAAGGATTAACA
>PYAF01001252.1:2737263-2749646 GCA_007407185.1 Glycine tomentella
ATTTTTTAAAACAAATATTTATTATTTTTTAACCATTATCTTTAAAATAAGGATTAACAAAAGTGTGATAAAAAATGTTTAAAAATATATTGATTACTCCCCTGATTTAAGCAAATAATACCCTCACTAAAAGCAATCCCTATTAAGTTACAATACAAGAACAAAACCATAATTAATTTATGAAAGTTTGAAAAATTAAAAAAAATTAAGAATAAAGAATGAATGGTAAAGAGAATCTATTAAAGCAAAGTAGTAATCAATTTCTATGTTTCTTTTTTATTATTTTTATTTTTTTACTCGTTGATATTTGAGAATTTCACAATTAAAATATTGTAAAAAGAATCTATCAAAATATTATATGTGGAGTGAAAAATAAATAAAAATACCATTACCTGGAGAGAAAAAAGTTAGTGTGCATAGTGTGAAATAAAATCAGGGCTATGCATGTTGGAGGAAAAAAAGAGACAGCAAACATGAATAAGTAAAAAAAGAAAAATAATAAAATCTTGATTTATTTAAAAAGGATAAACAAAAAATTTAATAAATACATTAAGGATAAAAAGGAAAAAAATATTAAAAAATTAGAAGTTAGTGTTTTAAAAAATATTACTTCAAGTAGTGTTAAAAAAATGTTAGAAGTTATTAAAAAACTATTAAAATAAGATTATTTACCGAATAACCAGATGAATTTTTCAACTAATAAAAAAAATTAAAAATTAATTAAAATGTCTTATCGAATATAACTATAGTAATTTTAATTTTATGACTTTTTCTAAATGAAAGGCAATAAATGCAATGTAATTTGGTGGAACGGTCATGCTACATCTTATATTCTTTGATCCCTATTGATAAAA
This sequence comes from Glycine tomentella, assembly GCA_007407185.1. Classification (NCBI taxonomy): domain Eukaryota; kingdom Viridiplantae; phylum Streptophyta; class Magnoliopsida; order Fabales; family Fabaceae; genus Glycine; species Glycine tomentella. The sequence continues at coordinate 2,738,118 of PYAF01001252.1, forward strand.
TATTCTTTGTCTACTTACAAAAAAGATAAATATTTATTTTGATCTTTAAAAGTGTGAGAAAATAAAAAATATAATAAGATGAAAGAAATCATTTTCTTTTACATTGAGTTTTGATGTAATTTTTCACTGCATGTGAATATATTTTACCAAAAAAAAAAAAAAACTACATGTGATATTCACATGGAGAACCAAACATTCACCAAAGGATCCTTGGCATTTTCACAACACCTTTTGATTTTCATAGCATCTTCCATGCTATGATGCCATACCAAAGTCTGGTTGCACAATCGTGTTATGTATATTTAGGACATGTTTAGATAAAAAAAAAATTCATTGGTACTTATGAGAGAAAAAGAAAAGCTTCTTTATTAACTAAAATGATTTTTTTTTACAAATAACTAAAATGAACTTTCACATAAGTTAATTTATAAAAATTCTATCATATTAATTTTTCTGAAAGTTGTTCTTTAATTTATATGTAAATTAATTTTAACTTATGAAAAATTTAATTAACATTTTTCTTATTTTTTGTAAATATTTATTGAGAATTTTATCTATTAAGAGTTTAACATTTATGCATTGAATTATATATTATCATTTAATCATAAATTATTATTTGAATTACTTTAAGATAATTATTTTAAAAATAAATAAATTTATCATATAATTGAATGATTATGTAAAACTTTTTACATTTTTTTACATTATGGATAATTTTTTTCTCATAATATTCTAATAGATTTATCTCTTCGAGACAGCGTTTTATATCTAAACGAATATCTTGAAATTAAGCACTAAGGAATCTCATAGAAGGGATGAAATTAAGAAAAACAAATACGTACCTGTTCAGTTCCGTTATTAAAAATAAAATAAAAAAAGACCATTCCTCTGATCTCTTTTAGTGTTTTTTTCTTTTATTATGTGGTGTCATTTCCTCATCTTCTGATAAAGCATGGATCAGTCCAACGCAGCATTAAGATTATTTAATATTTATCCAATGCTTATGCAAACTATTTTATCTTGTTAACAAGTTGTATAAAGGCTCTCCTCGGATAAACCTTTCAAAAGCTTGGATTAGATCAGTCTAATGCAGAGTCATCATTATTAATTATCCTGTGCTTATGCAAACTATTTGGCATTGTTTCCTTTAACAAGTGATATAAAGAGTCTGCTTTTACTAATTTCCTTTAAAGTGTGATTCAAATAATAACATGGTAGTAGAAAATTGCATCACCAATTCACCATATTTTCTGAAATGACACCAGTGGACCATTAATTTCCTTACTTGGTTATCTTTGTTTTCCAACACCAGCTGATAATAAGTCCTTTCCGTTTCCCTTTTGAGTTTGAAATCTAAATTTCAGCCTATGATATCCCAATCACATCATTTTGGCAAAGCTTTATGAATTATGATGTAGCTTCCAAAGGTGGAAGCTTATCTTATCTCCATTGCACTGAAAAACCACCAAACACATACTACTCTTGTGCTTCCATTTTTTGTAATTAATTTACAGTAATTAGAGGTTTGACAAATAAATGCTGAATATCATAAACTTAGTTTATCACAAAGCATGATCAGTTCCAACTTCACTTAATAAAATTTGAAAACACGTAGTGTTACATTTATATTATATAAGATATGTCTAGTTAAATTAAATCAGGGTTTTAATGCATATATGAGACTTCTCTTTTTCTTTTCCCTGAGACCATGAAGAAGGGTGTATTAGTTTTTTAACACATAGTGTATGCCTCTTACCATTGAATGTATGGATCAATTGGCATGAGGTTTCCAGCTTATTATTTCAAGTTCAAACTCTGGATATATAGCTGTTGCTTTAAATACTTAAAAGAAGAGTTTTATCGTTTAAAATTGTCCTATCCAACTCGAGCAGGATTGACTCCTCTAAAAGATTAAAACATACATGTGATTTCTACTAAAGCATCACAGAATCATGCTTGGTTTTAAATCTTGGCTGCGGCTTGATGCATGCAGTCCTTGAAGATCACATTCCTTGTATAGAAAGAGTTATAATGATATCTGTAGCTAGTTTGCTTTCATGATAACTACTGTAATTCTGTAAAAGCTTAAGTGTATATATATTAAATGGAAACATATAAATGATTCATTTTACAGTAACTCCTCTAATATGCCCCCTTGTGCAAGAACCATTTGGTGTTGAAGTGGGGATCGTGTACAGGCCTGCCTATATTTGTTTAGAAGAATAAGTGATATAAATGTCACCCTAGACTACTTGGTTGTAATTGTAAATATTCTGATTCTATGTCATAAACTAACTGTGTCTAAAAAGGTCAAGTTATTGAGTGAAAGGACATAAATGAACCTGGGGCCCTAATTATGATTTTAAGGGACTAATCATTCTTCTAAAGAATGCAATGAAAAATTTGAGTGACAATTGGGCACACAGTGCTTCTTCTTGTTGAGGGTGCTAAGTGCTAGAAGGTAATAATAAACAGGAGAAAGGAGAGTGTTCAGCATCAGTCCACAAAAGTGCAACATTCGTACGGAATCTCTACAGACTCTCACAAGCCAAACTTTGATTGATAGTATATCTGTAAAATTCCAACATTGAAGTCAGTTTTCTGCAGGATGCGACTAAAATGTTAAAATCAAAGATACCTTAATTAGACCCTCTTGGCTTATTTATACCATTATCCATTTAGTTTTTCTCATTTTTTTTTTTTTTTTGTGAAGTGGCGTTTGAAATGCCTCTCAAACAAACCCTTTACATATCTTATGACCCAAGCTATATATGTGTTTTAGCAATTATGTGATCACCAATACAGCAACCTCACTAAACCATCAAGGGTGATTACTAGTATGTGTTTGCTGCCGTGGAAATTACTGGTATTTTATTGTGATTAATTATTAGGCAATGATTCCCCATGGAATATTAAGAATTTGGTGATTGGAATTATATGTAACCAACCGTCTTTCTGGTAATTATCCAAAGAAAATTGATAGAGTGACTAAAGTAGTGATTGGATGGATTCCGGGGCCATGGATATCTGTATGATTATTGAATCAATGGAAAATGAATTGCTGTGTGCAATGTTGATGCAAAAGCAGCTAGGAAGTGATAAGCATGTGCCAGTGCCACTATGGCTTTTTTGGTGGCAGACAGAGCTACTCAACAATATTAAGTGCTAAATAAGCTTTCTATATTCTATAGAATCTATACCAACAAGCCCAATTGATGCTTGGATTCCCTCAAAGTGGTAATAAAGGTATAAAGATTAGAGGGAGGATAATTAAGGTGTCTCTGAATGAGGAATCATCCATAGCATTTTGCTGAATGAAGAATTTCTGTGATCTTGCTTTGCCGTGCTGACTTTTATTAAAGAACTCTGAAATGCTAGCAAATAGTAGTACTTTGTTTTCTTTCTTTTTTGGCGTTTTTTTGTGTTGGTCGAGAACATCAGTGTCTATGTTTACCCCTGGTCTTGAAAAACGACATGTTTACTTTTTCAATTCTTCAAAAAGCTCGCAAAGTGGTCTTCAATTTATAATAAGACGTACGCTGAACCATCCCATGATCCCCCTCACTGTAGGAAGGGAAATTTGTTTATTATTCCTCAAGTCTATAAGGATTAAGGATATAACATTTTTCTGCACATTTTACGATGAAAATTCAGCTGGCAGAAGGGGAAATAAGAGCTGAAAAGTGTAATATATGATTAAAGGACTTGCAGACTATGCAAGACTTTGATCAATGTAAATACAAATTATGCAATGATGACAAAGATATTTTATTGGTGTATTTTAAGATGATATCTAATTATAACTTATTAATTTAGTCTTAAAAAAACAAAAACAAATATGTATATTAACAAATTTCAATATGAATATGTTAATAAATTACATATGGTTGGTGTATTTTAACATATTAAAAATAAAATTGTGTATGTTAACAAACTTCTTAAAAGATTATACTAAATAAAATTTATTTAATTTATTTCATATTCAATGATTAATTAGGATTTAAATTTTTGATCACTTTATTAAGAGACACAAATTATTATCACTTATTAGTTATTTTAGTCTTTTAAAATAAAAATTCTAAGATAAAAATTTATTTAAACCCATTTTCAGTAACACGGCCTTTTCTTTTATCTTGGTGCTCGATTCAGATGTACATCATGTCGTGAGAAAGGCAACCAATACATGTAACAAACATCACGAAGAAAGGATTACGAAGGCATTACATTGCACTCACTTAAGTCTTTAATCAATTAATTAGAGAAACGACCAATGAACCTGGGCACCGTCCTCATGTGATGACATGCTACCCTAATCCATTTGCTAAATGACAAATTAATGCTCCTTATGATAACATCACATTATTTAAAACTTTAGGGCACTTTCTTGACTATATTTATTTATTCACATGTGAAGTTACGATTATGTCCCCGCTTTTAACGTCCATAGTTGGTGCGTCGCAATCACACATCCACCGCAATTTTTTTTTTGGCAAGCCCTGTTCGAACACTCGGCCTTTTTCTCTTATTGTGTCCAACTTTTACGGGCAAGCACGTTCTGGGTAAAAACAAAAACTGTGTGTCTTGTTGTAAATATTTGTACTTTTTTTTCATAAAATTTCATTTATTTAATGTTTATTTTTCAATAAACATGAATTTTCTCATACCAAAAGTCATTTGAAAATCTCCCAATCAGGGCTCACTTTGATTCTACCGAAACAGTTCCATTCCCCCCATAAAAATGGGCTACACCCTACAAGAAAAGATTGCAAAATTCTATTTTTCATTCTCTTTTAAGTTATATATGAAACCACGTGAATGGTGACATGTGTTGGAAGGGGATACTTTCGTTTGGATTTAGATTCTTTAGAATAAGAATGTGTATAAAGTGAGGAAAAAGTGTTTTTTTTTTTAACTTAAATAAAACATTTCATAAATTTAGTCAATTTAAATTTAATAGTAAGCAAATTATCTTTTTACTGCATAAACCATAAATCTTTTTATATTTGTGTGTATTTTTATTGTTCACATGACAATTTTATAATATGCTTTGGACTATAAATAAATAATTAAAAATGCTTTTTATGAATTTTTCCTACATTACTTGGAAATATGAGAGTTTAATTAAGTTTTTAAATTTTAACATACAGGATATCATATAACATCTACAAATTGTAAGTTATGACTATTTTTGTTGAAGTTTCTGCTTAGTTGCAATCGAAAAAATAGTCAATGAATGGGTGAAGTTTATGCTTTATACTCATATTAGTTACATAATAATAACGAAAAACAGGCCATAGAAATCAAAATATGAGAGAATATTTATGAGTATCTAAATTAGCTTTCATTATTGGAGAGAGATTTTGGGTAGATAAGGTACCTTCCCAATTGGATCTTTCACTGTCAGTCTCTTCCGATGTATTCATCTAATTTTTTTGATTTTTTCATTTACTAAAAACAAACATTCATCTACTGTTTCTTAATAAAATCCCACTACTATCTCTTAAAAAAAATCAAAACAAGAATAATTGACTACTATTTCGTTGAAAGAATTAATTTCTTCAAAATAAGAAAATCGCTTTAAAATTAAAAAAACGAATAAATATTATTATAAAATAAAAATAGTAATTAAAATGTACTTTCATGTATAAAGAATTAATCATAAAGTCTTTAAATTTATTTCTTTATTCTCTTTGCCAAACAATTTATTTCTTTACTTTTTTAAAATAACAGGACTAAATATTTTTATGAAATTACCAAAATAAATCAATTTAGTTTTAAAACTATAAAACATCATTTCAGTTGGATAATTCATAATCTTTAATTATTCTGGCAGTTTTTTTTTTATAAAAAATAGTTTAAAAGCCAAAAAAATTATAAAAGACATAATAAGTAAACATTGTTATAGGGGATTATTATTTAAAATAATGGCATATCAGTTAGTTTAGGTTTTCGGTGTTAAAAGATTGTGAGTAGATTTTCTCCCCCTAAAATGTCAGAGAGCCAAAATCTCTGGCCGACAAAGAAAGGAAAAAACAAACAGAAAGTGAGGGCATTATGGTAAAATCCCCTCCAGCCAGCTTAATAACCTTGGAGCTGTTTTAGGCTATAGCAATAGCAGTATGGCACTAACTGCACTTCTATCTTGAACTTTACTCAAGTAAACAACATCAACATCATTCAAGTGTGTAATGCAACATAACACTAATTTGATCATTCGGTAGTTCTTGTCTTGTTCTTCACCCTCCAAACACTGACACCACCCTCTTTCTCATTTACTTTGTTCATTCACACCTGGGATCAGCATTTTCATTTTTTCATTAGTGGCATGTTGGAGCCAAGATTCAGTGGTGGTGTCCTTTTCCTGTGGCTTCTGTTGGTTCCAACAATGGTGGAATCAGCCATAGGGGTCAACTGGGGCACCATATCCTCCCACAGGCTGAAGCCAACCACAGTGGTTGATCTGCTGAGACAAAACAAGATCTCTAAAGTGAAGCTCTTTGAGGCGGACTCTGATGTCATGAAGGCTCTCATGGGGAGTGCCATTCAGGTCATGGTTGGGATCCCCAATGAGATGCTTCCCCTCTTGAGCTCTTCACCTGCTGCTGCTGATTTGTGGGTTAGACAGAATGTTTCTGTTTATGTGGGGAGAGGGGGTGCTGATATCAGGTTCCTCCTATCTTCTCCTTTCCTGTTTTCAAAATCTCAACTTTTTTTGTTTTTGTTAGTTTCCTAATGCCTGAGAATTTACTTTGGAATGATTGTAGTTTGAACAGGAATGGCGCAATATTTTATTTTCATATACAAATACTAATAAGGAATGTTTTCTATATGGTACTATATTATATGTTGCAACTTGCTAATAAATAGTGTCTGTATTAAGTATCAACTTCTTTATAATATATGTTCACCCTTGAATTTTTTAGTTAGTCTTATTAAGAGAAAGAATTTAATTGGAATATAGGCACAGCGTTAGATTTTTATACTGTAATCTAATCTTGTTGATTTTTGTAATAATTATTTTAAAAGTAACTTGTAGAGTGATTTTTAATTGGTTGACAGTGTCATTGTATGAAAATTAAACTCTGAATGAAAAAACTTTGTTGTCCCATTGAGGGTGGTAACATACACCATTTTGGAGTGAATGGGGGTGGAAGGAAGACAAAGATAGAAACAACCAAAAAAAGGTGGAAAAGTCAAGTAATAGATGTGTTGTGAATTGTGATAGGAAGGGAAAGAGATTAGAAGAAAATATTGTGAAAAAAGAGATGGAAGCGAAAGTGAGTGTGTTTATCAGTACTCTTTGGTCACTGCCTCCATGCCAATACGTAGATTTCTACTAGCTTTTAACCTTTGTACCTTGTATTACAGGTATGTTGCTGTTGGAAATGAGCCTTTCCTTTCAAGTTATAATGGTCAATATCAGAACTTGATCATGCCTGCAATACTGAATATACAACAGTCTTTAGTCAAAGCAAATCTTGCTGGTTATATAAAACTGGTTGTCCCTTGCAATGCAGATGCCTATCAGTCCTCAGCACTTCCTTCCCAAGGGGCATTCCGGCCTGAACTTACCCAAATTATGAATCAATTGGTTCAGTTCCTCAACTCAAACGGTTCCCCATTTGTTGTTAATATATACCCCTTTCTTAGCCTTTATAACAATGGAGATTTCCCCCAAGAGTACGCTTTCTTTGAGGGAACTACTCATGCTGTCCAAGATGGTTCCAATGTTTACACCAATGCATTTGATGGAAACTATGACACTTTAGTTGCAGCCCTCACAAAACTTGGATATGGTCAGATGCCTATAGTTATTGGAGAAATCGGCTGGCCCTCAGATGGAGCCATTGGTGCAAATATCACTGCTGCAAAGGTTTTCAATCAAGGCCTCATCAATCACATTGCAAGTAACAAAGGAACCCCTTTGAGGCCAAATGCTCCACCTATGGATGTTTATCTTTTCAGTTTGCTTGATGAAGGAGCTAAGAGCACACTTCCAGGGAACTTTGAAAGACACTGGGGAATATTCTCTTTTGATGGGCAGGCTAAGTATCCATTAAACCTTTTACTTGGAAACAAGGAGTTGAAAAATGCAAGGAATGTTGAGTATCTTCCATCTAGATGGTGTGTGGCAAACCCCTCTGGTGATTTGAACGATGTAGTAAACCACATCAGACTAGCATGTAGTGTTGCAGACTGCACTACCCTTAACTATGGGGGCTCATGTAATGAAATTGGTGAGAAGGGCAATATATCATATGCTTTTAACAGTTACTATCAGCTACAAATGCAAGATTCACGGAGCTGTGATTTTGATGGGCTTGGTATGGTTACTTTCCTAGACCCTTCAGTTGGCGATTGTCATTTTCTTGTAGGCGTTACAGATAAAGGCTCCGATTCATCTACATCTCAAACAATGGCTCCATCACATCAGTGGTGGACTCTAGTGTTACTTCTGATTTTACATGGGACCTTTTTGCTTTCAATGTGACTTAGGTTTCATAAGTGGGTTTTTTTCATGGTCCCCTCTTCTGAGACTGTTAGAATTAGATTAGCTGATATACTATTTAACCTAAGAAATATTCAAAAGATTCATGGTTTGTAGCCCAGCATATGATTAAGTGAGTGATTGTATCATATCAGAGACAGTATAAACACTATCACTGTGTATTGAATATTACACATGTTTATTTTATATTTGTTCTGGTGATGCCTATTGAATTATTGAATGAATCAGAATGTAGTTTTTTAGCTCACCTCCGCAGGAAGGAGAGGAGGATGCATTACAGTTTGCGTTACTCGCAGAAGCACTAAATTCATATCTTATTGGTATTTACCAATTTAGTTTCTATCTATCATTAATTTAAATATGGTAAGTTATTGGATCCTTAAATTCAATCTACGGATGGATAAGCTTTTTCTTTTTCACTTTACACACTTTCTAACTTTAGAGTATATTGCATTAAAGGAAATAGTGTACTAGTGTCAATAATTTGATACATGAAACGATTCAGGGCACATAATCAAATTTTGGATTCCTGGATGATTATTTAGCATAACATTATATATGCATCTGGATGAAGAGAAAAATATATATAGAACTGTAGAACTTATAGGAGGTCTGCTTCAACCTTGAGTTGCATAAGTTTAAGAGCAACATCCATCTTCACAACAAACTTTCCCACATTTGATCATTGGCTTCCATATGAACCAGCAGCACCTACAACCTTCACAGAAAAATGACTTAACAGTTACTTTCAGCTTATCTGTATCTCAGGTGGTACTATAAATTGGTTTTAAGTAGTGCAAAAGTACAAGCTCATTTTACCTTGAGGATAATACACCATATTCTTAGAAGTTGGGGGGTGAACCTTTGTGTTGTCTGCATTAGCAGAAACAACTATGAATGCCACCAGTAACAGCCATGAAACAGCAATGATCAAAGCTAGTTTTCTAACCATCTTCTTCTCTACCTTGCCTATATATCTCGTTCTCTTTGCAAACCTATTTATAGCAAGTTCACTTGGGACTGTACTATGAGTAAAACGCGGTGGAATTCCACAACTTGTCACTTGATATTTAACTAGTGATGCATATCTCTAACTTGAGTATGGGCACCATTTGTCTGTTACACACACCAGTCCTCATCTTTTATGCTCGCCAAGTTTGACTATCCCCGTATTTCAAGGCAACTTGCTACCTCAAAATCCTTCACTGCTGGTTCATATTTTGTATTTGCATGGCTTATTCAGTGTATAGACAGCTAATATAATGTGAACATCCCTGCTTTCTTCCCTGAACTAGCAATCAGATTGGTGCTGACCCCCAGTTTTTGTATACGCTAAAAAGCTTGTATATTTCACAATGAATCAATTTAGATAAACCACAAATACCAAGAAAAAAATGAATCAATTTTTTTAATCCAATCGGTTCCTCAATTTTATTTTATTTTTGAAGTTTTCTCACCTGACTTCTACAGTTCTACATAAGTTGATTTTAATTTATGGAAGAAATATGATTCATTTTACTTAATTCTTTTAGTTTTCCTCTCTTATAAGTATTTATTGAGAAGTTTGTCCCAATTGACACATGTCGCATTCCATTCTCAACTATTTCTATGATCTTCCTCCTCCATCGAACCGTTTGCGTCAAAGGAAACTAAGCGGTATGATTGTGAAAATTGTTATAGCAAAAGGGTGACATGATTGAACAACACATACACAAACACAAACACAACCTCTCTGTCAGCTGATGAACTTGTAACTCAACTAACACTGACCATAATCGTATTTAAAAATAATGGTCCATGCACACTAGAAAACGGGAATTGATTTTTGTTGACCTGCAAAACCATACACACTAGAAATAGATCCTGCACATCTGCTTTTCATTTCAAATTCAAACTATTGCTGGTTATTCCAAGATATAAACTTTTTAAGCCAAAAATAAAGATTTTTTAAATGCCTCCTTATGTTTATCAAGTTTATCTCACCAATATCGTCTTGCACATGTATAATTTGATCATCTAACTCTGAAATTTATTTCTTTACTTCCTTAAAATGGTTGGCAAAATTTTCTACTTAAAATGACAAACGGTATGGCCCGTTGAAAATAATAGGGTAATGGGAGAGACATGTGTCGAAATGCCACGATTTGGCAAAATAATTGTCAAAATGCCACGCCCCCGAAAAGTTTTGTTGAAATGCCACATTACATAATTCGCAGCACACCTAGGCGAATTAGGTGGCTGATGTGGCTTGCCTTTTTTGCCACGTGGCAATCCCGTATTGGTCGGCATAATTTGGTAGAGGGATTAGCGAATTTGGTGCTGACCGGGCAGTCCTGTATTAGGCAGCGCAGACACGTGGCAAGGTCTGGTTGGATGGAAACGTAATTGGACATGGTTGCCTGCGAATTACGTAATAATTAGATGTAATTTGGTAGATGATACTGCGATTTAGGCCTACTATAAATACCAGTGGCCCGTGCTTGTCACTTTCATTCCTCCTTTCCGGCCTCTCCTTGTTCCCTTATTCCTTGAGCGTCCAGTAGCTTGCTATCACAAGTATAGCTTGCTATCACAAGTAAGTAAGTTATTTTGAATTTATTTTGGTTATATTTTTATATATTTGATATATTTTTTATTTAAATAGAGTTAGATAATAAATTATATTTAGATTTAAGATTAAAAATATAATATTAAAGGATTATTGTAAACATTAGGTTAGATGATTTTTTAATATTTATTTATAATTAAGAAATGTATGATTAATATATTTTATTAGTAACTTGTTATAGATATTCAATAATATTTATATACCGATGGTATAAAACACTAGAGTAGAAGATGATTATAAACATTAGGTTAGATGATGTTAGTTTATGATTATTATTTTGTAGGATAGATTAACAAAATATAGGATAGGATAAAATGTAGAAATATTTTACTAGTTTATAACTTAAAATTTTTAGAAATTTATTTATTTAAATAAATATTGTGAAATAATGTTAATGTTAAATATTGAAATT
>PYAF01001252.1:2760526-2778073 GCA_007407185.1 Glycine tomentella
AATAATATTATTTATCATTATTATATAAAAATAATAAAATATAACTTATTTATAAAAAAAATTGATAAAAATTATAATATCATACCTTATGAATGGAATAAGGAAAAATGGGTAGACCTAGAATTCAATGAGAAGAGGTCAAAATCAATAAAAATATATAAGCATTAAAATTCATACAAAATATTTATATATTTTCTAAAATGATTTAAAAACATCTAACAAAGAATATATTTACATAGAAGATATTAAACATATTTTTAACGTCCCTAAATTACAAATCACAATAAACAATTTCATATTTCACCAAAAATTCAGTGAATAAACTTATAATAAAAATTGGTATTTATGTTAAAATAAATGTTTGCAACACTCTTTTTGACACTCTCCCTCATATACTCTCTCTCTCTCTATGATTGGTTATGATTTATTGGAAATTAGTATTTTTTGTAGGTCTTATTTCTCATTTAATGATTATCTATCCTGCTTTATATTAAATAAGAATTAAAATCTACAAAATTGATGATTTTCAATCAAATCTAACCAATCATAAAGAGAATCTTTGATGTAAAGTGTTAAAGAAAATGTTGCTAACATTTCTCTTATGTTAATTATATATTTCTTACAAAAATTCTTATTAATCATATTCCAAAAATGTATTCAATTTGAATAAATTATGTAGCTCACTATATTATCTTTTAGGACAATAGTAGCCAACAACCATTGAAGAATAATTTAATTTCAAAAAATTGAAAAATTGAAGAAGAAAAATATTTGTTGTAACAAAGTCTACAACTTTAAAAGCAAATTATGACAGACCTTTATTACAATTTGCTATCTAGTTTGCTTTCATAGGATTTACATAGCAACTGAATCTGTATTTGTCCACTATGATGAAAAGCATAATAGCACCTCATAGTGGTAGAAATTAAGGACAAAGACAAAACAAGAAAAATAAAGAGATTATAGAAAAATGTTGATAGAAAGATAAAATATTTATTGATTTGTAAGAAAATTTAAGTTGTTAATCTATAGTGTTTGTAAAGTTTGATTCATAGAAAAATGTTAATAAAACCATTTGATTATAAACTAGAATTATTTATAACTTTTAAAGTTATAACTTTTAAAGTAGCAGTAGGAGGAGGACCCAATAAGACAGATACTTTAGATCCTACTTAAACAAAGTGGAAGATATTATCGATAAATAGAAGAATATCTTGCTCATTGAAATATCAAAAATATTCCACCAACTCTCATACTAGTTTCAGATGATTCATTTGGTTAACTACATATTAGAGCTACTTTTAATTCTGCAATATTTTGTTCATTAATTACTCCACATTCTTTCATGTAATGATAATAGCATGTTATAAAAAGAAAACTATTTAGAAGAAAAATAAACTAGTAAAATATTTTATTAAAAAAACAAAATTGCAATTATATCTATTCTCTATAATAAATATTAAAAAAATATTTTTTTTAAATATAAAATGATAAGTAATACTTAAATAATATTATTTACATAAATCTCCAAAGCAAAATAATTACTTAATATTATGTTTTTAAAATAAATATAAACAAATTAATTTGAAATAATCAGGGGGCCAAGGCGGCAAGGCACCCCTCATGTAGCCGTAGATTCACCCCTGAATATTATACCTTACGTAGAAAGAAGTAAAAAGGAAATTTAATAAATATTTTAATGTAAAAAAATAATATAAGAAGCTAAAGAGAAGTTGTACGAGAATTTTCATTGATAGTATATTCCCTTATCAAATGAAAATTGTGTGTGGTTGAGTTACACGATCAAATACAAGATGACATTGATTATCTTCCTAAAAGTTGAGAGAGGTAGAGAATTTCTTAATCAACTATCTAGAAAATAACCTGAATGAAATTTGCGTATTATTTTAGGTCAAACTTCATTAGGAATTTAATTATATTCTTATTTACATTGTTAGGACTTTATTTTATGTCTCAGTTTAGTTATTTGTTTTTATTTGGGCATTTGCATATGAAATCCATTGAGCTTAAACAGATGCCACTGAGTTCCCATTCATTGGAGCATAGAAATTAAATAAGTCCAACATATTAAAAGAAGACCAGGACAACTTTAGAAAGGAGTCTGATTCTTTAGAGAGTCATCTAACACTTGAAGTTCATCATGCACTTAGAGATTAAAAACGAAAGTTGGAGATAACAAAAAAAGCAAAGTGACATGCAAAATTCAAAGGAGCCAAACAAAGGTGACAAATATTTGGAGATTAGAAATTGGAGTTCTTTCTACCTTTTTCTATATTTCCTTGTGCTTTTTATGGGTTGTTTTGTTATTAATGCCATGGTTAAGGATTGTAACACTATAAGTGACTAATTCTTTATTTCTAGGGATTTGGGTACCCAATGAAGAATTGATAGTTTCTTTTTGCAATTGCTTCATTTGTTAGCATTAGATAAATTTAATTTTAGATTCCCTTCATCCTTATGAGTTTATTGTTTCTTATTCATATGATTTTATATGTTAAGTAAAAAATCAAAAGGTGAACTTTAACTTTAGAAACTCTAAAATTGAAGCTAAGGACTCAAACCACAAAAGTAAGATTAGCATTTTGAGATTTTTTTTGAATTATCATAAATCTTAATGTGTTTAATTAGATTTAATTACCATTAAGTGAGAATTAATTTAATCAAATACGTTGTTGCGATTATAAGATGAGCCAATGATAAATTAGGATAATTAACTCTTAAAATAAGTCAAACTTAACAAAAATATAGATATTTATAAACTAGTTAGGAAGGAAGGGATGGAGCTTGGAGAAAGAGAGGATATGAGATGTGAGATTTTGGTTGTGTTTGGTTTAGGATGGGCAGGAAGAAATAAGAGAGAAAATTTGTATTTTTCATATAAGATATACATCTTTTATACTTTATTTTAATTTAAAAAATATTTTATTTTTATCCTTTTTATTTCCACCCTCTAAATCAAACAAACTCTAAGAAAGGATGTGGAGACAAAAGGAGAAGTATATAAAAGAGTATTTTTATCATTTAATCGTAAATTTATATTTTAATATGTTATCTAAAGCTTAAATATTTGTTTTCCTTGAAAATATTTGTATTTTGCTTTTACTCAATAAATTATTCCCTTTTGCTTATAACTCATGTAATATTTAATTTAATTTAATGTTTAATTTTTAAATAATTAAAAATAAATTATAATGCGACACTGATACTTTTTTGTGATATGGCCTTTTTGTAGGACATAGCACTTGATGATGTTGTCATCTTATCAACATTTTTGTAACACATTGATCGCAATGGCAAAAAATGCTAATGTTTGGAAAACTGAAGGATCATAAAGAAATAAAAAAAATATGTAGGGACGAAAATTAAAAATGACTACATTTACAAGAATTAAAAAATCAAATTTTTACTTAATTATTGTGATATTTTTATGTATGTTAATACAATAGTTTAAATATATAAATAAAAAACTATAAAACATGGTTAAAGTTATACAATAGTTTACAATTTATACGAATATAACACTGAAATAATTACTATTTAAAAGTATCAATACTTTCTTGATCTTTAAATATATGCAAAAGGATTCAATTACAAAAAAGGATGAATTGAGTAGTTCAGAGTTTTTTTTTAATAGAAAAATACATGAGTTAAAATTTATTAAAAGTTATAAAATCATGAATATAATTAAATAAAAAATAAGACCTGCACACTTTTTTCTTTTCACCAAATTTCAGGCAATAATAAAGAATATGTTGAAAAGGTATTATTGAATATATTGACAGCATTTCTCTTTTTACTATTACCTATATAAAAGCCAAAGAAAGATAATAGAAAGGACGATATTGGTTTTAGCCTTTTTAAGGCACAAAAGCTGAAACCTGCCATATTTTGAAGCATAAATTCTTAACTCTGCACATAAGCTCACTGGAGCCATTTAGAAGCCATAATGGCAAAATATATTTCTATCCAAAAGTTTCTAGTGCTATTTCTGAAACACCTGTATATTCTATCCTATTCTACTTTCATTCCTAATAATAATGAAGCAAATAAATAATTAAATCCATTTATTCAAAACACAAACCTCATCTACCCAAAAAGGGAAGGAAAAGTTCTATTCAATGAAAATATAAATAGCCCATTTCCATTTTAACCATATCCTTCTCACAGAATTTCACCACTCTCAAGGGAAACAAGAACCTTCTCAGCCAACACCAGAGAAACTGACATAGATGATGTAGCTGCCTCAAACATCATCAACTTGTGAGTGAAATACAAAACTGGGAAATGTAGTTGTAATATCTCTGCCAAGAAACAATTTGAGGTGTTAGTGCTAGAGTATGGTAACAAAAAGCTAGTCAATGTTCAACTAAACATTGTAATTGAGATACATAATATATTAGAGATGCCACCCAAGACAAAATCAAAGTCCAATCAGGCTTGTTTACATGTTACGTAGTCCAAAGTTTTCATTTCTAAATTAATTTTCTAATTACATGATACATGACCAGGGACTTTATTCATTTTTCTTTTACCCTTGAGTTTATCATTCATTTTTATTTCAAAAACAAATAGATTGAGTTTCTATATCTTTAACAAATAGAAAGAGACAAATATATACGTGCAAACAGTTCAGAGACCAAGTGTTAGGGTAAGATACTAATTAAGATTGGAGACATAAAGAAAGAGGACACATTAGTTGGGAGCATAATTCTTTTATAAACCTGCGAATTTATTTAATAAATTTTGGATTGTTTAAGAATTTGAAACTTATCCGATAAAAAGTGCAGATGGATAACTTATGTCCTATCTGTGTTATTAAGCCATAATTGTTATAATAATATCATGGCTTCTTTTAACAAACTAACATGCACACGTCCTAATATAAACTGGCAAGATTTTGTGTTATTAATAACAAGAAACTTACTTGAGATACTGAAGAGTCATATTTTTAAGAAGGGATGGATGCTGCAAGACAAGGTTTCGCCATTCTTCCTTGTCAATCTTCCCATCATGTTTTGTATCAACTTCCTCGAACGTCTGAAGAGTTTAAGTACAGTTAGTGATAGCTCTATAGAGAAGATTATAATAGCACAAAGGACTTTGTATGCCATAATCTTCAAGTCAACATACATAATTTAAGAGGTTCACAAGAACAAGGCTGAACCTTTACTTTTTTAGTAGAGAAATTTTGTACAGACTTGAGTCCATATATGAGGAAAACATGTACCACAAAAATAACACACTTAAACTAGGGAAACAACAACTACGGACTACTCCTAAAACTCATACTGCTTATTAAGTATGCATGCATTAAATATAATTGGCATGCTTGATAAGATTGCTTTTACTTTAGACTATCAAGAGACTGTAAAAGATAATAAATTTCATGGACTAACAAAAAGCCAAGCAAAACATGAAAAAGAGAGAACAAATACCTAGACTTCTGAACAAAATATTAGACATACATGCACATTGAAGTTGTCAGATAAGGAAATACCTTGTCAATGATGCTTTCAATCACATCATCTGCAAGATTCATGCCAGATTCAGCTAGAGTGGCAACCACCATTTGTTTTAACTAAACATAAAAAAACAATGATCATCAGTGCATATCCGATACATGCTGATACAAAAAACATCTTGGAGAAAACAAACTCCAAAGAATCAATGACCTGGAATGGTTTTCAATTCAGGGCATTTGACCACAAAAAAATTGAAAAGACATATAGCTTTAGGCTTCAGAAAAATTGGTACAAGTTACAGTTGAGTTAGGCTATCAATAAACAATCCTTTCCTACATTGATTGATAGGCAACAATTAATATAAGTTATATAACACTATGACACTATAGAATAGTAGTCCTACATGGTGAGTGATCAAAACTCCATTTATTCAACATCATTTATGAATAAATTAAATTACCTCCTGTCTCTGAATAAATCCTTGTTGTTTGAGATCATACAATTGGAATGAAACTGAAAAAAGGAAAACTTAGGAATCCCCAACAACCATATAAATTACTATCAATAACAAATGCAGAAAGGGCAATAACAGATATCTATAATTTTACAAATACTCTTTCCTTTCTAATTTTGTTGGCTAGAAGATATCTAAAATCTTAATAAATATTAGTCACTCTTACACTCAATCTTATCATCAATTGATGCGCTGGGATGAAAGACAGAGAGAGCAAGTGCAAACTCTTTGAAATCAAGTATTCCACTATGCTTTGTGTCAAACAAGTCAAACACCTACAAAATGTAAACAATATAAAAATCATGAATAGCGCAAATACATTTCTAAAAGGGAGCATATTAAATGTATATGGCATGTGATTGATTTCAAAGTAATTGGATCATGAGATCACCCAATAACCAACCATCCAGCTAATAAACCAGAAAGGGGGGTGGGGCCATAGGGGTTAGATAATAGACAATAAAGTAACATGGTGAAATTATGAAATAAATAGGGCACAAGGTAAAAGATGGTAGTTATTAAAAATCAATTTTACTACTGTTGTTGAAAATTTTAACCAGAAATACATTGAAACAGTTGATTTTTTCTAAAAATTCATCAAACTATTTTATTTGTTTTGTATAATTTATTTTCATTTCCTTGGGGAAGTTGTAGACATAACCATGAGAAATTAAAGCTTTTACATACCCTATCTGTAAATAAGCTCGCTTTCTTGGTTGTCTTGAATAAGGCCAACTGAAATTCATCCTGCCATGTAAAATAAGGCATTTACTATTTTAGGGATAGGGCAGAAACAATGTCATTGTTCAAACAGGTTGAAAAGATAAGTATCATTAAAAAAATTATAGAAGCACTGAGCATGAGATGCGATTTCTGACCTTAGTAATAAATCCATTGACCATTACTCCACTGCTGATCTTCTTGAATAGTTCATACAGTGCTTCAATCTCACTTACACTAACTGCAGTCAAAATAAAACAAGTTATGTTCCAAGTCTTAATAAGAGCCTCAGTAACTGAAAAATGGTAAAACTATGCAGATTCATTCCTACATAACAGTTTACAAAGTCTTCAAAGGCCTTCAGAACGCCTCTATTTTTTATTACCACTTTTAGTTTAGTTATAAATCCTAAAATCTTACTGCATCCTAAAAACTTTTATCTACATTTCTATTAACTGATTTGATCCTCAATAACGCAAGGCCACCATTAAATATTTTCTGTCAATGCCTTCTAAAAGATCATGAAAACCAAAAAAGAAAATGTGAAACTAGTATTTTAGCCTGTACATAGAATGAGATGGATATTTGTTACATAATTAAAATTATAATTTATAATAAATAAATATTTTTGAATATATAAACTATATTGTGTATGTATAATGAATAATTCAAGTGATATAGTATACAAATAAAGATACAAGAAAGGTAATTTTATATGGCTGAAGAGATTTTTTTACTAGTCGCGGCAGTAGTGTGTAAAATGCACTTTTTGAGGAGAAAAGAGAGAGTGCTGAGAATGCTTAATCAAGAGAGTGAGACCCTCAATCTCCAAGTTGAGAATTCTAATTTATAGTGTAGGAATAGATTGGAGCAAAGTTATTCAATTTATGCTAATTTGGAACTGCTATTTACAAATTTGAAGCCGAAATGAATCACTTATTTATTTTAAACTAAAGTTACAAATTTCATAAATTGGAAAGAAATAGGGAGATAAGAACATACACACTGTTTCTCTTGCTAGCGCTTCTGGATGTTGCAAACCTCTAGGTTCTGGGCACAAATCAGCATCACAAAAATTTATTATAGCAATATACAACTGCTTTAATCCATCTAAACACTGCACCATGACGTTTTCCAGATGTCAAAACACTCCATACCTGAAATTAGATACAATTTATTATAGCAATATACAACTGCTTTAATCCATCTATTTTAATAATCTTATTTTAGATACAATTTCAGGAATGGAGAAGATGGAATTCCTTCTAAAATACTAGGTTAGACAAAAAATATTATTCCAACAGGGAAAAGGACATTATATACACATACTGATTGAAAAACAACCATGGCATGCCCCTGGATACAGGTGAGACAGAAGCAGAGGAAGTGCTACAGTACTCCAGGCCAAGGGTCTATAATTTCATCTTAAGCACTACCACACCACCAAGTAACTATGTCTACAAGTACACAACCATACCAATAGAAACGCAGGCAAAAAAGTCACAGCAAACAAGTACCAACCAATGGTATATTCAAACAACATTGCAGATAAGCCAAGCATAAACATATAGTACACTAAATGTGACATATCACTAACCATGCAATACCACAAGTAATATATGAGTTCAACGCTATAACGAAGCAGAAAGAAACAAAAGAAATGTTTCAATCAAAGATTTAAAGCCCACATACATAGTTTTCAGAATCAAAACTTCACTGACCAGTCCTTTGAAATGTCACTTTTTTCACCATCACCACTTAGACTCAAGACAAGAGGCAAGGAAAAACATAAGGGATATAGGATTGACAGCTTTAAGTGTTTCCTTCCTTCCAGTCTCTGAGGACAAAACAAGTATATTGCAAGACAACAAATGCATCTATAATTGGTATAACTAAAAGCATATGTTTACTCAAAGCCTGAAATACCGACCAAAACCAATAGAATCATCAATGATCTTAATTTACCTTCCATTTCAGCTACCATTAAAGGAAGCCAGCCAGCTACCTTCGTCATCACATGAATTATAGAATTTAATATGCAATTACACCTACATTCAATCCAGGCAACAAAAGGAAGAATATATGCTATACCATATATCGATAAATTGAAGCATGTAGACACGCAGGCATAATATTCCCATGCAGTACATATATAGCTAAAATAAATTTCTGGTTTCACCATCCTGAAAGTTATAACTCCAACACATCTACTCTTGCTTTACTTGACAATCCAACAAGTTAATACTAGCAGTCCATTAGTTAAAAATTATACCAGACCCGCCAAAACAGATTCACACGATTCCCCTTAAACAAATATACTACAACCACGGAAAGCAGAAACATGGTCTTGAAGAAACACACACATGAACTCATTCTACCAATAGACTAGACTATAAACTAAGAGGTGGTCATAATTATTCAGCAACAAATAAAAAAAGTAACACACACATGATCTCGTTCTACCAATAAACTAGACTATAAACTAAGAGGTAATCATAATTATTCAGCAACAAATAAAACCAGAAAGATTCACAAAACCGGATAAACGGAAAATCACAGTTCCAACAACACAACACAATTCACACACCTTTACATGCAACAACCAAGGCAAGAAAGAACGGAAGCAACTTTGTGACACTAAACATGGTCTGAATTGAACTCCCATTGAGATTTCGAAATGGCACTTTTGAGAAGCATTTAAAAAAACATAAGAGTGACACGGACAATGCAAAATTAAACAGATTCATCTTCTTTGATACTAATTAAACAACACACAAAGTTAAGTTCTTTCAAAATTAAATTATAATCTCCAGATTAATTCAATAACAAAATAAAAAGAAAACAACTTCCAAGTGATAGAGACGAAGCAGTGCAGAACAGGGTAAAAATAGAGTGATGGGGTTTACCTTTCAGAAAAACCAGAGAAAGAAGAAGGATTGGACATTTTTGTATATGCAATTTAGTATGAAAATAAAAAAGGAGGGAGAAATTGTGTTTGTTTGTATTTATAATGTTTTTCATCAAAAACTATTTTTATTTATTATAAAAATTGGTTTTGCTTAATAAATATCTAGGTAAACAGGTGAGTAATTGAAAAATTAAATGCTATGGAGCCATAAAAAATTGTAAATCTGTAAAAGAATTTAATGAGATACAATGATATTATAAAATAATCATAAATTATTGTTTATATGATTTTTGAAATAATTTTAAAAAAATGAATAAAATTATTATTTCATACTATTTTTCCTCTTATGGAAGAATAATATAGGGGTTCTTAGAAAGAGGGGAATAAACCATTTTTGGTGAGAAGAGACAAACTTGGAAGGCAAAAACTCCGTGGCTATGGCTGAGAAAGCTGTTTCATAATGACAGGTGGCTCGAATCTTGACTGGTGGTTTCAGTTTTTCTGATGGGTGGTTGACCGATGGAATCATATTTGTTAATAGTAATGATGATGATGATATTCATTCCAACATATAAATTTTCTTTCTAACTTTTTTATATTCTGTTTTGAATTATTAATTATTACTAGTAGTAATTATTATGGGATGAATTTAAACTTCATGTTTTTACTGAAAATCTGTATAAAGATTATTTTAGATTCTGTTAAAAAAGAGTTTAATTTTTATGCATGGTTAACTTAGAGAGAGAAAACATTTTTGTACTATTAGTCTGTAGATTATTTTCTAAAACAAGTATTGAGAATTATATTATATTATAAAAAAATATTGAAAATTAGTGGCTTACCTGTTTTAACTATTTAATTTTTATATTAATATTCTTCTAATTAGTTAAAAACAAAATTTAAATGAAAAATTTAATGCCTTAAAATCTTGTTGGCATTCACATTTCCTTAATTGCTTAAATGGTAAATATTAAATTAAACATAAAATAATAAATACTAAATAGAATGTTTTTATAAAAAATATCTAATGTCTTAAAAGTGGTTTGCGAAGCATTTAATATTTTAGAATGTAGTCAATTTGAAATATTATTAATATAATTTATTAAAAATATATAAAATATTCATTTAAAGAAAATATTCTGACAATTACATTATATGCTCTTAATTAATCAATATAATAAGCACTTAAGAAAAGTTAATGTTAACAAAAATAATTTTTTTACCAAGATACATTTTTAATTATTTTAAAAATTATGTTTTGTTTGTTATAGTTAGGAACTAATTTGACTTTTCTATTTGTTTTTTAATAACCAAACAAACAAATATATATACTTTCCTCCGGTGTTGCTATAACATCCGATTAACTAGTTCATCAATTAAGAAAAATGATTAATTTAGTTAATAATATTAAATTTCTTTTAAATTAATATGATTACCCAAGACTATCCCTATGAACAAAATTAACAAACATTAATGTGTTATATTTCTCTCACTTCATATAATTCTAAATCTGAAATTATTATAGAGTATTTTAATAATAAAAAATAACTAATGCATGAAATATTTTAGAGTAAATCTTATAAAAATAACCAAATTACTCTTTTAATTTAGACCTTATAATAAGGATTAGAGTAGGAAGTATATATCACACTAAGGATTAGAGTAGGAAGTATATATCACACTGATTTTGTCACAAGGTTTTCTAAAGCTAGGCTGAAACAAAATAAGAATTTAATACATAAAGTATATAAAGTCCCTTCCTATAATTCATAATTAAGAGTGATGATATTTGAATACTTTATTATTTTGAACGTTTCATCAATATCTCTAATTTCTCTTTATGTTTATCTTCCTATGATATCACATCATCTATTATACTTATGTTTTTCTATTTTTTTTTTATCTTCTATAGATGTCAACTAGCATAAAGTGTCTATATATAATAGGTGATGTGACGCCATAGAAAAATAAAGATGATTTGAATTGTGTCGATAATTTTGTCATGCTAAAATTTCTATTCAATTCATATATAGTCTAATTAAAAGAACATTATATGTTTAATTTCATACTTCAATAATGCATTTGATTATTCACATTTTAAATTAAATTATTTCCAAAAAATAAATATCATTAAATATTTTTGTTAAGTAAATAATTGTCTAGTAAATTATTTTTGTATATAATTGTCTATTTTTATTTCTTATTTTATCTAATAATAATCCATTTTAAAGTAATCATGACTTTATTCTTGAACTGATTTCAATCAATAATTTAATGAATTTGCAAATAAATGAAGAGGTGGAAGAGAGGGTGAAGAAAACTCTATAAATGAAGCTTGACAATCAAGACATGAATTCACTTTATATCATGTTATCTTCATACTACAAGTATTATATGTATGAGGGAGATATAAGGTTGATTTAGTAGTTGAAGAGAGAAAGGAAAGGAAGGATTCGAATCCCTTCCACAACTTTTTAACAAAAATTAACAACTAACATTTTCTAATAAAAGACCATCTATGAGGAAAATACAGGGAAAAAATAACTAAAAGAGATATGCAGGAAACTAGAAAGCCTTACCTCAGCTTTCATATAACAAAGACCCTCACAATCAGGGACCGATTTAAGGGCGCAAGCAGGGACTAGATTTTATCTTTAGTTTTACACATAACTTTAATAATAATTATTTTTATTAGAAGTTAAATAATTAAATAATTGTTTACAAAAAAAATTAGGCTTCCCCTTTGACGCATTCTTGGATCCGTCCATGCTCACAATCACAACCTCATTGATTTGCATATAACTCTGCAAGAACTTCAATATGTAGATGCCTTGTCCTCATCAACAGATTAAATAAAGAATCAATAAAATCGAGTTTTTGCCTTCATGCACTGAGAAAGAGTATGCAGAACAGTAACTGTATAGAGAAGTACTTAAATACTTTGTTAGATGCCAAGAATTGATGCAAATTTGTCTCTACTCTAGTTAAGTGAAGCTAGTAATCAAAATTAGGACAATGTGGAATACTCTAACTGAGTTACACCAGATAATTTATCCTTATGCTCACTGTGCCAGTTCCTGACTTGTAACAACAAATAAGAAACTGGAGAACTTAAAAAGTATATTTCAACAAACACATTCTATTTCGCTAGTCAGGACAATCCATAGATAGCTCCAGCCTTTCAGAATCAAACCAAGGTTTATATGGCTATTATAGTTTTGTGCATATCAACCATCTTTGGCCTTTGCTTTAAAGAAGCCTTAACACAGTCACATGCAACTTCGAGCAGCCGAAGGATTTTATCATCAAAACCCTTCCCAATCATAGATTTGTCAATGGCATCATAAAAGTCCATAGGATCACTGAACAAGTTTTTACTGATACGGTTCATCAAATCATTATTAACACTGCCAGAAGAATCAGTTGTTGGACTTAATCTTTTCCCTGTTATAAGTTCAAAAAGGATCATTCCAAAGTCATAGACATCCCTTTCAGCAGAACCCTTCACCCCAGGTTCATTGATCAAAAACAATTTCATCCTCGCTTGATCTGCAACCGTCTGGTTTAGGAATTTAGCCTTGTCAAAATTGGAAATTTTTGGCTCGAAATTCTTGTCCAGCAAGACACAATCCGAATTTAATTTGAGATGGACAATCTTGCACCTTTTATGGAGCCAAGATAAGCCTCTTGCAAGCCCAAGTGCAATGTGAATCCTCTCTGGCCATTCTAATTTTGTTGTTTGATGATGTCCTTCATCAGAATGTAACCAATCACTGAGCCTTCGATTAGACATGTACTTATACACCAAAATCCTTTCCTTTTTCTCTATGCAGAATCCAAGCAGTGGAGCTATGTTTCTGTGGCTGTGTCTCCCCGGAATCATGGTTTCAAGTAAGAATTTCCTCTCGCACTTGTCAGCATCATATAGTCTCTTAACCGCCAGAAAACAGTTATTCGGTACCTTCGCGTTGTACATAATCCCTTGTTCCTAGCCCCAACACGTTATCCGTGCTGAAGTAATCAGTTGCCTTGCATAAATCCATGAAGCTCATTCTAGGAATCAATCTCTCCAACAATCTTGCTAACTGTGGATGGAATGCTACACGACACGTTAGCCTGTATCGTGGAAGAAATTATTAGGTGGACTTAAACCGCATGATTCCAATTAATCACCACATGACATATAAATAAGTGTTATTAGTTTTTTCTCGTAAATTGAAAAACTTGAATACATGTCATGTAGAAATTAATTGGGACCATGGACAGTAATGTTTTGAATGTAAATATGTAAAATGACCATAATATGAGATGCAAACTGAGATTAGAACAAGTGACGTCGCACAAGTGTTCATGTCTCCCAAAATAAAATAAAGCTCAAGTAATGACTAATGACATCAGTGTTTGAGCTCAAATATCACATGCTCACAACTGAAGAGAGAGAGAGAGAGAGAGAGAGAGAGAGAGAACCTCTTTGCTTCCTTGATCTTGCAAGGCCAATGGTACCAATTCAGCTTATTGTCTAGCCTCCTTTTGATGGTTCTGCTTCTTTCTTAAGGGATGAATGGCATTACTCCTCTTTTTGAATTCCGTCCAAGGTTCATAATAGTACAAGAAAGCTACTAGGACAGTAGTTGCTGAAGAAACAAAACCAATTGTAAAACTATACCAAAAAGATCTACCAATCAAGCTCTCATCACAGCTTCTTACTGCTCCCCCACAGAGTCCACTATTATTGGCATAGCTCAAACTCACATCAACATTGCTGACAAAAACAGGCACTGGCCCTTCTAACAAGTTGTTAGCAACACTAAAATCTCAAAGCCGGTAAAGTAACGCAAGTTCTTGTGGGATTTCACCATAGAAATTGTTATTTGAGAGATAAAGTGAGATCAGATATGGCAGCTTAGTTGATATATCAGATGGGATATATCCCGAAAGCTGGTTGTGAGAGAGGTCTAGAGTCTGCAACCATGTGAAATTTTCAATGCAGAGGAAACTTTCCCTTCAGACCCTTATTAGAAAGCAAGAGACTGATTACTCTATCTTCCACATCATGTTGATTCCAGCATTCAACACCATTAAATTTACATATGTCACCTTCAGTGTTGCTCTCAAAATCCCAGCTAGGTAAGTTATTAAACCGGTCCAATTTCATGATGGTTTGCAAGCAATAGATGTCACTTTCAGCACCATAACCTGCCATTAAGAGACTGAACCATGACCTTGATCAGGAGAACATTCAAATTTCTATTTTTGTGGACATATAAGGGTACAACAGAACTAGAAAAAATGGACAAATTGAAACATAGTTGTTGATCTTTAAGTTTTCACTTTATAAGGTAGTTTCCCTCTATTAAAATCTCAAAGCTGAGAGAATTAACAGGTACAGGATTATGAGTATTATGACGTTCATGCCAAAAGCAACGAGGGAATCAGTTTAATTGGTTTTGACTTGTCAAGGGTGCTGTGTATTGTAATTTTTGTGTGTTGTGATAGTGTAGACGTGCCAAATGCCTTGACCATGTCATAGCTTTCGTTTTCTCCAGAAGATGCATAGCAATTTCGTATGACAATTTGAATTTTCACATTAAATGTGATATTCTTATCCAAATCAATCTATCAATAAAGGTTTTCTACATAATAATTATGTGAGTTGTAATATAATATAATATTCTATATTAAATCAATTTTGATACTATCCTTTTGAAAATAAAATAAATAATAGGCTTTGCATGTTAATGGATTTTTCCAAAGAATCAATATAAAAGGTAGTTTTTCTATAAATAAAAAAACTTGGAGAAGTGAATAGATAGAAAAAGAAATGAGATTTGAGATTAATCATATAGAATTTCCTTCAGCCTTGAGAGTGTTTGATCCCTTTGGTTTCTAAGGTGTGTGTGATCTTGGAATTAACTCATTTGCCCTCAAAATAAGTATAGGTAGAATTGGAGTTTTAGTTTAATAAAAGGGAAATTGATTTGTAAGACAACCTCAGTCTCATTGGATTATGTTCAACATCAACGTCACTTTTAACTTTAATTGGGATCAATGGTAGATGAACCTAATGATAGATCAGAAATAAGACAAAGAAAGGGAAAGGGAGAAGGGAAGAAAAAAAGTAGAAATAAGACAAACTCGCCAAGGAAATTTCTGCTTCCTGATAGGTTGCAGAACGTTTGAAGCGAATTGTTATGGTGATCGTGTCAGCGAAGTTTTGCAGCGAGAAATTGTAAGAAGGGGAGGTTCTGCAGGTTTTTATGTTTTCCTGTATTGTTGACCAATTTTAGTTGTCGAGGGAATGCTTGAATTCTGTACGAGAGTTATTTTTGTTCCTATGTGTGTTTATTGTTGAGATTGATTTGGTGAGTTGTGGTGGGTGGGGGTGTTTGGGGTTTTGTGTTTGGGGGTTTTGTAAAAAACAATTGTTTTGATTTTCAATTTGAGAAGAGGTGTTGTTGTGAAAGTATCTGGTTCATTTTGCTTTGGAGAGTTCATTTTGTGAAATTGAGGCTAGTTGCGACTGTGAGGAGAGAAGGCACCCAAGTGATGTACATGAAGCTGAAGAACAACAATTGCATTTCTTAATAAAGGATAGAAGAATAGATTGATTTGTTGTAATTATTGACATGAAAACAGTCTTTGTAATTGCAGAAGCCCAACCAAGTCAAGTTGAAAAACAACAATTGTGTTTTAGTGTAATAAAGCATAGAATTGAAAACCGAACAATGAATCAGACTTTTTCGTTGCCAACCATTGTCGTGCTTCACCGCTTATGCCCTCTAAAATCACTAATCCTATGAACATCGAAGTAATTTTAACAGCCTCATTTAAAATCTATTATATCTACAGGGATAAAAAAAAGTAATAGCCACTTCAAAATAAACTTGTTATATTTGCTAACATAAATTAAACATGATTATAAAAACTGAAACCAAAGTCTCACGTGACAAAAAACTTAAATGTGTCCACTTCTGATTGGTTGGTCAACAGAGGGCATTAAAATATGATGAATAAAACTTGCAACAAAGGAATTGCCTAAACCTTTACCTTGCTTTATTGTGATTGATTTTGATTTTCTTTATCCATCAATTGAATTGTTTAAAACTTTCTCTAAATTTTTCTATAATCATATTCTTCGTGTTCAAATGTTCTCCACAACCTCACTTTATTCCCTTCTTGAGTTTGACTTGCCGTTTGGATAAAACACTACTACACTACATTAAAGGATAGAATGTTGGCACTAGGTAGCAATCTATTGAATTATAAGAGTTTTTAAGTTTGTAAACTCCTATCTTTGTTAATTACTAATATATTCCAGTTCTGTTTTTTTCCTTAAAAATTCAAAAGTGGAGAGTGGAGACCAATATTTATAAGTGTTTGGTTTTTTTAGTGTATAAACACAACTATGCCTAAGATAAACATGACCTTTAAATGGCTAAACTTGTTCATTTTCCTCTGCCACTGCCACAAACACAATAATGGGTTTTATTCCTTTTTATATAAGGCAATTGAAATGTGATGAAAATAGTATCAATCTGAGAGAAGTCAACTGCATTTGTTGCAATGACCTCTGATAAATACAACTCTTTAACAGTGACAGATACTAGAAAGGACAATACCTTGCTTACATTTATGACATATGTAAAAAAGAAATGATAAGAATAGAGGCTACTAAGTTCATATATAGGGAAATGAAGATTGCTCTGAGTATTTCAAAGAGTACAATCACTATTATCTCTATCTTCCCTTTTCACGGCCATGTTCTGATTTTTTGCTTCTTGCCATTTGTATGTTTTTCTTAGTATTCAAGTCTGAGTTGCTGCTTGACATTCTTTCATCTTTGGCTCCCCTTAACTTTTCTGACCCTATTATATCTTCAGTGTCTCCTCTTATAACCATCTTTTTTTCCAAGTCCAATGCCA
>PYAF01001252.1:2778173-2804891 GCA_007407185.1 Glycine tomentella
CTATTATCTCTATCTTCCCTTTTCACGGCCATGTTCTGATTTTTTGCTTCTTGCCATTTGTATGTTTTTCTTAGTATTCAAGTCTGAGTTGCTGCTTGACATTCTTTCATCTTTGGCTCCCCTTAACTTTTCTGACCCTATTATATCTTCAGTGTCTCCTCTTATAACCATCTTTTTTTCCAAGTCCAATGCCAACTTACCATCTGATCTTTTAGTTTTGTGTTGACCCTTTTCTCTACTTTCAGCATGGGAGATTCTTCTTGTGACTTCTTCTTCTCTCTTGAATTCTTTTTTGTTTACTAAAGATCGATTGCCATGGCTATCTCTAGTGGCTGGTCTATTCTTTTCTCCTAGAAGTAGATCATGTGACTTTTGCAGCTTGGAACTAGTGGTTTCCTTTGAATCTTTTTCTTGTTCAAAGTAGAGGAGCTGCACCACTGTTCTCAACGGCAGAAATTCATTTTTGACTGCATGTGCACGCACTTCTGGGGTCAGCTTTTGGCACTCCAGAATCCCACACAAGCGCTTTTTGTCTGCTTTGCTCAGGTCAGGATGCACCTGTGTCAGCATTGAACACAAGTCACATCAGGCATGCACTATAAGCTAATTTAAGACTTTATTTAGATAAACTCTTCAATAAGTATATATAGGAAAAAAAGATAAAATGAATTAAGTTAAAAACTTAAAATCAGCTTTAGGAGAAGCTAAATGAGAGAATTTGCATAAATTATTTTATGCACAAGCTAATTTTAATTTATGAGATAAGCTTAATTCATTTTATCTTCTTATTTTATTCTTCTATAAGTGTTTATTGAGAAGTTTATCCAAACATATGTAAATGTTTAATGCCAATTTAGTAACTTCAGTATTTTGATGCGAACAGTGTGTATCTCAAAAGGTGATGAAGTATCTTGTGTTTCATGAGCATTTGATATGTATCCAATAAAGTTACCATGAAAATTAAACAAAAGTGTAGACACTGTTTAAGACAGTGCATGTATGGCATGGACATTTCACCTTAAGATAGATGTTGATAGCCTGGTAGAGATCATCATGCTCTAATCGGCCAATAGCCGGCACAGTTTCAGCCAGGGAGACAAACTTTGACACTGGCATATTATCATCCCTTGCCACCACTTGAAGATAGGAATCAATGAGCTTACCAACATTTCTGATTGATTTTATCAAGTGCCTGTTATCCACAGCACCAGGGGAGATTCTTTTCCAAAACTTCAAGTAACTTTCCAACACTGCTAGGACTAACTCCGTGTCATAAAAGTTTTGGTCCAAAGGGGATGTTGAAGGATAAAGGAGGTCACTCACTGTTGCCTCTTCAAACTGTATGCTGGCTCTCTTTATCAGTTCTGTTTTTGTCACTGGGGAGATACCAAGAGGGCTTGAAATGCTGAGAAGCCTTAACAAGAAGCCAGCTGAAACTGACCCTCTATCAGCAGGAATCATGCTCACAATTGTCTCCAGAATTTTTTGGCTCACCGCTTTAGATTCTTCTGTTTGTGTTGCTGAATTGAATGAAATTTTAAGCTTTGTCATGCCGGGTAGCCACTTACAGGCATAGACATGCAAGGCTTCACCAATAAGCTGTGGTGGGAGCACATATGTTGATCTAATAGCCATTAATATGCACCTGAAAAGATCTATGTTAAGATCGGACACATCCTCAGTCCACCAATCCTTTGGGATTGAATGATGCTGTTTTCGGGTATAACCAGGCCTACTGTAGGTGTAGGACCATTTGACCTGCACATGATCATCATTGTTAAGCAAAAAAATGTTCCAAGCACCAATCTTAGAAATGTGAAAACAAAAATTATGGTCTTGAGTTCCTTACCTGTGGTGGGGGTGTGAGAATTTTCTCAATAATTGAATCAATGCATTTTCTTGTTATGCCAAGATTCTCAGACCACTCCGGTAACTTGTCAGTGGCCTGCAGTGCTGCAATAGAGTCTTTCCATCCTTCAAGAATGCATGAACTGAAGAAAGCCTCAAGTTTGCTTACAAAGTTCCCCTTCTCAATGGACTCATTCATTTGGAGGAGTTTAGCAGCACAAAGTGCAGGTACAAAGTTATGAGCACTGATGTTGATTGAAACTCCATAGCAGCACTTAGCACAGAGTTCGAAAGCATCTGCCCCTCCAGGCATATCATGAAGCTCTAGAGGAACATTCTCAGAACCACTAGAATCTGGGCAAAGTCTTTGTAGAAGGCCACATTTTGGAAGAAGTGAAGACTGTAGCACACATAAATAGAATTGTAAATGAACCAAGATTAAGTTTGTTATTTTCTTTTATACACACATCACACTCACTCTAATTCTAATACCTTGTGTAGCAGATAAGTAGTTTCATAGATTTTTATCAGAAGGTCAGCTGGTATATCTGAAACAAGACTCCTGCATTTATGATTATGTTAATATATGTTAGTTTATGAATACATATATAGAGAGAGGGAAAATAGGTTGTGTACCACTCTTGGACCAAATATCGATATAAATACCTGGTAGCTTGTTCACTGTAGAAAGTATCTGGCCTTGTTCCAAGTTTCATGAACTTCATATCTACTTATTGTGATCTATACCCAATGGTCAAGAAAAAAACCTCTACTTGAAAGCCTGCACAAATTCTGAACACTACAACTTTAATGATACTACAGATCCCATAAAGTAAAGGTTATGATACTGTGCTTATGTAATTAGAGAGAGAGAGAGAGAGAGAACATCATGTGTTTTATATTAAACCCTTTGTCCCTTTTTCAGGTGTGAATCAAAAGGTTTTTTAGTTGTTGCAAGATATTGGTGAACATGCATACATGGATTATATCATGGTTTTGGTTCATGATTATGCAGCACCCCAACATGACAGTAGCATCTTCTATTTCAAGCAAACAAACTAGGAACTGGAGGAGAGAGTGAAGAAATCACTATAGATGAAGCTTGAAGACCAGGACTTGAGTTCACATGACATCATTCTTCATACTACTATGTATGAGAAAAATCCAGAAAATAAAGAATAGAAAGAGATATGCAACAAAGCCTTACCTCAACTTTCATATAAAAATGGCCCTCACAACCTCATTGATTTGCATATAACTCTGCAAGAACTTCAATTTATAGATGTGGTGTCCTCACCTATAGATGAAATAAAAGAAGGGACAAAAAATTCCAGTTTTTGCCTTCATGCACTGAGAAAGAGTACGCAGAACAGTAACTGTACAGAGAAGTACTTATGCTAGATGCCATGCATTGATGCAAATTTGTCTCTACCCTTGTGCCTTTGGAAGTTACTTCCAACTTCAAGCTGAACTAAGTAGGTGAAGCTAATAAATAAAATTAGGTGGATGAAGAATACTCTAATTTAGTTACACCAGATTTCAGATCCTTAAGCAGTTATGCCCACAACAACTAATAAGAAACTGAAGAACTTAAAAATTTGAATACTGATGACTTATAACGTTACGCAACTCGTCTGTATTGTTTTATTCAAATTTTGAGAAAGGGAAAACTATGTCAAAAAGAGAAGAACAAGGAAACTGATAATAGAAAATGCTAATATCAATGTCCCCTTATAATAACATAAACTGTTACATAAGTCCGTGCACTTGCAGCTGTCCGACAAAGTAGTTTCCATTTGATTTTGATTAGAAGTGAAGTTTCTCCAGTTGTTGCTAACCTTAATAGCAATACCACATGGTTTTTCTAGAGCTTTGCCTATCAGGTGATCACTTGATATGGCGAAAAAAGACTCCCTCTATTATTATTATAAGTTATACATTCCGTTTGGGCAAATATTCAAATGATCTTAAAGGGATCTGTACCAAACTCTCCAATTATGTGTGCACATATTTCTTTCTCGGAAATGCATTTTGGATAAAGCAACAACATGATTTAAGTTAAATTAAATTATTGCACACATCAGCATCTTTTTTCTACTCTAAATATGTTGATTGGAAAAAGTAAAAAGTAAAAACTCAATAACTCTTCTGAAGTATAATGCAGCAAACAACATACATTTGAATTTTCCTACAAACTGCACAAAAGTGTATTATAATTTATACGTATAGCTTAGAAAATTAGTGTGGATAAATATCTAGAACCAATACTTGGTTCCACTGCTCAATTGGATTTTGGAGAAGAAAATCATCCTTAAATCCAAAACCAACTTTAGGATTTTGTTATTGGACATATCCTCAAAGTGAATTTCATGAACTGATCCATGCTACTTTTTTTCCTTCTGGTCTCATACCTTGGTATGTCACTTTGGATCCTGACTAATCTGATTTTTTTTTTTTCATAAAGTTTGAACCTAGGATTTTGTATATACTAGTCAAACCCCACACCATTAGGCCAATTCTAGTGGGTTTCCCGACTAATCTGAATTGAGCTGAATCTCCTAACTGATGCATATCCATTTCAATTCTTATTAATGCTATAGTTTTTCTTTGCTGGTATTCTAGAGGAAATTAGGTGATATGTGATATCAAATATGACTCTGAATTCAATTACTTGTACGTGGTCCAATTATTTATCATATATATATGTGTGTGTGTGTGTGTGTGTGTGTGTGTGTATGATGTTTACTGTTGGTAAATGCATGAGTAGTTTGTTAATCATATGATAAACATTGGTAACCAATAACTAAAACATTACTAACAAAGTGTAGATATAACATTACTTCCTTTTACACACTTCTTAACAATGCCTATTCCCTCCATTCTCAAATAAATGTTACTACAGATAAGCTTTTTTGTTCAAAATAATCTGTTGTTTTTCACTGCCAACAAAGTATTTATTACCTTTGTTTTCTAGCTTTCCCTTCTCTCAAGAAAGCATAAATTGGTAACATATACTTTCAAGAAAAGGACAATTTTGTCCTATTGTGCTTTTTTCTCACAGTATTAGAATAATTTATCGTTTCCTTAATCCTTGTACAGTATTCTAAAGTGACACTAATTTGAGAATGAAGAGAGTATAGTAAATTAAATGCTATTGAAGAGTTATTTATTGTGATGATCCATAATGGATAATTATCTGAGAACCAATTACATAGACACAAACACACGCACATAATATGCTGAGTGAGTTTTATAGATGAATATTTTCATTATTTTGTGTACTGAATAGTGCATACTCATCCAACCCTCAAAAAAAGGAAAATTGAAGAAAGAATTAGCAGCATCGAAAAAAGATGCCTTTATGCAACAAAGCATACAAGTTTTACCTTGACTAGTGGCTCCTGTGTTGGAAGTTGAAGATTAACTATTATCTAAGACCAAAAAAAATATACTATAGCTTTAAAAGTACGTCACTGTTTGGATCACAAGTGTATATAAATCCAGAGCAAAGATGTACTAAAACATACTGAGATCTTTCCAGAAGAAACTTTTGATTCCATATATATAAGGATGCTTGATTATGTTAAGAAAATAGTATGAAAATCCGAGAGAAAATGATGCACCAAGCTAATTGTGACCACTGGCCAATGCTTCCTAAGATAATACAAATATAATCCATGCATCATTTTTTTGAGGTTACTTTGCTTAGTCGCTTTCTTTGTGTCTCCAAAGAACTTAGATATACATTAACTAATGTAGACTTTATTATTTTCTATTGAAACTTATAATTGGTCCTTATCCAATGTATGGTCTTCTCAATTATCCTACCCTTTATTATGCACATAGGAACCAAGAAAAACGGAAGACAACTTTTTCTTTCTTCCATTATTATTTCTCTTTTTCTTTTCTTCCCAATTTCTGAAAGCTCAGAATTATTAATTTCACAAAGGCAACTCTTTAGACAAGTTTCATATATAATATAAGGGAAATAAAGAAGAACCTATACAATGCTTCTTAAGGTTGAGGATTATGATACATTAGTGCTACTTCTTTGAGGCCTTTTCCACCGTTCATTTGTTAAAATCTGACATACCGTTTGGTCCATGCTTTCACAGACAAGTGGAGGCAAAGCAAAAAGCACCGTGTTCGTGGCACAGCACCTATATTACTTTCAACAAGACACAATAAAAATGCTTCATGTTTTTCTTCCAAATAATATGGCATCAGAATCTTACAAGGCACCTTTTTTCTTAGAGGTAATAACTCTCACAGATCCCAATATTCCATGATCACCGCCAAAATTCAGAAAAAGTGCATAGTTAATTTCAGCTACCTTTGCTAAATACAGAATCAATGACATCCCTGTATGATTCTTGGAATGGCATTTAGCCAATTATGTGGCTCTTCTTCTCATCTCCAATTGATAAAAGTTCTCTACTAGTCACTCTCCTCTCACTTCACACCCTTCACAAGATGATTTTACCATTTTCCTTTTTGTCTTTTTTCTCTTGGGATTTTTTAAGCAACAGAACCTACACTGTGTGCTACTTTTTCAGAAAAACAAATTTATATCTGACAAAAGTGCTCCTCATCTTTATAACAGAATGAAAAAGGCTTTTAACTGGTTGTGAAGTGGTAAGTCAAACAAAAAATGCTTTAATCAAATTCCTCCCTAGCCCCCCCTACTTATCTCCCTATGCTTTCACAATTAGGCCTCTCAACAAAACACTTAACAATTGCATTGGAAAATGTCAAAAGAACTTAAAAAAAAAAAAAAGTAAAGAAAGCAGAAAACGTTACCCCGTTAACATATCATTGATGATACTTGAATGATAGGAACCAGAAAAAAAGCATTCACAACTGAAAAAGCTGCAGTTCCTAAGTAACTGCACAAAATGAAGAAAGTAGATGAAGCAGAAGCATCAGTTTTTGATATGTGGTGGTGGCCTAAACTAAAGTCAGAAAGCAAGCATATATGCATGGACAAGTGAAGCAGGAAAGTGAAGAATGCTTTACTAGTTTCGTGCAAGTAATCCTCAGAGACAAAGAAATAGAGAGAGGGTTATGCTATAGCTTAAAAAGCCTCGTGTAGTAGAAGTAGAACCAACCAGGGAAGGCACCAACACCAAGTGAAGGAAAACGAGTACTACACCACAATGTCTCCTAACCAAGAGTGCTATGATGTACAACATTGAAAAGAGAGAGAAGGAGTGGTTCCTTTGGAATTAGTCAACATAGTAATGTATCAAAAGCATGCCATGATATATTATATTCCTTTGAATAGTAGCAAATACTAGAATGCAATATAGAGAAGGAGAAAGAAAAAACAAATTGATAAACAAGTCTTGTCTTGAGTCTTGAATCTTCACCTAAACAACAGCTTCAAAAATTGGTGTTGTATGATGAAACCACAAAAAGCATGCAATGCAAGTGGGTTAAGGCATTGGAGTGCTCTCTCCTAGACTAATTGAAAAGAAGCTTGAGTGGGGCCTAGTCTAAAACATAGGTGAAAGATACACTGTGCATTCATCATCATGCTTCCCCCCACTACTAAACCTTGGGATATTCTTCTTCTTCTTCTTCTATTAGGCCCTATATATGCCTTGGCCACCCTTGTGTGCATGTTGGCCACGTGTCCATTTCTGTGCCGTTTGTTACATCAACCCTGATGAGATTGCTCTGAATTGTCTCTTTTGGTTCATATAAAGCCAAACACAGACAAACATTTCTATTTCTCATCCCTGTCATTGTATGGTTTCATTTTGTAGGTGTTTTTCTCCTACTATTTTTCAATCACAATGGTTAGAATTGGAGTTTTATTTTAGTAATCTATACTGATCTTTAATGGAAATCTTTATAGCAAGGATATTTTTTAACTGACAGTCAGAAATTAATTCTTTTTTGGGATGTAAAAATTACTGAAATATGTATGATCTTTCTCAATAAATTCTTTTTTATACACGAGATTAGGATTCAAATTCTTATTAACATATTTAATAAACCTTATTATCTATCAATTATGTTTAAACTTTATTGGTAACGAAAATCTTTATTATGCAAATTACTTATATAAAACTCTTTTTTTTGGTGAATAAATAAAACTCTTATTTTGAATAGAAAATAATAATGTAGAACAATTATTTATGAACTGTTTTGATAATGAAAATCTTTATTTTTCGAATTATCGAGATAAAACTTTAACTTTGATTAGAAAATAATACTAAAAGGACTTATATGTAACTGCAAATGAATTTTGTCCTTTTATTTTTGGCTAATCATTCATGCGTTAAGCCTCTTCTCTCTCTGCTCCTGTTTATTCACTCGTGCATGGATTGCTTAGCTTCCTGGGGTCCCCAGATGATTTTATTTCATGTCATAGACATTAGCAAGGACATTAAGGGACTCCTCACCAATCCCTTCAGCTGAAAGAATATGGGGTAACCATTATCAAAAAATCTTTAATTAGCACTAAGAAGCAACAAGATAGAGGGAAAAGAATGAAAGGTTTGGTTTTGGTGCCACCCAAGTGTGTCAATCGTGATCAACTAGCTAGCATAAAAAAAATGTATGAACATAAGCTAAAAGCAATTTCCTTGATTACGTTTTTTTTTTGTCCAACTCCAACCCAAATGATGTTATGACTAAGGGATGATGTCGATGGACATGATGAACTTCATGATCTCAATAACATATGATCATGATAATAGTGATCATTATCTTCAATTTCTTTTGAGTTTCTAAATAAGATCTTGTTATTATTATACAGTGTCCTAACCAATTTACGAACCGACCATGTGCCTTTTCATGAAGATTGTCAGTAATTCTTTCTGAGAATCCATGTACCAACCTGATTTGTTTATTGTGCATGCAGCACTTTAATTGATGTGCTTTTCTTTTCTTCGTAACCTTTGCTGAAATTATATTTCCCCTTACATCTAACATCATGACCAAAGTTTATTGAGGACAGTATTTCCAAATATATAGGGTTGTATTATGATAGTTGTACCACTGCTTTATAATAAATTCACTCATATTTAAAAATGAAAACATTCTCTGCCCGTATTCTTCTTTTTATGATACTATATATCCTTTTCATTTTGTAATGATGTTTTACTTTTTATATCAAATTAAAATATTAAATAATATTTTAATTTTAATTAATATTCAATTTTTTAATCATAAAGAGGGTGTTTATAAATAATTATTAAAATCATGTTTCTTAAATAAACTAATTTTAAAAAATTTAGAATTAAAATTAAAAAAAAAAAACTTGATATATAGCTGTTTTCCTCTCACATCTCCCATTTTTTGTTTGTTTTATCCTTGATATATTTTGAGCAAAGCCTTAAAAAAAACTTCTCAAGAAGATTTTAATCATAAAATAAATTAATCAAAGCAATTATTAAATTAATTTATGTCCAAATATCTTACCAACACTGGTTTTGATTTTGTTAATTACTACTATATACACGTCTTTGACTAAAGGGAAACTTATAACTTTTTGTTACATCAATTATTGTCGTTATGAGATGTTAAAAAATATCGACGAAATCCAATACTTTATTACGGCAGCTTCATGCTTATACATTTTCATATCTTCTCGTCAGGACTCGTGACAAACAACTTCATACTCATAGATATCCTCTTATTTTGGTTCTGAGTTTAACGAAAATTTCTCACAGGAGATGAATGCGGATATGAGTAATATCTAATTTTTAATATTGGGTATGGAAGGAGGATGAGTATGCATATATCTATCTAGTACCCATATTTGATATGTGTAATAACTTAATTATTTATATTTTATGTAACATATATTACTTAATTAGTTTTTGTTATTTTTTTTATATATAAAGCCTTTTTTATATATATGGTGATGCTGTTTTATAGAAAATTAAAAGTTATTGTTTCATTTTTTTCTTAATTTTTATTTTTTAAAATTATAAGACGAGTATGGATAAGGTATGGGTATACCCGATTAGGGATGGAAATAGGTCAGACCGCCCATCAAGGGCTTTTGGCCTGACCTGTTACCTGACCTAATTTTTTTATCATAAAGGTCAGACTTTGGCTTTTTGAAAAGCTTATTTAAATAAAAAGGTTAGACTCAAGCTTTACAAAAAGTCTGTTAGGCCTGTCAGGCTAGCCTATATATATATATATACATATTAAAATTAAAAAGATATAAATCAATCTTTTTTTAAAAAATAAAATAAGATAAGATAAAATCTAAATAGCTTATCCTACTTAAAAGATAAAATAGAAAATAAAAAATTTGAAATCTTTGTAATAGGTTTGTAAAAAAGCATATATATATATATATATATATATATATTAAAACAAAAAATATAAATCAATCTTTAATTGCGTTTGTTGTGATTAGTGAATTTTAATCTCATATTAGAGTGCTCTAATTAATTTTAATTTTTTTGACCTACAAATTAAAAGGGAAGTATGTCAATATGTGTATTTCTTTATATTAGTTTAAAAGAAGTTTCACTAATATATAATATTTATTGTAAAATAGGCTTTTTAATAAGCTCTTAGGCCAAGCCAAGCTTTTAAATAGGCTAGGTCAAGTCTAAAAAAAAAGTCTATAACAGATAAATAGGATAGGCCAGACTTGATGTTTTTAAACAGGCCAAGGCCAGGCCTAACCAAGCCTGGCCTGACCTATTTACATCCCTGTACCCGATCCATCGGGTAGGAAATGAGAAATCAAGAATCATATCCATCTAGGATGGGAACGGGAACAACATATCCGTCTCTTGTCTCATTGTTACGTCTACTTCTCATTAGTTTTTTTTTTCTTCTTTTTCTTTTTTTTTCTCTTCTATTAAGTTACTTAATTTTATATCTTCAATTGACGGTTCAGTTTTTTTTTTTTTAATCCACGCGACTTCTCTCACGTATAATTAAACAGTGTGAAAAGGATGTAACTTTCATAACTATATTTTAGTGGTTATTATTCACCAAAAAAAATATACTAGTGGTTATTATTATTATTATGGGGTAATTAAAAAAAAAAAGTGGTCATGAGTATAAATATATACGTTATGTATTTATGTATAATAATGGTGGGGAAAATACATGGCTAAGATTATTATTCACATACAAAATGATTGCCGATTTCTAAAATGATGAAAGTATAGACGTGTTTCATTGACGATTAAAAATGTCTTATAATGTCAACTAATTATTGATTATTATGTCTATATTTACGTGAAGTGGCAGTTTAAAACTTGACATTTAAGACAGTAGGCCCTCAAGATTACTAGAATCATGTCATGGGTTGCTTTGATAATTTCTCAAGATATATATGGTCAGGCATGAACCATGAATTAATTTGTCTAGACATTATTAATAATGGCAATGACATTACATATATGTGTAAAGCTCCAACTAAAATACAGTACATAGTAATGCTAATAACTAATAAGTATGGTTTGGAAACCTGCCCAAGCTTTAAGATGGTCATGGAAGTAGCAACAGCTACTTCATCATAATGGGCCCACTACTTCCAAGCAAATTAGGGTTCTTGCATCCCATTTGAGTAGACAAGTAGTTTAGTACATAGAATGTTTGATGGGGTGGTACAAAAAAAAAATGATTAAATTCTTTTTAAAAATAATTATTCCTAAACAGGTCCTGACCAAAATATCGTACCCCACATTTATACCCTTCTTATTCGGCCTACTGGCTACATTCATTGGTCCTATTTGAATTTATTGTAATTTGTAAATTCTGCATTACATTTATGGGCATCTTCTAGCCTCTGTTATTTGCACGCCAGTACCATAATACATGCTCCTAGTTCATTGTTATGTAAAAGTTGCAAGTTTGTGTGTCCAAGCACCTATAAACACGAAAAAAAACAAAGACCTTTTAGGGTTCTTTGGACTCTCTAGTCTGTACCATGGAAGATTCAAGCATTGGAAACAAATCTTAAAGATTCAATGGCTCTATTTTCATGGTTATTATAAAGCAATAATATAATTGATTATATATGAAGAACTCATTTTTTTTTAAGAATATAATTTCCGTGCAATACAAAAGTACTGATTTTATATATTTATCTTTTTATTATTATTATTATAAACCAAGGTGTGAGGAATCTTCACAACAACGCATGATTTCATATATTTATCCGCAAGTGAAGAATATGATCTTAATCAGCAGTTGATCAAAATGGTGGGTATGAAAAAGACTGAAAAAAAGTAACGAAGATTACATATATTCACAGAGGAAGCTTTAGTATAATTAAGTTTAGCCATAAAATTAAATTATTTTAAGAGAAGCAGGTTGGCAAATATACTACCATGGACTAAAAGTTGGCCAATGACTTGGGATACAGAAAAGTTGTGTTTGAACCATGTCACCTCAGTGTTGTGCTTTTATCAATTAATGATTAGAAAAAGTAAACCATTAACACTTATGCTGCTCTTCGGAGAGAACAATGGTTGTGATCATACCATAACCAACCAAACATGCTAATCGATTCCTCTATTTGTCCATATTTTGGATGATTTTGTTCGGTTGTCTTTTTTTACGGACTCTGCTAGTGGCAAGCATTTTCTTTGACTCCTTAATGGTAGTGTAATTAGGCTGTAAGACCAA
Source organism: Glycine tomentella (assembly GCA_007407185.1). NCBI lineage: Eukaryota > Viridiplantae > Streptophyta > Magnoliopsida > Fabales > Fabaceae > Glycine > Glycine tomentella. The sequence continues at coordinate 2,790,639 of PYAF01001252.1, forward strand.
CTTTTAATGTCCATCTTTATTACAAAAGTTGCTAAAATAAAACTTAAATTTTAACCAGAGAATCACAGCTAAAACACTCAATTTATATCTGCCCTTAAGTTGTTATCCCAAATAAAAAATGAAAGAAAAAAAATCACATGTTATAAAAAAAAAAAAAAATCGTTGATCCTCTAAAGCATAACCACTTAATGATCGTAACAACTTTGTCGTCGATAATCAATATTGCATTTACACATTGAAAGCAAAAAACGCTTTTAAGGCAAAATTGCTTCATGAACTTTTGAAAACTCATTTTAAAATTTTCAATGTAGGATGATATCTCAAGAGTTAAAACAAAGGACAAATTTTAAAACTCAGCAGAAAATTGAAGTAACAAGGCAATTATGCTAGTTATCGAGTTCCTCATGGTTATTTACCTCAATAACCTCACCATTTTTCTTTCCCATTCCCATTTTTACCCTTTTGGTCATCTTAACTAGGAGAGTTTATGTGTTGGATTGGATTGAATTTCACTAAACTCATTATCCAACCCGATTAATGGATTGGAAGTTGGATCGGATTTGTCCAATTTTTTTATATGTCCGTTTAATCCAACCTGATCATAAACGGATTGAGTTAATTGAGTTTGAATATTTAAAAATTATTTTATATTTTGTAAAATTAATTTTTTTAGAATAATAATTTATTAAAGGACTTTCAAGTATTTTCCATTGCAAATTTGGCAGAAAAAAATGTGATCATTTTATTTTCTCCTATTTTATTAAGTGAATTCATATTAAAACTCCTAATTTATTCAACCTTTGAATATGTTGATATTTGCCATTAATATACTGGGCTTAAAAATCTTTTTATCCTTATAAAGCAGGGTGTTTTTTTTATTTTATTCCTTTAAAGTTTTTGTTAAGTCTTTTAAATATTTTATTTTTATTTTAACCTTTAATGTCAAGTAACAACCTTTGTTGATGACATGAGCAACTCACTAACTTCTCACATAATTAAGAATCTGACAAGATAATTATATATATATATATATATATATTTTTGTAAATTGTATTTTTAAACTCCTCATCAATTGCTTTTTGAACAAACGAAGATCTAAGACAATTTATATAAAACACAATTTATATATAAACTCACTAACTGTTAATGTCACTGTTACATCATCATTTAATATTGTATCTTGATATTAGAAACTAAAAAAGTATATCTTTAAAGGTCTAATATAAAATAAATAAAAAAAATCCCTACATTACACCTAAATATTAACATAACTCGTCACTTCGCCTAGAGCACAATTATAGCAAAAAAATTAACCAACACAAACACTATAAATATTTTTAGTCACAAATGTGATCCTCTCACTTGATCCATAACCAGAAAAAGTGAGAAAAACACAATGCACCATAGGAACAAAGAAAGCAAAGAGTAAAGAGCAAATAAAGGCAAGGCAACCTTTACTTATTGGAACAGATAGAAAAGATGAAGGGAGACAAGGTTAGAGCAGAGGAATAGATTTCAGCTGTTGTTTTCACCGCAAGATTTTCTTAATAAATGCAACTAAAAAAAGAATGGTTGTTGAAACAAGACAGGGACCCTAATGTGTGAGAACATCAAAATGAACTCATGAAAAGAACACAAGATTGCCCCAAATATAGAATGCATGAGAAAGTGGTGAAGAATGGAGGTGGGGATAATGGAAGTCATAGTCTTATGAAAAAGTCATCATCTGCTTGCATAAGGCATATCCAACCACACTGAACTTGTGTCGCACCGAAGCCACATGCCCATTTAAATAAATGATTAAAGAAAAAAAAACTGTAATATGTTATGAGAAACGTTAACAGTAGACTCTAAATTTAGTTTTCAATAAACTTTAACTAATGTGCCACCTACTACTTCGTTATCAACATTTGCTACTTCGTGACCATGCGGCATTCGGGACTCTAGTCAATCCTTATTAGTGGTGACATGTTAGTATGTGCATACTAGAAAATCAAAATATTGGCAAACCACTACTTAAATGAGCTATTTAATGGGTCCATAACACATCGTTTAACCATGAACCTTCGGTCTTTTAGTGTAAGTTGGGGGGGGGGGGGGCATGCAGAGAGGAAAACATCAATTATGGATTCTTTGGAACAATTAACTCCAGATGACAAAAGAAGCATGCAACATAATATTTTGCATGTTTTCAACTCCCTATGATGTCAAACTCATACAGAACTACTACAAATTTATCTCACAACCCAGTCTTCATAAATTTAATGGTCACCCAAACAAATCATCATCATCTCCATCAAAAGTGTTAAGATTACTCTCTGACTTTCCGCTTCCCACACCATCCTCCTTATCTGGAGCTCGTTCACCAGTACTGAGTGCAGGTGAATATGCCCAGGAAGATCCAACTTTGACAGATAATGATTCTCCATATAGGTCATCGTAAATCCCAGTTTTGACTGGGGTTTTGATCTTTTTCAATACTTCTTGTAGTTTATCAGTCACACCTTTTGGGGATGAATCTGCCTCCTTGACAGAGGACTGCTCTTTCCCCTTTGGTATTACAGTAATCTGTACAAGAGATTCATATTTACCGACTAGACTTCCTTCTTTAACACCAACTGGACCAGGTTCTGTTTCTACATCTGCACCATCAGAAATTCCAACAACCTCAACTAACTCTCCCCCAATTTGATCCCTGAAGGCAACTCTTGTTTTCCTAATTCTCTTAGACGGTCTTTCGGATTGGCAATCTTTATTTTTGCCACTTACTGAACTACCAGACTCACCAGATTTGGACACTAGATCAGCCTTGTTGATGCCATAACGATTCAGTAGCGTATTATAAGCTACAACAGCTTCTTCATCAGATGGGTCAGGAGGCGGTGGGAAATTAATCTCTGTAGGTGGTGGAGGCCGAGGGAAAAGAGCTGCATCATTCTTTCTTAATATGTATGCTCTTGTTGATGCAGCAAATCGCAACGATTGTCCCACTTCAAGCTCAACTGGCGAATCCTTGGTCAACCGCTCATTTGCAACAAATGTACCATGTGCAGATCCCAAATCAATTACATATATGCTGTAATAAAAAAAAATGTCAATGCCAATGAATCATAATTTGCGAGATTTTAAAGTTTCATAGGACTTATTTACACCCAAAAAGAGAATAGCTAGTCTATGAACTCCAAAAGCATGCCATGTGTCTGCCACTCAATCAAGGAAGATTATGGTTTATTTTCCTTTCAAAGTCCCTTGTGGTTCACCAAATCATCATTTCCAATTTTATGATTAAAAAAAATTAGTTCAATATCTTGAAGGATTGAAGTGGCTCCTAAACTATCTTCATTTTTTGGAATAGCCAATTAAGAGAATTACTTGTTTGAAATGAATACTTAAGTTTTGAGACAATGATACTGATATTTATATCACGAAGTAGTGATTCCAATCTAGTAATATTAAAGATGAGAGATCAAATTTCTAACCTCCCATTCTTGTGAGGAATAACAGCAGCATGTTGGCGAGAGACGGACTGATGATCAAGCACAAAATCACAAGTCTGGATTTGCCTCCCAAAGATATTCCTTCGTCTGTCCAGATTAATCCGATCTAGCACCTGGCCATCCTTCAAAACCTCCAGGTAAAAAACACCTGGCCTTGGCTCGATCGCCCAATCCGGCGGCTGCCACGTCGACTGCCCTCCCCCAACCTGAGTCACCTGCTGATTCTGCCCCAACAACGGGGCCGCCTCCACTCCTACAGTCTTCTGAAATGCATGTTGTTGGGATTGGTTGGAAGAAGCCTGAGCCTGTGGAGGCAAAGCAGAGGAATGGCCAACTACTTTACTAGAGGGTTGGGCACCATTTCTGGCAGAAGAGTTGACAGCAACAGAAAATGGTTCCAAGGTCTGAGCCTTCTTAAACCTATCAAGACCTGATGATGCCCTTCCATACATCCTCTTCAAATGGACTTAGCAGATGAGCTCCTTCTCAGAATGAGCTCACACACATTTTGCATCACAATGCCACCATGACAATTAAACAAGCAATGTTTAAAACATACCTTAAGCACATGCTACAAAGCCCTCTTTGCATATACCCTAAAAAGGTTGGTGACAAACAAAATCCATAACATAACTTGTGAGTAAGGGGACCAACAATCACAGCACAGAAATTCGTTCAACAGAAAATCAAGTGCACATGGTGATTACAAGACAAATGGGTAACAGGAATAAGAATATGGTATCAATCTGGTATAAAATTGGGGATAAATCTAACAGGAATAAGTCCATAACAGTAGCCATTCAAAAGCAAATTGAAGTCTAATTTCGAAGCTATAATCGAAAAGGAAGATTTTCGTGGCTTCGTGAATAGATTGGTGAAAAGGGGAGTTGAAGAATCTTACCAATTAGGGTTTTAGAACGCTGTGTGCGTCTTTCTTTGAGAAGTAGAGAGAGGATGAGAGAATAAGAGAGATGCTGAAGCCGAATTTAATTTTATCTGTTAGTAAACTTAATATAGAAATAAATATTAGTAATTTAGTATTTTGTTTATAATTATTTTATTATCCAGTCATAAAAAAATTATGTTAGAACATCTTTGAGTCACATCTTAAATTAATTTTAGATCTATTTTTTATAAATGTTATAGTATTATATAAGATTAAAAAAATTTTAAATTTTTTAAAATTTTTATTTAAGATAATAGAAAGAGAAAGAAAAAAAAATATTTTTTTAACATACAAATTATTCTTTTATAAAAATTCATTTTCTAAGTATTTATATTGAAGATATCTATTAAAAGATGAAAATGAGATGGATGACAATAAGAATCTTAACACACAACCATAACTATGACAATGCGAATCCTATACATGATAATATCGGATTCAGTGTGGGTAGGTATTCGTCTATTATGACATAAGAATCAATCAACATCAACTGTTTATTTTTTTAAGGAAAAGACTTTGCTTAATTAAAAGAATTAGTATAAATTCAAACCAGCATTTTAAAACGTTGTTATTTTTAAGAGTTTAATTTTATACACTATAAAAAAAGTATGATAAGTGTCACTTTTAAAATAGTTGTTATATAAATTAATAAATTTATCTTAATTGAATAATACTATAAAATTTATTTATATTACTAATAAACAAATTATTCACAGTTGCATGGAACTCGAATTTTCAATTTAATAAATGATGACGTTAGATACGGTGATCCAATTTTTTTCCTATAAATAATGTTAATTATTTGTTTTGTTATAATGTTATTGAAAAAATTCCAACTAGAATCTCTCCCTCCTTTCTTTTCCGTTCTGTCTTCAATCACTATCTAAATTAATTTTATAATTCCAAGATGATCTGATTTGTGAAATTTAAACTTCAACACAAATGTGGAGAAAAAAATGTTCAAATCATATACGAAATTTTTGAACTCACCACAATTCAACACATTTTATAGTAATGATTTTTTATAATTAATATTTTAGTCTGTGAATTATTTTTGTATAAATAAGATTATAATAAATAAATAAATAATTTTTAAAATATAAATTATATTTAAAATTTAAAACGAATATTTTTAACCATAATAAATAAAATATTTTAACCATGAATTTTTTTAAAATTATTAAAATTCAATTTGGAGATAAAAATAAAAGAGATTAGATTGAAATAGATAGACAACTGTTCAACAAAAAAAAAAAAAGAGATAGACAATTAAGAATATTAAATATAGATAAGGATAAGAATATGGGAATTTGGAATGATTGGTGTATAATTTATTTTGGCTAATTGCAAGAGTAAAGTGAAATGTACTTCCAAATGAAAGAAGAAAGAGTCTATTTGTTTTCTGATTTCATGGTTTGTTATATGTCTTCTCAAACCATTGAAACTGGATTCGAGAATGACAGTGTCCCAAGTTGAAACCAACAAATGAAAAAAAGAAAGAATGTTAAAGAGTGATCAATTAAGAGATCGAGTAGAGTGATACTCTTACTCTCCAAGTTGTCAACTATAAAAAAAAAAAAAATCATAAAAATCAAAGACAGTTAACACAAAATTTATAACAACTCATATACTATCAATCAATTAAGTTAAACTCCTAAGTTGTGAATTATAATTTATAAATTAAATTATAATTTTGGTCTCTCTAATTTTTCAAATTCATAATTTTGATTTCCTTGATTTTTAATTATAATATTTAGTATCTCTAATTTTATAAATTTGTAATTTTGATCCCTTGATACATCATTAATTAATAATTATAATTATTAGAGATAATGAAGGTAGAAAAGTTCTTTGTAAAGAAGATGAGTAAAGTGTTATGATTAATAATTTTAATTAATTTATGATTAACTTAATAATTCAATTAATCAGAATTATTTGTTAATAATCTATTAGAAAGACCAAAATTATCAATTTATAAAACTAGAATGATCAAATGTTACAATTAAAATCAAGGAGAACCAAAATCATGAATTTGAGAAACTAGGAGAACAAAAATTATAATTTAACTGATTTTACAATATTAGAAGTTAATATATTTCAAATCAAATTAAAAAAAATATATATCTTAGTTTCACAAAATCTTATGGTGAATTTGATAGCTATATAAACAATAGTAAGATCAAAATCGCACACTGATGAAGGAAGAACATAGTGCAATTAAATCAAGCAAATCTTATATTTATCATTTCACACCATATGGTATGGCTCAAAAAGCTAAAAAATCAACTTACACAACCATTAAAGACTTCTTTCTCTTCGTCTTATTGCTTTCAAGCAATTTTCTACAACCCAACAATAGAATTTACTGCCGTTCTTTTTTTCTAAACCAAACTATACAAATATTCTCAAACCAGAATAAAAGAATGCTATTAGAAAATTAGGCAATTAGCGTAGATTCTACATAATCGGCAATTAGAAAAGGCCATTTTATTATGAATGTATCCAAATTTGAACAAATCAATCTACAAGGGAGTTAAAGTACCTGAGCATCGTGTCATAACGGTCCCAGGCATAAAAAAATTGTTTACAACATTTCCCATATGACCAAAAGTGTCAACTGTCACAACTTTTAACAATTAGTGACAACAAAATGTTGCTGACCTTTTTAATGAGATGTGTCTACTACAACACGACAAACCCAAAATTTCAATTGCTAGCAACTGCTGTTGGAAATCTGAGTATCTTGTGCCATAATCAAACTAACCATGTACAATGGAACAACTAGATAAAATCTCCTATTAGTATTTAGTAACCTAGTCTAAAGAATAGACTTGTAGCAAGTCAACCAATGAACACAATTTTCAGCATCATTATAGCTCTGATAGAAGTTCCCTTCCACTAGAAGGGGTTCTTTCCTGTGATACTTACTGAAGCTAGGATTGCCATGAAAACCAACCCCAAAAATAGCACAATCACATGAACCTTATGATATGATATGCATCATAAACTCCAGTCTAAGCCTGTGAATGGACCTAACATTTTTGCTAACAGAATTTCAGCTAGCTCCAATATTTATTCAAGTCAAATCCAGGAAGATCCCTTTGTTATTTTGGTAAAAGCTCCTTCTCAGCTAGACTAAAGGTCACCTTAAAACGTTCCAGCAAATTTTCTAGGATGTTCTTTGTAAGTCTTTTCTGATTCTTTGAGCTTTTCAGCCATTCCATTCCAAATAACACTTGCACTCTACACCCCTTTGCTTTTGGGGGTAAATCCTCAATTTGGTACCTAAGGTGTATCTGTGGCATATAGGAGACACTACTCAGTGGTGCAAAAGGTGAAAACAAACAGAAGGATAAAAAGAACAGGTAAATCATAGAAAAACAAAGATATAACAAACAGGCACTGAAAATCTAGAAACAAGCTACATTTGGCTCACTCACATTGAAATAATCACCAAGAGGAACTCCATGAAGGTTCATAAGCTCTTCCACAAGCCAACCCTTTCCATCCGCAAGGGGAGATCTTTGCTGAGTACTTGTCACTTCACCTTTATAACTTGAAATACGCTTCTCAAATTTGTAATATACTGCTCTCTCAGAGATATCATGGTTCTCAGATACCCAAGGAGTATAAGAATAATTAAGATAACCAAGCTTTTCCATGACCCGACGGTCCAACTCACCCCCGCTAAATATCTCCATGAGGTAACTTGCCTAAATTAATTAAAACAATAGAATGGGAACATTTGCAAAGTTGTAAGAAAAAGTTGCATAAGGAACCAATAATTTCCAAATATGGCAATAATGCACAACATGCACAGATTAGGATGTGTGTGCATGCTGTGTGTTGAGAGAGAGAGAGAGAGAGATTACAGGAATTGAAAGAGAACAAGAATAAATCTCAGACATGCTAACATCATCCAGGCCAAGGAATGAGCCACTCTCTTCACTTATAAGGCTTTTGCTATCAGATTGTTCTTCAACAAACTCAATCTTCTGTTCAGGACTCAAGGACCTGGCCTTCCAGAGAGCCATGATAGTCCTACATCACCACCGGAATATTTTCTTAGTAACATGTAATATCTTCTATACTATTCTCTATCACTATACCTTAAACAATTTTTCTATATGCCAGCATCTATGGATAAGGATCATATGAGAAGATGAGCCAAAAAGAAAAGCCTCCCAAAACTAGGGAAATATTTTTGGAAGTTAAGAAAATTTTCACACCAAAATCAATGTGGACAATAGGGCAGTTGAGAAGTAACAAGATATTGTCAAAAATAAGAATCAAATATAAATGGAAGGAAACACCTTTAGATATTTCTATATAACAAGCTCTCATTTTTCACAATTCATGCACTGTACAAACAATTATGGAACCATATCTTTGTGGCTTTGTCACCATTAGACCAAAATCATCAAAATGACATGGCTTTTCATCCTATTTCATTACTAAGTAACTTGATCTTCTATTATGACTGAGTAATACAAGAAATGAAAATTATATACAAACAAATTATGGAAATTATTTTCAACCATTATTATTTTAATTTCTATAAATTTGATTGACAGGTAAGCTATAGACTCTTATGATGGAGTAAAAAGACTTTCATGCCGTTCTGGCATAATAACAGTCAAGATATAAATAGAACTTGACAATTTCATTGGAACGACCACATATGAATCAACCAAAAGAGCTGCAATTGCAAATTGCCAATGTTGACATCTTTAACACAATACATTGTTCAAACAACCTCAAAGGATTAGATTTCAAACACAAGAAAATAGATCGACAAAAACGAAAGGTTTTGATATAGACCCTAACAAACAGGGTAAAGAAAAAAGGACTAAGCACACAATAGGAGAGATTTTCATACGAGTTACAGATATATAGGAAATAAGTTTGTCAGATGTTATATAATGTCCCTTGTCTACCTGTGTGCAACATTGAAAGACACAAATGACTGAAAATGGAACTTCAGCCTGCCTTTTTCATCTTGTGTTTTTGCACCATGCCTTGCATCCACACCTCTACCCATCCGAAGAGTTATGACAATTATTGGACTCCCCATTGATGAGAATGTAGGAGGAATAACCTGAATTTCTTCAATATCTTCCCAAAGAAAAAAGAATTTTGTCTTGTTTCCAAACAAATTTGCATGAAATCCAATTATTCTTGCTGATAGAAATAGGCGGCCCTGCAGAGAAATATTCACAATTTGATGAGATGATACTAAAAGAAGCATGTACCAGTAAAAACCAAAGAAGAATAATTGACCATGAATTTCAACATCACATAACAGAATAACCGCACCTGCAGGGGCATTTTTCTTTTCAAATGACAGGTGAAATCATTGATGAGAAATTCCTCAGGTGGAAGCCCAAACAGTTTCTGAAATGCTGAATTTGTTTGAGGAGACCGCAAATTAATCTACAATTTTTTTAAAACAAAAGAATAAGTCAGAAAGAAGGGTGACCAAACAGGAGTACAAAACAGAGAATATAACTGTTTTAACTTTTAATACCTTCTTCCCAACTTCTTTCTCCATTCTACTTAAATAGTCCTTTGCAACGTTACCACCTCTAGTATTGTCCAAGAAAATTCTTATGTGCAGTTTAGACTGACATGCCAATGCCAACTTTCCTTCAAGGGGAACCCATATATCAGCAAGATCTGCTATGTTTGCTTTTAGAAAATTAATTTCAGCATGTCCTAGAGATGCAGCTTCATCAAAAGGTCCATCAAAATCATAAACTACCACATCCAGCACAGAAGGAGGATCATCCATTGCATCAAACTCAAATATTTCTGCAAAGATAGACATTGTTCTTAACCAAAAAATAATAATATAAAATACATATCATGTGTTGGGAAAACTAGATTAGATCACCGAATTCAGAGGTTTGATCCAAGTTGTAAAACAGAAAAAAATAAATGATGACATGACATTCACCATTCCATGTAGGATTAGATTTCTGGAACTTGATTGAACTAGTTCTTGTTTTTCCATTGCACGTAAACACCACATAGGGATCAGACAACCCACTAGAATCAACAGAAGCTAAACTGCTTCCTTCAATTAAGGCAACAGTTAGCAACCACCCATCTCCTTGTGCTTTGATTCCATGATCACTACCTAATATTGGAATACCAAAAAAAAGGTCAATATAATTACAGACACATGGGCATTAAAATAAGTTAATAGGCACTAAACAATCAAAAGACAAGAGGGACAAACTCATAGTCACTTCATTAAAAGCAACACTAAGCCAGGGAGAAAAAGGAAAGCCAGATTCATGAAGTGTGAAGTAAGTGAACACTCTGAGATTACCCTTTTGTGCTCTGGCCTTTATGAAGCGTGAGATTATACCCAGCATGCGTTCACCTTGAAGAACCAAAACTGCACAGACAACAAATTCACCAATTGAATCTGGCAAGTCAAGCCCACCAAACTCAAGCCCTTGAATTGTGCTTGGTGCAGCCAGCCAAATGTGAACAAGCACATACAAGCCCATAAAAACTGTTGTGAATACTGTGAAATTAGCAAAATACCGCACTGCAAGCCTCCAATCTGATTCAGGTTCTGCATGTAATGACGCCAAAGCTTGTTCCTTATTGGAACTAAGGTCCTTTAGATCAGCAGTTTTAACAGTCTGAGATAACAAAGTGGCATACTGATCAAAGCTATCCTTCATGCCTTGCCGAGCCCCATTTTCTATCATTCCTTTCATCATGGTGCTTTGTAAAAAATTCATTCGCCACGATACAACCAGACGCGAACACTGTTCTCCTGTTGGAAACTCTGGTCCAGGTGTGATCACATAGAGTACTTCTACCCTAAAGGTGCTCCCATACATAACATCCGGAGTGCTGACACTGACCAGAACAGCAAAGTTCTTCCCATCAGCTTTTAAATATGTGTGTTCCTCATAGGCTTTGACAGCCTTAATTAATTTACTAGGAGCCTTGAGGTAAGAAACTAATCTTTTGAAGATCTCCCCATCATTCTCAAACTTCCAAGGTCCTATTTCGAGTTCTGTATTGCCCTGTACTTCTGCCAATGACTTGAGAAAATTTGAATCTGATGAAAATAGTAACTCGTTCAAGTCTTCTGGTGCAATGACATATTGTTGATCAATAAACACTCCTGCTGATAAATTGCTAGGAATTTCACTGCCTTGGTCTGCAGACTGAAGCTTTCTCATAGCTTCTTCAAAAGTCTCATTAGAGGACTGATCCTCGGCCTTCATCTCACTAACTTCTACTTTACTAATTTCAGATTGGTCCAAGTCAATGCTTCTATGGGATGCAGTTGAAGACATATCAGAGCTCTTACTAAAGATTTGAGCAATTCTTCCAGTTATTCTTTTTTGTGTACTAGATTTTTCATCCTTAGAAGATGGAATTTCTTCCCTGACAGGAGAAGATGAGTTTGAAGGGCCTGTGGAAGATCTTGAAGGCGATCCCGTCATTCTTGGATGTAATAATAGATCACCACTGCCATTTGACTCCATAGATGCATTATTTTGTGAAAAATATATGCTTAAACGAATCTCACCTGCCAAGAAAAGGAAAAATAATGCCAGCAATTTAAGTTCAAGATAACACCAAAACTATGATTCACATATTCATGTTCACAGTCAGTGACCACATTATTTTCCAGAAGGTGCCTAGCAGAATGACCCTTTGTGGTGCATGATCCACATTCCATAATCTCAAATTAGACACAATGCAATTTAAATCATGTTATCAGCCACAATTTAAGCACAAAAGCAATACAACAACTGCACAAGTTTAACTTAATAAAATGATATTAAACCCCTCATTTGATCTTAGAAAGATTCTTTAAACATCAATTTGATTCTTGAAATATTACTACAATATCAATATGGTCCTCCAATGATACTTATTTAAATCAAGACAGTCTAAAAGTAGATGTTCCCTAGCAACAAAATTGATGCCAAAGAATGACCTAACATCATTTAAAGAGCAATGTAATGCCACTATAAGATAACCAAACAACAAAGCTACCAGTTGAGAGAGAGAGAGAGAGAGAGAGAGAGAGAGAGAACAAACATTGCCACTCAAATGTTAGGTAAGAAGCAAATAGTTGGATAAGGTAAAGGAAAGTACAGAGTTCAGCAGCTTAACACACCAGATTCCTTGTTCTTGGACTTCTTGCTTTTGGGTTGCAAAGAATACCAAGCAGTGCCAAGGGACTTGATCTCCTCCTCAAAAACAACTGAAATTGGCACCTTAAGCTGGCCCACAAAGTCATCATTGAAGAACTTATCTTCATCCATAACAGATATAACCAACTCTTCATTGAGATCATCCACCCTAAAGCTAAACTCCTCATCCCACTTTGGATTCAAACACTTCTTTATCACTTTGGTCTTGAACCTGTTCTTCCCCAACTGTAGCCTCACGTACGGATCACTCAACCCATTAGGATCCGTCGGTGGCAAGTTCTTTGCCTCAATCACACGAACCACAAGCTTCATTATCACGTAATAAAACTCAAAAGGGAACCAGAACCAGAACCAGAATCTTGAGGTAAAAAAAGTCAACTTTTTAACGGCCCCTGAAAAGTGAAAGATCTTCCAAAAGGGTAATGCGGTTGTGACAAGGATGCAGAAAGAATCAACTGAAAGTTGAAAACTATGAATCAAATTGTTCCAACACAACTCAAATTCTTCAACCAGTAGAAGAAAAAAACTAAGCCATAAATCAGACAGAAAACTTATAGAGAATTGATTTAGAAACTGCTGATCTATGTGGGAATTAATTCAAGAGTAAATTCGTGTGGCGAAGAAACCGTGAACAGTTGAAAAAGTTGAGAAAGAAGAAGAAAAATATGTCAACGGCTAAGGCAACAATTAAGGGAAAAAGAATGAAAAAAAAACATTGATTTTGAGAACGGATAATCAGGGAGGATATTATTGATGGAATTAATGAATGATTGAGAGTGGAAAAGAAATTGGATTTTTTTTTATATTTAATAATAAAAGGATATGAAATTGTGGAAAGTGGGAGATGGAAGAACATGAAATCAAGTTTGTAAGTTGTTGTACTGTTTCTTACATTAAAAAATTGACCCATTGTGTTCAACTGTTTGCCACGGCGCGTATGACGTTGTACCTATCGTATCATACGCTTCCACCGTTTACCTTTGTAGTAGTAATTCTTATTCTTACTCTTAAGGAAAGGTCCACTACAATGGATAATAGCTAGATTAGTTAAATGTGCTCACAGCAGTTTAATTTTCTGATTATATGGATGGAAAATATTTGATTTAGAAAGAATAAACTTACTTTTTTTCTCACCTCCTGTTCAAGTTACATTAAATGTTTACATTTCTTCAAACAAAAATTTGAACTTTAGTCCACATTATTTATTAAAAATGAAAAATCATAAGTTTATTTAAAGTATCTCCCTTCACATGATTCTCTCTGTCACTTAGAAGGATGATTCCTCTTCACATTGAACAATTCTTCTCATTTTATAAATTTTTATATATAGACTTATCATCTTAATTTTAAAAAAGAAAATAAATCTCTCTGATATACAAATAATATATTTAATTTTAAAAAAATTCTAAATATAGGATGATATTTTTTAAAATCTAAATAATATCTTACAGATTTTAAATTAAAAATTTTGAATTATTTCCAATACATGATACTTTGCTTTTCGGAAGAAGAACAAATTATTATACCAAATATATTTATTAAAAAAATCTTAAAATCAGTTTCTAAGGATGATTTTAAGTAATTAAAAATAAGAAGATTTTATTAGGAAAAATAT
>PYAF01001252.1:2804991-2816240 GCA_007407185.1 Glycine tomentella
CTGTGTAATAAATATTTTTCTAAATAAAGTTTTCTTAAAGGAGTCTTTGTTTTTCTACATATAAGTGAGTCTTTGTTAATCTTAACAAAACTAATATTATTTTATGTTAATTATACTTACATGAGAAATGTAAGTAATGTGGTTTCAATACTTTGAGCTCATTTTTTATTTAATAAAATTTATTTCATAGTAGAAAATATATTAAAAAGTGTGTTATTAATATTTGTTTAGTTACATATATCTTAAAATGTTTACCATGCATAAAAATTGATTAATAGATATTTATCCATTTATTAAATAATAAAAATATTTAAACTTTTATATTAGCCATTTAAAAATTATGTTATCACATTATTAGTATTTAAGTAGAATATCATCAAATTAATATTTTAAAGTGCAACATAATCAATAATCATTTTATGTTTATTTCAGTCCTTTTCGTCAACAAACGAGATAATATTTAAAATTTTAAAGATGCAAATTTAGCGATTGTTTCTTTCAAAGATTATTGTGATTAGACTATAACATTTAAGATAATAATAATAATAATAGTTAAGAGTTTCTACACAAAACATTCTCATATCAATCTATCGGAGAACACCCTTCCTATATGCTCTTTAGGTAAATAACTTTTTTTTTAAGTCTTTAGGTAAATAATTAACTACTTATACTAAATTGTATTAAAAATTCCATGTGCAAAAAATGTTGTATTCCAGCATATTGCCATATCGGATAAAGCTAGGTGCTAATTAATGATTCTTTTTTCCCCTCTTTTTCGTTTGGTGCTGAAATAACTCATGAATTTGATATTGGGTGGAAGAGTCAACCACCCCTTTTGTCAAATGCCACCATATGGTAAGGTCCAATTTAGAGGGCACCCACTTGCCCTACCCCCCTCTAAGGGCAAAGGGTTAAATCATTACTATTTAATTTAAAAAAAAAAAAAAGTCAATATAGACTCACTGTGATCGAAAAATAACGTCGGTGGAGTATTAAATTACATCTATTTTAATTGGTTCATACGCGTTATTTATTGATAATTTTCAGGGCTTGACTAAATCAATTGTGTATTTGTTTTTATTGTGCTAAAGTATTGGTATTTTGCGTTTGACAACATCAATTGCGTATTTGTTTTTATTGTCCTGAATCCAAATCGAAGCATAGTTAGTCATAATTGTGTGTAATGTCATTTAAAAATATAATGTTTTATCGTGTTTGAAAACATTTAATTCAAATGGGATGCTTAAAATTATGTCATCGATTATCTAAGTAGTACAATTGTATTTTTAGTAATTATTAATCCAAGCATAAACTCTTGCAACATAGTTATGACACGTGGCTTATCTCTATCGTGAGTTATATAACTCCGGGTCTTTTTATTTAATGAATTTCGTTGCATTGCATGTGACCTTTCTTCTACAATCACCGTCACAAAATTATGGAGAGGGGTCTCGTCGATCACAATGTTGATTGAAAATGAGTGGCAATTCTGAATTAGTCATTCAACATACTTTTAGGTTTTCTTTAAATACTTTTTTATCATTATTGGATGACATATCATGGTGTTTCCCTTAGCATAAAGTAGTTTTAGATAGTTAAATACAACTTATAAATAAGAATAAAAATAAGAATAAAAACTATATATTAATAATATAAAATAATTTTATATTGTCATCCGATTTTTATTTAATTTATATGATAAATTTATTAATTTTTATGATAATTACTTCTGTGAGAGGCTTTCACTTTCAAAGTTTTTTTTGTCTCCAGTGTTTGTGATTCTGGTTCATATTATTTTGTTTTATATTTGTTGGTGTTTTTGACATATTCTTGCAAGTGGGAATATTATTTTCACTGATTATACTATGTTATTGAGTTCTTGTTATTATGGTGTCATTCCTCCATCAATTCAACCCTACACATCGCATGAGTCCAAGCTCTAACCAAAATCTCGGTGTTGGTTCAATAACACTAGATCATCGACCTAGGTATTTATCGGCTTTATATTCGATCTCAAAACATTCGAGTACTTCTAATAATAAACATGAGTTTAGCATATATAAAAAAACACTTAACGTAACATGAAACCTGATTTCTCTTATGACGTGACCCTTCTAACAATCTAATCATTCTTCTCTAAAGAAATTATTATCCACTAATTAATTATTATTTTTATCCTGGTTTATTAACTTAGACGACAAATTATATATTTAAAATTAGTTGAAAAAGTTTTTAAATATTTTTAATTTATTCTTAAAGTGATTTTTTTAATTTGCATATTAGAATTTAGAATTATACACTGAAATTTGTTAAAGTATTTTTCGAAATTCTATCCAACAGTGAAAATCAAGTGTCCACCACTTTCACATATTGCCTCAACTCTTAGTAAGTCTACTTCTGCTATTTTTAATTTTTTTATCATTATATGTCTCTAGTCAGAGTCATGTAAACGTTAGAAGAAGAAAAAAACAAAATTAATAAGTACATCATGCAAAAAAAGAAAGAATTAATAGAAGTGGAACTACCTGTCAAACAATAAAAAATTGCACCACTTGTTGCAGCTTGCTTGACGAGTTGACTTCATCTAGTACCTATTGCCAGCCTGACTGATTATTACATCTTTTGTTCAATTTATTTTTAAAAAACCTACTGAATATATGAAACTAATTTCTTTACAGCACATTTTAAACTGAATTTTATAGTTGAAAAATATAGACAAACAGGTACAAGACAGTGAATATCTTTCATATATATATATATATGCTAAAATTAAGGGGGTCCCATTCCGATTTCCAAATATCAATGATATGGTTGGACCGTTAGAGATCATAAGTCAAGAGGAATTTAGGTTCCTACCATTATTGCATACGTAAGTAGTTAATTATTTTATGGGTGGCGAGAGAAAAGAATGTTGAAAAGATAAAACATGGATAATAAAAAAATTTAATTAAAGAGAGAAGGTAGAAAAGAAAAAAAACTCGCATATACAAATAAATATTCTTTTTTTTTTCAGTGCAAAGATAACGTGGAATTAAATATATTCAAATATATAGCAAATTATGAAAATTTCAAAATATTACTTATTTATTAATGTCAGTTAACAGTTATTGCTCTTCACTTTAATATCTGAAAATTCAATTTCAAAGTATAATCATTATTAGTTAGTTTGGATTGTTATTTCAAAGTTTCAAAACGTCCATATGCATTTTTCAAGGCACTAAACGAAGAAAGAACTCCAACGTTAGATTGAAAATGTGGTAGAGTTAAAAGTATATCTAAACATATATTAAATATATTTAAATATACCTATTAATTTCAATTTTTAAGAATAAATAGTTACTTTTATCCTTGTGTAGATCACTAATAAATTTGTTTCCGAGAAATGAAAATTCAAATTTTTGTTCCTGAAAATGGAAAAAATGCGACAAAAATTTAAAATTTTTATCTTTCAAAAATAAATTTATCAACTCTCTACACATACAAGTACGAAAATAATTATTTACCCTAATTTCAATTAAGAGTTTTCCCTCTTTACTTTAATCACTATAAATTCAAATTCAAACTATAATCATTATAGTTTGTTTGAGTTATTGTTTCAAAGCTTCAAAATACCTACATGCATTTTTTAAGACACTAAGTGGAGAGGAAAAAAAAAAGGAGTTATAAGATTAATTAGAGAGTAAAAGAAGAAGAAAAAACCACAAATTTAATTCACTCATTAATAAAAAATTAACAATTAACCACTGGTGGAATAAAAGTACATTTAAAATTTTAAATATATAAACATTATGAGATACTAAAATATAATCTATTAATTTCAATTAACAGCTATCATTGAAAGAAACGAGATAAAATGAAGACATTGTTTTTCGTTTAGTGTGTTTGAATTGTTTTCAAGGCACTAAACGAAAGAATAAAATAAAAAGCTGTCATTGAACTGAATAGAATGTCGACTTATGTTGGATGCAAAAAAAATTCCAAACAACACGAGGTTATAAGTGTGGCATTCTGTTAATTTTATATTTATTTTCCATGGCAAATTATGAACTCCGACTGAACCATAATGACAACAATGAGAACTTGTATCTATATAATCTTTTTTTTTAGGGACCTATATAATATTTAGAATGATAAAAAAGAAAAAAAATGATATAAAAACTTATATAATAGAGAGAAAATACCGAAAATATATTATATAAATAACAGAAATCTAATAATAATGACCAAAAGTTTCAGAAGAAAATAGTCAAACAATATTACAAGATAAAATACAACAAGATCTTATCACTGAAAAAGCAATTTTTTTTAAAAAAAAAAGACAAGAAGAAAATCAATTTTTAAAAAATTCCAAGCCACGGAACATGATACTGCTCTAGATACTAGATTGAAATCAGAACTCTAGTTTCTATTGCATGTTCAACAATTTTGGTCCTCGCCTTAAGTTGACTCTACTTCTGCCTCTTGTAAATTTTAGCCAAAAAGGACTTCAATACAGCTTGAACTGCTTTGCTAGGATGAGCTTCAATGGAGGATACAAGCTTCGCATAGCTACCGCTCTCGTACTCCTCAAATACACCCTATTCATTCGGATTGAGAGTGAATAATCCAAAGAAAATCAGCATCTATCATGATGTGCAGAAATTTTTGCAACTTCATTTGCATTACTTTCTTGCAAAATATGTGGAAATGCTATTATCCTTTTAGCATCTTAATTCTGTTTTCCTTATTGTTTTGGCTAATAGGTCTTCTTAATACGTTGATATTCCAAAGATGCATGTAAGGGGTAACTTTTCCCAACAAATTATAATTAATAGAGCTAGATACAAATGAAGTTCAAACCTGAAGATTAAGCTCATTGTACAGGGCCTTTACTTTAGCAACATTTTCTGGATCTGGCTTACCATAGTTCTCCTGCAAACCACAAAAAAAATAGTGACTTATTGCAGTCTAATCATGGCAGACAATAAGGAAAGAAACGGGAAATAATAAGATGCTCACTTACTTGTAGAACTTTCTTTTGTTGTTCATTACTAAGTTCCAAGGCTTTCACAACTAACCAAGAGCACTTGAAATCTTCAATATCTGTACCTATCTGGTCCCATGGATAACAAGAATGAGATTAAAGAGAAATTGATGTTTCCAAACCCATTATCCAGAATGCTAACCTTTCCAATTGTTTGAGGATCACCAAAGCAATCCAAATAATCATCCTAAAATGAGAGGGGAAAAGGAAAGAGAAAAAAGATAGGTTATAATACAGTAATTAAAAAATATTTCAAGCTGATAAGGGCAATACATAGACATACAGCATTTTAGAGTCTAAATGATCTCTAAAGAAAGCCAAGAGGTCAAACCTATAACAAAGTATTACCTGTACTTGAAAGTATGTTCCCATCTCAACAAGAATGTTCTTTACATCAACATGCTTGTCTAGATCCTCACCCGCCATAAGCAATGCACATGCAACCTGTGTAAGGAGGATATATATATATATATATATATATATATATATATATATATATATATATATATATATATATGAAGATAAATAACAGATAGTGTATTCCAGTGTGAAAAGACTGTTGAAAATGAATCAAATACAAAATAAAAAAGAAATAACTTCTTTTAAGAGAAGACTCATTAGAAGCATGTTCTTTACAAAACGAGAGAGGGGTAGATAAAGGTAACGATGCAATTTCAAACTGAATAACAAATTACAGTGTGCCTGAAGAACCATTTGACATTAGTATCTCTAGGAAAAGGGACAAAGAAGAAACCAAAATTAGGGAGGCTATACGAAAAAAAATGTACAAGAACTAACACTTACTGGAAGGTAAAATGAATAATATGCAGTCTTGTACTGAACAATACGTCGATGCCTGCAGATGATGTCCATTGGCTAGTCATTAGTACTGATTTCCAAGAAAGAAAGAAATAGTTAACAAGATACTAAAGTGGAATATAAAATTGCATCAAAACATAGCACATTGCTAGCTAGAAGAGAAGGAACGGGTAACAGGCAAATTTCACAGCATATAATTCTTCAGCATGCCGGGCCAAAAGGAAGTTAGCATTATTCTTTTGAAAATCTCAAGCAGCTCTCACAAAAATTGGCTCTAAGATAGCAAGCAAACTCACTAGACTTCTCTAACTTTAAACCATCAAGATAGCCTAGTATACATCTATAGGCAAGCAGTTATCTCTCCTCTGATATTAGCTTCCAGCAAAGTTTTACAAAATACTGTTGATTGGACACCATAGAAACTAGAAAGGATGTGATATTGCTCTCTGGCAGAAGAATGTTTCCTTTTGCATAGTTATTATAGTCACACTCACATATGACCCAGCATTTCATGTTTGTCAAAAAAGAAGTTCATCGGTAATCATTTCTCCCTTATTGTTCTCTTTTTTTTCCAGTACTCACAGTGTTAATGTGTATTTAGACAGGTCTTTTTCTCCTTCCAGTGTGGTGATCAGATCTATCATCTGTCCTGAAGCAGTCTGGAACTCAACCTAAAAGAAAAGCAAAATGGTCAACTATAAGCATACTAACAAGATGAAATCCACATAATTTAAACTTCAGCATTTGTGCAAGTACAACCTCATTAAACAAATCAAGAAGATCAACGTAATATGGCTTTCCCCTGAAGTGCTTCCTAAGGATCCGTGGAATATGGTTTCTTAGTAGAACTCCATCATTGGCTGCAATCATTCCAACCTACACCATAGAGATAATTACTTTATCCCAACAGCAGCATTAAGATAACACAATAACACAAGTTTATTTTTCTACAAACCTTGGGCACTCTAAACCAGCATGGCTGACCACGGCGTGTGTGAGAGTTATCCATAATGTCATCAAGAACAAGAAAATATGCCTGAAGCTGCAAAACCCATCAAAAGCCGATCATAAGATCCTCCAATGCCATCACAGTAAACATCTGAAACAATTAGAACTAGTTTAATCATTCAAACAAGAAAAGCATAAGCTTTCAACTACCATACCCATTCAACACACCAACCAAGAGCACTAGCAAGGAAAATTTCATCATCATTTAATGCCTGTCCTTCTTTCAACAATCTGTAGCTGTCAATGACTGACAGTCCCCGGTTCAACTTTCCTGCAGTTATAATCCATCATTTTGTCAATAACCTTTACTCTTTATGAAAAAATGCTTCAGAACAGAACACCCCCTCCTTTCTTTCCTAGCAAGGAATAGTAACAATAAACTAGTAATTACTCAGCATAAACATAAAAGAAATTCTCAAGCCACACCTCCAGGCACATTGTAGTCCAGCATCTGCAATAAATTAAAGTACATAACAAAGTAAGTAAAAAAAAAAAACTAACAGAACAAAATACAAATGCATATATTTCAATGAAAAGGCAACCAAATGCGCATGACATCGCATATACAGTAACAGACACAAGTAATGGTATAACTTACAATATTCCACGACAAACAAAATTTCTTTTTTTTTTTTTTCTTTTTCTGGAGAGACAAACAAAATTTCTTTAATCATCACTGCAGTAACTTAAATTTTACTGAACTGAGTTTTTTTTTTTTTTTTTTTTTTTGTACACTAGGACGATTTCCATCAATTTAAAGAGAGAATTTTACGGAAACAAAAGCCCCCAAAGAAACAGTCTCCTTCCTAGAACTTTCGAACATCACATTTTCCTTCTTTGAACTTTCGAACATCACATTCTCCTTCCTTGAACTCTCCAGCATCACATTAGCCTCAAAATTAATCTTATGTCACACTTATTTTTTACCACTTGAGGTATCTTTCACTATAGGTAATTCTGCTCGAACTGAATAAGACCGCTATGGTCTGTAAGCATTTGTGTATCCGAGTTTGAACTCGAGACCACTAATTAAGCTGATACATGTCACATCTCACGTCAGTTGATCTATGCGCTCTACGGCTAATGACACACATTCTAATAGTACTAATTAAACCAAATCTACGAAAACATGTTACATCATCATTCTCTCTCCTTTTTGATTGTTTGCGATATTAATGACACAGAATTTCCCCCATCCTCAACTAATACGATTAGAATGAGAAAAAAAAAAGAAGGAAAGATAAAATTATATACCCGGTCGACCCAATGGCGAGCATCATCGGAGAACTCGAAGGCGGGGTCGTGGAGGAGTTCAGATTTGAGAACGGAATAGACGTTCAAGAATGTGGACTTGAGATCTGCCATGGCTCCGGAGAAGAATTTCTTAATTGAGTTGTTGTTTTGCAGTTTGAATGAAACACACAGAGAGCGCTGGGAAGAGGAATTTATGGAACGAGAAGCGTGAAGCTGTTCGCCCTGTGATGTGAGTCAATGAATGAGTGTGCGTTACTGTGTTATCTCACGCGTGTGGAATTAGTTAATTAATGGATCGTGGATGTACTATCTCAAATCTTTTGTTTTTCTTTTGTTTTTTAAAAAATAATTTACATAATTTTTTTTAACCATCTTAATTAGAATATTTTACACTCAAGAAGATCCAAAATTATAAGATTAATCTTTGATTAGAGATTTAATCATATTTAAAATACTCATCACTCTTCTTCAAGAATATATTTTACTTAATCAAACTTAATTTTTTTTAACAAATTCAATGTGTATTTTCCATTGATCTATATTTATTCAATGTGTATATTTATTTAATCTAATTTAAATTAGTTGAATAACAGAAATATGCAACCACAACATATTTTAAGATCCAAATTTAAGATTAAAAAATGCTTGTAAAAATATTTATAAATCAGTTGTTAATAAAATCTTCACTTTGAAAGCTTGTAAATTACTTTTCTTATCAATCTTCCTCTTTTCACTTCCAACATTACATGCATAGTTTTTTTTTTTCCCCCGTATTTAAGAGTGGAAATTACTGCAACATGAGGCACCACACGTTTTTCAAATTTTCCACATGCATCTGATTGACGTCAAATGAGCAAAATCTCTCCACTCAATGTTCTTTCTCACTCCCCCTTTTTGGTGATATTTCTCACGTAACAAACACAAATTATCATTATCATTCCTTCTTCTCTTCCCTCTCTCACATCCACCTCGTTCTTTTTCTGCCATCAACAACCATCTACTTGTTTGTGTTCTTTAATTATTAGTACTAAATCAGATCGAATTTACTTTTTGAGTACCATTAATGTAAATAATTTACGATCACCCAATTGTTAGGTATAATTATTAAGAAGAGGAATTATATGTATAGACTTTTATATATCAAACATCCTTTTTAAAGAGAAATGTATTAAATAATCTTATTATTTATTTATTTATTATCCATGCATATAGCATTTCTTTTTCTTTCTAGTGTCGAATACTGTTAGAATGTCATTGATCATTTTCCTATTATCAATTTGGATTTTCTACTATGTAAAGAAAAAGTAATCAGAGTTATTATGAGAAAAATAATAATTAATATTTTAACACATTCATGAATTTAATATACTTATGTATGTAAGGATAAAAGGCAAATATAGTACACTAAAAGTAATGCTAAAAAAAAAGTTGAAAAATTAAAAACAAATAAAAAATTAGAAACTAAAAACAGATATTCTTGAATTTAGTTAAAGCCAAAAAATTAATACTAGCTACTAGTATGCTTTTTCAGAGCGTACTCTCAAGTGTCAAGTCACAAGTGTGTGGGGGATAATTGAAAAGAAACAGCTTTAACGTTGACACGTGGCAACTTCCAATTGGATGGTCGTTCTTCTCGTTCTGAATTGGATCGAACACGAGATTCCCCCCCCCCCCCCCCCACGACGCCCTCGTTGTACTTGTACCCCACGAGGATGGTGCGCGGAATCGGATATTATGATCACCTGCTTCGCGTCTCTAACATCCCAAAAGTATATTTCAATCCAACGATAGCTATTAAACTATTTTGTTGATGTTGGTGAAGTCAAGATGAATCTCGTGGCTGTAGTCTGTTCACAACGTGAGAAAGAGAGAAATTGTTCCCAGATGAACGCTACTGAGCCATTTTTCTTAGTTATACTGTTTAATTTTAAGTCTGTATGGTTCACGTGGTATAGTGTAATTTTTTTTTTATCAATATCAATAACAATGCTTCCTTCCACCTCCTTGCAACTTTTTTTCTTCACTTTTAATAATAATAATAATAGAATTTAATTAAAATATAGTGTAATTTTTTTTACTTTAGTGTTTAATTATAGATAGATTAATTGTATAAAAAATTTATTGACTATTATTTACAATAATTACTTTAAAATTATCTTTAAAATTATTTTAAATTAATTAATATTGTAAAAAAATAAAATTCACCAATATATATTAAAATTAAAATACTAATAGTAATCACTGTGCCAATTTTATTAATTGAGCTATTTAAGTAATAAGTATGCATGGTGCACGCGGTATATTTATTTAATAGATCTCTCATCTCTGTACCTGTGATAATACTGACATAGATGTTTGTATTTATTTATTATACAAAAAAGTGTAGATCAATGGTCCCAACTCTCAAAAACTTGTATACTGTGTATTAATAAAAAGAAAATGTATACTGTATTTTTTGTTGTTGTTGAAAGAAACAAATTGTATACTAATAATATTCTAAATGCATAGTAGTGATGTAGATAAAAAAAGGAAAAACAAATAAAAAAAATATTGGTTCGTTAATGAAACATGAAGACCAACTTATATTGATTTAAGTGGTGAGAAATTTTCATTAAAAGAAGTGGTAAGAATTTTTTTTCTTCTTCCAGTTAACTTTCTATGTTAGAATTAAACGAATAAAAGAAATAATGGTTGCATATTACTCAACTCGCACTAATCACAAGTTTAACATGAACTAAACGAGAAGACGGTAATTGTATTTATGAACACTGAAGAAAAATGCAGATATGCCATTTTTGTTTAACATGAACTAAACGAGAAGACAATAATTGTATTATGCCAAACTATTATTATTATTATTTGAAGAGAATTTCTTGCCAAATATAAAATGACATAAACTTTTCTAAGAAATTGCAACTGGTGAAAAAAAATATAATTTATAGCCATTTTTGTTTTGCTGAAACTGTAAGAATGTTAAATAAACAAAACTTAAATACGTTTTTCACATGTAACATATATTTTTCACTTTACTATTTACTTTATTTTATTATTTGATATTTTCAATTTTTTTTAATAAAATGTCATATTTAACAGTGTCATATCATTATCTAACAAACTTAAATTACCTACTGTTTTTTGTTTTATA
>PYAF01001252.1:2816340-2830991 GCA_007407185.1 Glycine tomentella
TTTTTTTTAAGTTTTTTTATTCTTAAGTTTTTTATTATTTTCTTTTTATAGTTTTTTATATTAATTAAATAATTTTTAAAAACTTAAATATTAAATAGATTAATTTCATTTTTAATTAGATTAATTTATTAAATAGATTAATTTTATTTTTAATTTTTAATAAACTTAAAAATAAAATAAAAAGTAATAAAAAAAACTTAATTAAATTTACTGTTGGAAGTCCTAAACTTAATTAATTGCATTGTACACTTTACGATTTTAAAGTCGTAAACATTTTTAAAATTTTATAAAAACTAACGTAGTTGTGTTTTTTTTTTATCTAAAAACTATGACATAAGAAAACTTTCTACATCGGTTCTGTAAAAAACTAATGTCAAAATAGATTAACATCGGTTTTTGACATCGGTTTTTAACAGAATCGATGTAGAAAATTTCCTTATGTCATAATCCAACATCGATTTTTTTACCAAAAACCGATGTTAATCTATTTTGATATTAGTTTTTTACAGAACCGATGTAGATTTGACATCGATTTTTTATAGAACAAATAATAAAATCAATTTTTAGAAAATATATTTTAATATTAAATGAAATTCAAAATTTCAAAAATCATGTTAAAAAATATCAAAAAAGTTTTAGAAAATAAAACAAATAATAAAATCATGTTTTAAAAAATGAAAGAAACATAAAAAATATTTATTTTAAGTAAAATTAAATATCATAAAATTAATTTGAAAATTGTTTTTAATTTGAAACCTATTTTTTTTCAAACGTAATAAAATAAATAATTTTATAAAATCCATTTTAGTTATTATATACTTTAAATCATTTTGAAAAAATGAACGATATATCAGTGCCACAAAACGCATGGCTGTGGGAAAAGAGTTGATAATATTAGGAAATAATTTTTTTACGCTTTTATCGGTTCAATAAGTAACTTTTTTTTTATTTAAAACATGTAATCCAATAAACCGGTAATATTTCTCTATTAAAATATAATTTATATTTTTTTTTCTTCTGTTGTTTATTTTTGCTTCAAGTCAATTACATGTGATAACAGGTAAAAAGTGCTCGTTCACCTGTGAGTCCCTAAACTCAGGATTCATATTAGACGCCACCCAAAAAAAATACATATATAATTGTAAGGATATTTAACTTAGGAAAGTTTAAGGAAGAAGCATGACACACTTTGGAGCAAAGAAAGAAAATAATTACGCATGAAATAAGTTTATGTTGCATGAAAATCAATCAATTAGATTAGTTAATGCTTTAACATGATTCCAAAATCAATGATCAAACGATTGACAATGAGAAAGGAAATATGGTGAATTCTAACGTGAAGTCCAAAAAGCAAGGATTCACGGGTGAGGCAACAAAGTGACTGGAAATAAAAGGTTCATGATTGGAAAAAAAAATAATAAAAGGAAAAAACTTCTCTTCCATGGCCACCGCACCTTCACCGCCCATCGTCGGCTTCTTCTTCTCTTATGCAGCGACAACAACTTCGATCGGAACCTCAGACAACAACTTCTTCTCCAACAGCAACCACATCGACTTCTTCTTCTCCGACGCAACGACGACAACTTCTTTCTAATCCTAACTGGCGCCACTCGTGCCACCGCCACCATCCGCTCACGCAGCTGCTTCTCCGTCTACTTCACAGTGACCCTATTTCCTCCGCAACGCTCTCTTCTCCGACAACCGCGACGCTTCTTCTTTGTTCTTCATTCTTCTGGGTTTTTTGGATTATTTTTTGCAAATCCACTCCACTCCTCCGCACCATCTTCTCCACCGCTCTCTACCACTGATGCTTCGAAACCATGATTGACAGATCTTCTTGGTCATGGATTTTGTTGATTTCCTTGTTTTTTCCCAGATCTCCTTGTGTTTCTTCACCAACAAAAACACAACCAAACAACATCAAACACAAAATGTCTCACCCAAAAAGAAACGCAAAAAACATTTCATAATTTTAAAAATGGTTGTTGGAAACAAAACATTTCATAATTTAAAAAGGAAAGGTATTTGAATCGGTGGAAGATGTTGGAGGAAGCTATTGCACATGTTCTGATATGTGAATTGTAGAAAAAAGAGAGAGAGAAAGAAATGGTGTCACCATTGGCAACGGTACTCCTCTGTTTGAGACGATTTTCGACCGACACAGATGCTACATTGGGAGGAAGAAACAACCGGTAACCAGTCACAAATCTAAACCATTTATTATTTTAATAATATATCATACGGCTAAAAACAGTGCTTCACGGGTGTACCTAAAAAATACTGACTTTATATTAGACTCAGCCAGGAAATCTATCACTCGGTTATGAGTTTCCAGGTTGATAAAGGAAACAATTGGTGTAGGTGAGGACAAAAATGCTTAAAACGGTAAGAATACAACTTATGCAATTTGAATTTTGAAATTGTGACATGTTGATGCTTGTTATTGTTAGTGGTTCATGACTTCTTCTTCGGCTAGTCATGAGATGCTATTATAAGGGTATAGAAGTTTGTTTCTTTTGGGAAAAAAATTGTGTTGCGCGCTGCTTTTGATAATTGCATTGCTGTCAATCCGTCATAACAATCTTCTTGCATTTGGTTGCTTTGTTATGGTCAAGACTTGATAATCTATTCAAGTTTTGTGCTTTTGAATTTGTTTTGATAACTTGTATCTTCTAATTCAGTGCTTCAATGCACTAATGCATGAGTTTTTTCCTTGTTGGTTATGGTGTATATTAGACAATGTAAATTTGTGTATCTTTATTGTCCTATTCAATAATGTATCTTCTGATGATACTCAAATCATGTGTAATTTTTTTATATTTATTCATTGACTAAGGATACCTCTAGACCCTGCATCTAATCCCACATACTTTCTGATGTTATTGCAGTTTGATATGAGAAAGCATAATGCGTCTTCCATGCTTCTGATCTTGCAGAATTATACATATATATATATATATATTGATTTTAATCCCTAATTTTTTTAATCACTTAAATTATTTGACTACCAACTAGAAACCAAAATGAGAAAAAAAAGTATATGTTAGGAATTTATTTGAGTTTTTATTTATTTATTTTTGGGACTAAAATTAGTATGACATACAAATTCAGAAACAAAAATTAACCATATATTTATTTTTTAAGTGCTAGTTAACATTAATTTTCCTTGTTTTTTTTCTGGGACGAAATAAGTTGGAGAGACGTGTTAGAATCAGGTTGTGGTTGGCGTTGGAACGTGCAAAGCAACGAAGCTGAAACACCTTTTTCATTCTCAGATTCTTGTTCCATGAGTCCACAACCTCTATCACCTCACAATTTCAGAGACCTCTTCGATTCCGTCGAAGCTTTTCTCTTCGATTGCGATGGTTCGTAACTCTCTCTCTCCTCATTCCATTTCAATAACATCTCTGCTGAAATTGAACCACGCCATGTGGCACGTTCGCATTGGTCAGGTGTGATTTGGAAGGGCGATGAACTCATCGATGGTGTTCCGCAAACTCTGGACATGCTTCGCGCCAAGGGCAAGAAGCTCGTCTTCGTCACCAACAATTCCTGGAAGTCGCGTTCTCAGTACGCCGACAAGTTCCGATCGTTTGGAATTTCGGTTTCGCAGGTTTGCTTTTGATTTGAAGACTTGGATGTTGTTCTCTGAATTCTGGTAGTGATTTTTTTTTTTTTTTGTTCTTTTTTGGCAGGATGAGATATTCTCCTCGTCTTTTGCGGCTGCTATGTACTTGAAGGTCAACAATTTCCCATCACAAAACAAGGTTCCTCACTTTCTTTTTTTTTTTTTTTTATCTTCTCCCAAATCATAAACTTGTTTTATTATTTCATCTCTTGCCGCGTAATTAATAGTTACTTATGAATGGAGAACGGCGAGTGTAGTGGCTTGGTTACACTTTTGTTGATGTTTTTTTTTTTAATCGGCAAATATTAATTTTTAGTTTGTTAGTTTTTTGTCATTGGTGAGATGTGTGAATGTGACTGCTGCTATAGGGTTGCTTGGTTTTCATAAAGATACACTGCTTTTATTGTTTTTTTAGAAGACAGTGTTTTTATTGCGTTTCCTGATTTCAAGTAGTATTTATTTAGGAAGAGGAGTGCCAACGAAACACTTTTTAACACGCACTCCATTATTATGTGGAAATTTATTGAAAATTATAAAATCAAGAGAAAGACTCATTAAATGACTAAAATTTGTGATTTTCAATTAATTTCAGCCAACAATAGTGTGTTCAAGAGAATGTTAGAGAGTGTTGCTAGCATTTATCTGTTTAGGAATGGTCTCAACATTGTGCAGTTTTTGGAAACAAGAAAAAAAATCGTGTATGTAGTTGTTAGTGAAAATAAAATTGTCAAATATTTTCCTTATATCAAACAGGCCCCGGGTTTTCAGTTTCTCTTAGACTTGTGCTGTCATAGTAAGTCTTCTGCGTATATAAAGTTATGCACTATTTATGGCATTTGCGTTCTTCTCAATGTTTAGGTTTATGTAATTGGTGGAGAGGGTATACTGGAGGAGTTGCAGCTTGCTGGCATTACAGCTTTTGGTGGTCCAGTAAGTTCTGCATATTTATAAATCATAACCTGTCTCCCTCCTTTTATTTTTTCCTCATTGAAATTGAAATTTCCACTGCTGTTCTATCGGATTAGTTCTTTCAGTTCATGTTCTCTTTTGCTTGTAAATATTGTTGTTTGGACTGAGAATGAACTACTTGCGGGTAAATAACATGCACTTGTGCATGCGTTGTTAAAAAGGAAGCCCTTACACTAAGCATTTGACTCAAGTGATCATAACCAAGTTAATTATTAGGCTACATTTCTTAATGGCAATGAATGCTTCAAAC
The DNA here is from genome assembly GCA_007407185.1 of Glycine tomentella. Classification (NCBI taxonomy): domain Eukaryota; kingdom Viridiplantae; phylum Streptophyta; class Magnoliopsida; order Fabales; family Fabaceae; genus Glycine; species Glycine tomentella. The sequence continues at coordinate 2,821,188 of PYAF01001252.1, forward strand.
AACACAGAGACAGAGGGATGAGAATCACAGGATTGTCACTGAAGTTATCCTCACTAAAACATCCTTGATTGCAGGACGATGCAAATAAAAAAATAGACCTGAAGCAGAACTGCTTTGTTGAACACGATAAGAGTGTAATGTAACACCTTACTTATTGTTACGTTGAGTATCTTCATTGAGACCAGTGCTTGCAGTTAACTGATAGATTCACTCTTTCAGGTTGGAGCTGTAGTGGTTGGTACAGATCCAAACATTAACTATTACAAGCTTCAGTAAGAAAATCTATTCCTTTGCTCTTTTCTTGAGAACTTTACCTCCTGGTTCATGTTGCTTCTGACTTGTGTCTCCAAATTCTCAGTTCAGAAATCAGAACCCTTGATGACTTATATAAATATATGGAATCCCGAAATAGGATTGATACTATCAGAACTATACTCCATTTGCTAGTATGACCTGAAGTATCCATGACATTGCATTTTTTATTTTACCAAGCTGACTAACTTGACCTTCTAATGATCTTAGTTTGTTATCATCAGTGCATGAGAGCTTGAAGTTTCTTTCAATGTACATATTGTTAACTCACTTAACTGAATCTTGATATGGGTCTTGAAGCCCAAATCTTGATCCCACTTCATGATCCTGGTCTTTGACAGCAACATAGCTGGGAGTTACCTACACAGACACACTGATGCTTAAGTTAACAAAGGAGTTGAAGGTGTGAGAGTGAGGGAATAGTAGAGTGTGATCCTATCTGGGGGGTTGTCCCTTTATATAAAGTTAAATCCTTGGGATAATTGGGAAGCAAAAAGTAAGGATCTTCTATAATTAGGATAGTTATCCTCTAAGTGAGGGAATTTAAGATTGTTTACGTCTTTGCGGTTCAGACCTTTAGAGATCTCTCTGGATTTTAGTCTACAACAGTTTGTTTACATTAAAGATTTGTATGGATATTCTTGAGGGCTGACTAATAAGTTCATAATACTGTGAGAATAATGTAATAATGAAATTACTTTTCTTTGAGAACATTAATGATGTATTTAAGTAGTTTTTTAAATTGCTAATTAACCCAAAGCAGAATAACCAGTGAGTGACTCAGAATGCTAAAAATAGGCTGTGCATATTAACTTTAGCATGTTTTTTGGTGAATAGGTAGACTTTTTTGTTCAAGTTATTGCATAATAGGTGGATAGAACCATCAAATTCATTTATATAAAATATCCCAACATCATCTTATATTTGGGTGAAACAATGACAGACATGTCCTATATTGAGAATTGTATCCACATTTATTTAATTACTTGCTTTTAGTTGTTTCTTATTTTGATATTTCAATGTCATCTAATAGGTATGGAACCCTTTGCATACGTGAAAATCCAGGATGCCTTTTCATTGCAACCAACCGTGATCCAGTTGGACCTATGACTGCTTTGCAAGAATGGCCTGGTCCTTTATTCAACGCAATTTTATTCTTAAACTATGGAGAATTAGTATGTAACTTGCTTGTATGGCCTGATAATTGAGAAAAGTTGGATTTCAGGTGCGGGGTGTATGGTTGCTGCTATATGTGGATCAACCCAGAAGGAGCCTGTTGTGGTGGGGAAACCATCAACCTTTATGATGGAGTTTTTACTTAAGAAGTAAGAAAGTTAAATGCTTAAATTTCTTGGTCTTGTTTGCAGTGGTTTGTGTTATATTTTAAATTTTATCTGCATGTAACTGGCTCTCTTTGGCAGATTCAACGTAAGTTGCTCCAAGATGTGCATGGTGGGTGATAGACTAGATACTGATATATTGTTTGGACAAAATGCTGGTTGCAAAACACTTCTAGTTCTTTCAGGTAATGGGACTTGTCTTTTTCTGTATCATAGATGTAACTACAGAAGTCATTCATAACGTATTGCGATTACTTTTATTTTGCGAACAGGTTGCACAACTCAATCAGCTCTACAAGATCCTTCAAATAATATTCAACCTGACTATTATACAAGTAAAATTTCTGACATGCTTGACTTATCAGGAGCATGAATTGGTTCTTCTCAATTTAGACATTCTTTGATGACCCATTGAGACTATACAAACTGCACTTGTATTTAATTTTCATAATCTAATTTATAGCTGATCTCATCTGGATTTCTGATACATCACTTTGGTGAGGTTGATGTACACCAAACATTATTAAAGGCTATAATAGTTGTTCTCCCCTGTGAATCAGAATCATATAATTGCAATGTACTCAGATTTCGTTATAGAATATCAGTCATGACCAGGGTGAAATTACTCTTTCTGCCATTTGAATTGTATGGCACCATGATTATATTACATAAATGAGGCATTGTAAGCTGAATGAATATTTTAATATTTCTAATACTGCAGTTCTTCATTTGGTTCTTCTCTGTTGTAAAAGTAAAACTCTGGCTTATTCATTCACAATCACAGTTAGGGGTACGCTCATCGAAAGCAACAAGGTTCACTAGATTTAAATTCAGATGCTGTAGAAACTAAACATAATCTTAACTAGGATGCTTTATAAAATAATAATCTTGCTGCATAGGTTCTTAGAAAATATAATTGCTCATAGAATTTGCAACGACCAGCTCCCTCTATTTATCTGATGTGTTGATGCTATACAAATTTTCGTAACTGCCTGATCTTTTTTATGCACGGGACATGGAAAAGGAAAGGAAAAAAGATAAAAGGTAGAGGGGGGTTGGGTTGGGGAACTTCCTTGAGAATCCATAGTTCACCTTTCTTTGATGATTGTGCTATATCACCTCGCACCAAGCACCACTTAAATTATAAAAAGGATGCGAAACTTCATAAGTTGGACCAAAGTTGTATGTTACATAAAACTTCCACGATGTGGTTTGAGGGACGCTGCATCAGCATGGTGGTATTTACCATTTTTATAATATTGGTGGAATTTGGAAATCCTGAATGCCAAATGACCATAACATGCAAGATAATGCATAATCTGATACAATATTAATTGTTTGGCAATAATAAGCTAGTAGTTAAATAACCCATTGGTTCTTGGACTGTTGGACATTAAGAAATATCTAGGCGCAAGTTTTTACTCCCAAACTAAACACAATCTGATAAGTGGTATAAGTACAAGTATAAGCACGGCCTGTATAAAGCCACAATGTTTCTGTCGACAAGACAATGGCTATTGTCGCATAAGACGACAAAAACTTATCCAAGATTTTCTATCTATTTCTGTTACAAATAATAAGCAGGATAACACAAAATAGGAGGATAGAAGGACTATCGTAACAGAATTTAATACATGATCATATATCCACAGAAAACGGATTATGCTACTTAGCATCTCTGGCAAGATGTTCTGTCCCACATGAACTCTTCATTATGACTTGTCTCTTTTAAGAAGTGCCAACCTCAAACAATAGAAGTTTCCAAATGATCAAGAACAAAAGTCTTCTCGTCTGGGTGGTCTCTCATGAATAGTTTGTCTTGAATTTCAAAGCTCCATACCTTGCCAATTCAGGTGGAACAGGAATATTAATTTGAACAGGCATGTGATATTTTGGTTTTTGATGGTAGAAGGTTAGGAAAATTCCTATCAGGAAGACGACTCTTCAAATTTATATACCGAAATGTAGTACCCACCCCAGTACGATGTATGATCATTTCACTATTCACATGCTTGTCATGGTTTTATGTTATGAATCACATCAGGAATGACAACATAAGTTGTAACTTAGGACATTATATCTCTTGGCACTAAATCCTTCAAGATTAATCTCCCTCTACTCCTATGATCTGTCACCATGCAAAGTGGTCACGTGCTACATATCCTTTATCCGAAATAGTGGCAACCATATCTGCATTTATCTTCAGTGTTCACAAATACAATTGCTGTCTTCTCTTCTCCTTTAGTTCATGTTCATCAACCAATGTATTTTTTCTTTGGTTCATAATAAACCAATATCTTAAGCTTAAAGAATTTCTTAACTTCCCTTGTTGGGCTCATTGAGCCGTGGGCCCTCTGTGTGATATTAGATCCAAATTTAAAATGGGCTCATGTTTGTGTTGGCCTGCAAAAGCAACTAGATACTCTGTTGAGTCTCTACCTCTAAAATTAAAGGTTGTTGCTTCTTGCACTATTCTGGAATGTTTTTTTCCTTATAGGTTGATCATCCCAGAAGCCAAAAATTATAATAAATCCGGAATGTACTTTTACATAATTATATCCAGGAAGCCAAAAAAGGAATACAGAAGGTAACTTGAAGATGCAGAAAGAACAATCAAATTAAATTGTAACATTAAACTTTCAAATAGAGAAGGGTCATTTAGATAGAAAAAACAAAAGAAAAGGGTCTTGTGATTTGTCCCATTTTGAGGAATATTCTCACGTTGTGCTCTGTCACAATAATTGACTTCTTACACTTCCACAACCCTCGACAGTGACACTAATCAATAATCACTCAGACTTAATGCGGTTCCACAATTACTTAGTTCACGTGCTGTCAAACAATATTTTACATGATACATGTATATCTAGTAAAATATTTAACTAGTCAAATATTTGATAACCAACAACATCATGTAAAAAAAAATCAGCTTACCTTATTATTAAAAATTCCATCATTCCAATGAAAAAAGATAAGGACACCTCTAAACTCAGTAATCCACATTAAAGAAGCTTCATTATCATAATTGGTCCACATTTTTTTTCCTTCCCTTTCCAGACAGCTTACAGGTCAAATAGGATGTGAATAATGATAAGTGTGAGAAAAGGACACCAAAGGAGAAAAAGGCATGCATGGACCGTGTAGCCATGCCAAAAACCTTGAGTTGTGCCTTGTTAGTGCATGTTAGGTTTAAAGTTGGAAATATTTTGCACCCCTTCCAATATAATATTCCAACGGATAAAAAAAAAAAAAAACAAGAGTTTTGATCCGTTGACAAAAATATTTTTGCCTCAGACATAATTTTACACTTGAGAACCAAACATACATACACTATAGTAGGTTACAGGATCACTCACAGTAACAGTCAAAAATTTTATCCAGTCAATTTTTTTGCCAAAGCCAAAAAATTTACATTTGCTTTGATGGTGGTGGTATAGATTTTGACATCAAAAGAAACTAAAAAGTAAAGCCAAAAAAAGTTAAGCTAGCAGCCAAATCCCACATATCCAAAGCTTTTTTTGTTTTTTTTTTTTCTTTCTTAAAAGCTTTTTTCTGCTATAGGTGAGACTATCAAACTCTGAATCATCAGAGTCTCCCGCTTGAAGGAATATATTCCCTTCTACCAGTAAAACAAAAAACAATTCAAACTTTGTAGAGACCCAAAGTTTAGTTTTTTTTTTTATTTTTATAAAAAAAAATATCTATATATGTAAGTAAATTATGTTGAGGGGCCCAAGGCTCACATGCATGCCACATGTCAAAATCTAATTGTAGTGCTGCTTCCATTTGGTAGCTGCTTATATAATAGTATCAGTGTGTAATGTATCAGTAATATTTAATCATAGAAACTATAATGATGAGTTTAATATGAATGAAGGGGGAGAGGACCACTGCATAAAACTGCTAGTTTTTATTCAAAAATGCATATAGAGCTAGCTGCATGTGGGCATGGGGTAAGTAGCTCGAACCTCTATGCATGGAGCCTCAGATCTGCTTTGTTTTTCTCTATACTTAATTTGCGCTATGCATTTTTTATGCATTTGTTTAGTCAAGTGAAATTTGAAAGAAGGGTAAGTAGAAACCATATGCAAGGGCTTGCTCAACTTGCATTGGTTTAGAAGGCCACAATAATGTCCTAAAAAGGTTAAAAAGTGTTCCATCACACAATGGTATTAATGTATTACTAAATTTTAATTAACAAAGTGTTTCCCATAAATTATGCTAAAACTTTAAAGTCTGTGTCCGTTTCTGAGATTGTGATCCAATTTCTCACGTTCCGTAGGTTGATTATTAACTCCCATTTGACACATAGCGTTATCCTTAGGTGTTTATCAATTTGGGGTCCAAGATTCAAAAGTTGCAAGTCATAACTCATAACTTGCAAACTGTAACGACCTAAATTTTATTCAAAAGCTCCATAATAGTCATATCCAATTTGAGCATATATAATTGTTTTTAGTATGGTTTATACTAGAAAAAAAGAATCTCATTGGATAGACAATTAAAGGTTCTTTTATTCTTTGGTTGGATTTGATTGAAATAGAGCTTTTAAAATTAAATGACTTAGGTTATGGAGAGAAGGACTTAGGTTTGATCTATGCTGGATACACTCTTGAGGAGGGATGAATAATTTAAGTATGACTAAACCCCAAATCAAATGATTTCGATTATAAAGAATGACTCGTGCCACAAGTTTTACAATTATTCATTGTCCAATCTCCACGTTGAGTTCATGATGAAACATGTTATATCAGCCATGTTTTAAAGCTTCATGGAGCAATAAGTTAATTTAGATGACTATATATAGCTCTAGTCGATCGATAACTTTGACTAAACTAAACAAACAAAAAAAACCAAATAGATCAATGTAACTTTTAAAAGAAATAATTCTGAAATGAAATGTATACACTCTTGTGCAACTTAAAACACAAAAGCTGACACTATTTTTTTTTATTTGACAAAAGGTGCCTTAGTTTGGTTCCACTCACTCTCAAGACATCACACGTTTCTAAACCTAGAAAAATAAAAGGCAAGGAAAAATCTTATCATCATTCATTCAACATTTTCTACGAGGAAAATTAAAAAGCCTAGACATAAAAGGATATAAAATTCTCCCAAATAAAGTTTGGTTTGACCGAGGAAAAAAACAGTTTTAGGTTGGGGGAGGGTCTATAAGAAAGAGGAAAGCAACTGAGAAAACAAAGTGTCTGTTTGAGAGAGGGAAAGGACCATAGAAGCGTGAAGTCCCTTTAATTTGGGACCAAAACTTAGGTACTACATTGTGGAGTCAAATTCCAAAAACCCACTAATCCTAATGTTAATTCACAACCTTTCCCTTCATTGCTCCATGTGGCTATTGCTGAATGACTCTAGACAAGACACGAACCAAGAAAGTTGTCCACTACACGAGCAATCAAACAAAAAACATTGGTAAAAATAATAAAATAAAGTCACAGTCCAAAGTTGATTTATTGTCGTTTTTGAGACACTTGGATTCTGAGTGACGTGTTCAGATTTTTTTCCAATTTGGTGCGCAATTGCTCATTCGTAACTAGTGTATGTTAGAAAAAATATATTACAGGAGAGCAAAAAAAATGTATTAAAGCAAAGTAAGAAAGAAACATTTCGTTGATATTTGAAGTGGACATTTTTGGTCTTATCCTATATAAAATATATTATGTTAGGGGCATGTAAAATGTGTTATAAATTGACTAGTATCGATTTTGTGGTGGGTATTTAAGGGAAGAATTATAGTGATAGCTCTCAATAAATTTGCATTCTTCTTTTAAACCCTGAATCCAAATTTAGGGGAGTGGGGGTTAAAAAGATTAGTTGTTCATATTTGGACACATAAATGTGTACTTGTTTACTTGGCCATGGTGCTTGCACATCTCATTCTGGTTGTCAAAATAAGAAGAAAAAAAAGGTGTTTGTGGATATGCCAGGGTGCAGATATCTGGATGCTTTTTTGGAAAGAGAGATATTTGGATTACATGAAAACACAAAAAAGATTAATTAAGGTCAAGTTTTGTTTTTTTATTTATTATTTGAGAGGAAAGTTGGGGGGAAGGGGGGGGTCATATGGGAAAATGAATTCCAACCACCTTCATTGTTATTATTTATGAGATTAATTTCATACTCAATTGGGACCTTATACAGTCGTGCAAAGCCACATATATCCAGAAAATAACCCCCCTAGACCACTTTGTTAATGACTTAAAGCTCCATCTTCACTAATGAAATCAATTTGAGCCAAAAACCCTTGTGGGATGAAAAGCTCATTAATTAATGTAACCTATATATTTCTCTTTCTCAATTGCTAACAAATAGGGCATGAGTGATCCTTGTGTGATCCCTTGTCCCATCACAGGAATGACATTTAGAAATTGTCCCCTGCATGGCTAGCATTGCAAAGACACTGAGAATAATTAACTTAATTGGTATTTGGTAGGATGGCACTGCAAGGCAAGGAAGGGCTTTCTTATTTACAAACCCTCCAATGAGCATTGATATAGGTTCTATTTATTTATTTTATAGTATTTTTAGAATGCAATTAAAGCCACTTGTTTTGGTACGTACATAATGAAAAAAAAAAAAAAAAGCTTTATTAATGGGAATTGCAGTGAGTGAGAGTGTGCAATGGCTGGTCCACCAAAACTTATAATACCCTGGATGATTCAGTAATACAGCTCTATTTTTCATTGGATCACCCAAACATTCCATCAACCGTTGGTCCATTACTTGGTGATTTTATTGACTGCAAGGGAAAGTAGCACCCATTTTAGGCAACCAAAAATCTTGATGTCGGCTTAAGTGATGGGAATTTGTATTTCCATCAAATGACGAGTGCAAACATAATCATAATAACAATTATTGTCTATAGGAAAACAGAAAATTATTATCCCTTCATTTTTCTTTCTTTCTTGCGTATTTAGTTTTGCTTCTGAGTTCTGACTGATGTTTTAATTTTGGTATATTTTGGTTTTGAAGGAGGAAATATAGGATGTAGCATGGTCACAGGCTATTAGATTCTCCACACTATAGGGAACTTGTCGTCTTATTTAACCTAGTCACACCTCCTTCATTAATAACATGTGAACTCTGAATTTTTAAATGGAAATATTCAATTATTAACAGGTTAAATAATATTTCGAGTTCAAAACTTGTTGACATATGAACAAGTATGTCATAAAAAATTCAAGCTAAGATTCAACCCATTATTTTTATTCTAACAACAGCTGTCAATTCGTCTAAAAATGCCTTTTTCCCTTGTGAATGAATACCAAATTTCGCTTTAAAATAATGTAATGACCTATTTCATCGAAATATTAAGAAAGAAATTGAAGATTTTATGCCATTTTAGGAAATAGGGAAATAATTGAGTTTATTCATATCCATATATACTTGCAGACACATCATTTGACGTTAACATAATTTTTCGTATTATATATATATATATAATCATATCACCTCCACATACATGTAAGATAATATGTTTTATGCTAATATATAAAAAACACCATTCAAATATTTTTAAAATAATTAAAAATTCATAAATAAAAATATTAAAAATTATATTGAGATATATTAAAATCATGCTAAAATTATATTAATAATAATTTCAAAGATTTTTTTTCGATTATACCCATAGTTAACATTTGTATTTCTAAAAAAATATAAAGATGACACGTTTGATATTGATATTACCTAAACATTATTGAAAAAGAATAGTTTTTTAGATAAAAAAATAGTTTAATATAACAAAAATATGAATATAAATAAATAGAAAAATTGTTGTGGATATATTAATCATCATTGATTCCTAAAATAACAAAAGGGAGAAAATATAAAATAATATTCTCTCCGGTGTTAAATATAAACAAATTTTAATTATTCATATCTTATTTAATAAGATTATTTTTAAAATATTCATTATTTAATAAGGTCAGAGATTTTTTTTATATTAAATTTTAATAAAAAAATAAATTATAAAAAATGTTTAATTATTAATTAAAAATGATACAATTCAACGAAATTAATTATTTTTTTTTCATAAGTAACAAGTATGTATTTTTTCTTCTTTCATAATGAAGACATAAGAGAGTAAATGTTACTACATTCTTTATTATTGGTAATATCAATATCAAACGTG
>PYAF01001252.1:2831091-2860171 GCA_007407185.1 Glycine tomentella
CATAATGAAGACATAAGAGAGTAAATGTTACTACATTCTTTATTATTGGTAAAATATGATACTACTCCTTCAGTTCTTATTATAAGTTCCAAATTAAAATTGTATTTTGATTCTTTTTATAAGATTTAATCTAAAATGTGTGTTTGTATTTTTTTTTTTTACAAAAATACTATTAATTGAAGTTAGTTTTAGAATGTCTGTACAATGAAAGAAACATAAATAGTTAATGTTTATTAGTTTGTTCACATCAATAATTTTGAAAAAAATTCTTAAGTTAATTAATTATTTTTTTAAATTTTGATGAATTATTTAATTGTATTTATAATAAAGACTAGAAGTAATATAATATAATAAAATATAAAGATATAAATATGATAAATAATATTCAATAATATGATAAAAAAAATGAAAATTTAAGATGTTATAAAAAAAGAATTATTTGGGCAAAGGCATGACAGACAGGTGCAAGACCTCAGAACTGTTTAGTGATTTGGACCTCTCTTTGTTTTGGCGACAAAAAACCATTGAAATTATTGAATGAAGAAAAAAGCTTTGCTTTACCTTTGACCTCTCTCTCTCTCTAAGCTACCAGCAGCTCCCTATCTACAGTGTCTCTCTCTCTCTCTGCAAAAGCAACGAAGCTGTGTTCTGATCCTTCAAATTAGGTACTCTTTTGTTCGCTTCCTACTTTCCCCTCTTCCAATTCTTCTCTTCCCCAACCTCTGTTTTCTCCATAACCCCTTCAAGTTTAACTCTTTTTCCATCTTGGTCTCTCTCTCTCCCTTCGGATCTGCTTCAGATTCCACTCAAAACCACCTTTACTTCATCAAGATCTATTTTTTATTCTATTCTCTCAGGATCACTCTCTTGGGCCTGATGCTTCTGGTAATTTCCCCCCCCCCCCACCCCTCAATACCCTTTTGTCTCTAAAAAAAATCTCCATTTTTTGCTGGTAATTTTGACTCATACTTTACTCTTCTCTTGGTCTTCCAAGTCCAACCCTTTATGAGTTTTTGTGTTTTTGGGTTGATTCTTGTCTTGTTGGTGTTCCAGCACTGTTAAGCTTTACTAATCTGATCATGCTCTGCATGTAACTTTGCCAGGGATATAAATATATGCTTTTTATTTGCTTCATGGGTCTTAGGTTTTTGTCCACTCCCTGTTCATGAATATTATGGCATGTGGTTTACCACTCTGGCGGAATCTGAGGTGTTGGTTGGTTGGTTAATTATCTTCTTTGTGTTTTGGTTATTTGATGATGGACTTTTGTTGTTATGTATCGGTTGGAGGGACTGTTTTGGTTTTACTTATTGATGAATCTATTTGTCTGTTGTTAAATGTGAGCCAATTTTGTTGTGATGTTATTTATTGATGTTTGAAGTGTTTGCTTAGTGATTGGTTGATGAATTTCTGTCAACATGTTATTGTTAAACTGAGAACTTTTTTTTCATTCTGTGGGGAGATGGCTGACTACTTGTTTGTGATGTTGCTGCCTTTGATAGGTTGTTTGTTATATTTGGAGACTTAAATGGATGCTAAGCCGTGGATTTGGTCAATGTGATCTCAATTGAAACTTTTTAGCATTTCTGATGGACTTGAAAACTAGTTCTAGATCTCTCCCGAAACACCATCAGAAGACAGCAGGGATTCAAACCCTTGAGATGAAAGATGGGTCTTCTTTTCAGAAGATGGGGAAAACGGAGCTGGCTGCTCCTGTGGATTTATTGAAGTCTGCAGTGAATGCATCAAAGCAGAATACTGGGGAAATGGCCGAAATCAAGAAGTTAGGAAGTCTAACCCTAAAGGGGTCTGCTGATTCCTTGAGCAATAAAAGTGGTTCTGGTGCTTCCTCATATGTTCTCGACAAAGCTGTTCGTGCTGCTAATGAGAACATCGGCTCACAGGAAAGCTCTATCGATCAAGACAAAAAGATGTCGGAAGACGGAAGTGTGAAGAACAGTTCTGTTTCTGCCAAAGTTAGTGATGGAACCAGCAGTCTTGCAAAGACAAGTGGGAGTGCCAAGATCAGTAACCGAGCTGATTTTGTTGAGAGTGGTAAGAGCAGCATTTGCAGAGGAAGCACAAGCAGTGATGTGAGTGATGAGAGTACTTGTAGTAGCTTTAGTAGCAGCATAAACAAACCTCACAAGGCAAATGACTTGAGATGGGAAGCTATCCAAGCAGTTCGAAGTAGAGACGGGATGTTGGGTTTAGGTCACTTTAGATTACTGAAGAGGCTGGGTTGTGGGGATATTGGCAGCGTTTACCTCTCTGAGTTGAGTGGAACTAAATGTTACTTTGCAATGAAGGTAATGGACAAAGGGTCTCTAGCAAGTCGTAAAAAGCTACTTCGTGCTCAGACAGAACGAGAAATTCTGCAGTCTCTTGATCACCCTTTTCTCCCAACTTTGTACACCCATTTTGAGACAGAAAAATTCTCATGCTTGGTTATGGAATTCTGCCCAGGTGGTGACCTCCATACTCTTAGGCAGAAGCAACCAGGGAAGCATTTTCCTGAGCAGGCAGTAAAGTATGTTTTAAAACTCAATTTTGGTTAAATCATATTGATTTTAATACTCACTGTATTTCTCCTTTTCAATTTCCCCCTTTTCTTATATTACTTGTGTGAAAACTGGATCCAATTTCAGATACAATGCTTTACTGATTTTTTAGAGTCTACAGGGAAAGAAACTAGATTTGAGTATGCTTCTCAGGGTGTACAACTGCAGCATTTATATTTATATTTTACTCTTTTTTGAAATTTTTCTTGCGAATTCCCTTCAATATTAACATAGGTTGTTGCAGTTGAATCATTCTTATTTGTGCTCCCATATATCCTTATTGCTCTATTTGCTGCACTATATTGAAACAAAGTACGTAACTCTAATGCTTAGATTACTTAATCCTTGTATACGGATTAAGAACATCCATGACTATACTTAATAAGTAAAGAACATCAAATATTAAGAGTAGAATCCTCCCGTGCCATGCATGCATGAAAAGTATAGGTGGAGGTTGTGATATGAGTTATTTTACATGTGAACTTGCATGTATGCATGTTTTACTTTTCATATGTTTATGATGCCTCTGGTTGTTTTATTCAAGTCCTATAAAGTCAAATATTGTTTCCCAGACAAATTCAGATATCAAATTGTGGGTTTTATGCATGCTTTGATTTTTCCAAATGTCCAAAACATATACATAACCTCAACCAGAGTAAAGTGAATCTTTGAAAATTTGTCTGTGGAAAGATAAATTAAGTGGCAATTTTAGTTGTCAATAATATTAAAAGAACTCTAGGGCATCTGTGTAGTTTCCTTTATGGGGATTTTCTCTGTGCACATATCTTTCTATCAGCTTAGATGCCTGAACCTCTGATTTTTGATAAAATCTGTCAGCTTTTTAAATTAGATGTTTGATGTTCCTTTAGCCTCTTTGACATTATTTCTTTTCTTGCTTTTGAATTTTGGGTATTTTTCCTGGTTTGGCAATTATGTTATGATTGGATGCTAACCACTGCTAATTTCCTTGTAACTTGCAGATTTTATGTGGCAGAGGTCCTACTGGCTTTGGAGTATCTTCACATGCTTGGGATTGTCTACCGTGACCTTAAGCCAGAAAATGTCCTTGTTCGGGATGACGGACATATTATGCTCTCTGACTTTGACCTCTCCCTCCGATGTGCTGTTAGTCCAACCCTCGTTAAAACCTCATCCATGGATTCTGAGCCTTTAAGAAAGAATTCTGCTTACTGTGTCCAACCTGCATGTATTGAGCCCCCTTCCTGCATCCAGCCATCCTGTGTTGCTCCTACTACGTGCTTTTCACCCCGGCTCTTCTCTAGCAAATCAAAGAAAGACCGGAAGCCAAAAACTGAAATCGGCAACCAAGTGAGCCCATTACCTGAGCTCATTGCAGAGCCTACGGATGCTCGGTCCATGTCATTTGTTGGAACTCACGAATACTTGGCACCAGAGATCATTAAGGGTGAAGGTCATGGGAGTGCGGTTGATTGGTGGACTTTCGGGATCTTTCTATATGAGCTGTTGTTTGGTAAAACGCCTTTCAAGGGATCTGGTAACCGAGCTACGTTGTTTAATGTGGTCGGTCAGCCACTGCGATTTCCAGAAGCACCCGTTGTGAGTTTTGCAGCAAGGGATCTTATAAGAGGGTTGCTTGTAAAGGAACCTCAGCACAGATTGGCTTACAAAAGAGGTGCTACCGAGGTCAAGCAACACCCCTTTTTTGAAGGTGTGAATTGGGCATTGATCAGATGTGCCACCCCACCCGAGATCCCGAAGGCTGTAGAGTTTGAGAAGATACCCTCACCAGCATCATCAAGTGGTGAAAAGGCTGTTAACCATATCTCAATAGCTAATCAGAAAGGTTCTGATAATTATCTGGAGTTTGATTTCTTCTAGAGAGAGAGAGGGTGGAGACAATATATTGATTGCAAATGGTTTCTGTTAAAGAGGGGGAGGAACTGTTTTTCAATGTTTCAGGAACAGATATGATATGAGGAATTGTATGTTTGTTTTTGTTGGCTATTTGCAGTTTCAAATTTGTATGGCATTGTTAATGCATGGCTTCTCTCTGTCATCTCAAAAAAAGGCAACAATCCAACACTGCCTGCTAAATGCCAATGCACTACTAGGAATTCCAACCAGCCAATGGTGGTGATGATGCTCTTAAGGTCCCAATGGTATTGGTAAGAATGCAAATTGTGGAAAATGGAGCACATGGGCATCAAACAAAATTGCAGATTTACTATATTTTTATTTTCTTTGAAAACAATTGTCATGTCATCACAAGAGGGCATTCTTTCTGCCTATAAATTCACCATTTGCCTTAACGCACTGTCATAGAATCTAAATCCAAAAATCAATTAAAATGCAGAAATAGTCGATTTGTGTTTTTTCTTCCATGAGCTTTACTTAGTTGACCAATTTTTATCCTCTCTTCTCATGGTAAAGTTCCTCCAAGAGATGAATGTAAGATATTGTTACGCTAATTATACACATTTTATTTTAGACATTATAAGCTCATCCACCCAAAAAAGAATTTCATGCCAATTAGGCTTTTCTTTTTTCTTCTTTCTTGAGCATAGATTGGTGGTAAATTGTCAGATGACGGTTTAATAAATTTTAGACAAGTAAATGTTTTTATTTTATCAAAATAATTAAATGTGAAAAATAAAAGAAGATAAAATGTATTAATAACAGTAAATAACAAAATCAATTATTGAGATTATAATTTCGCTATACATTTAATTGATATATTTGATTTGTATCGCAATTTCAGGCATTGATTAGCGAGTTAATGATTGTCAATGTAGTTTATCCATTGGAGTGCACTCTTTCACTGGAGCTGGGTCAGATCCTAAAATAATAGTACTGTATCAGTTATATTCTTGTTTTTTACTTAATTTATAGTTGTTTCATATATTTATCATCATAAAATTAGAGACAAATGAAAAAAATAATTGATAAAAACAAATTAAAAGGTATAATAGGGAATTACATAATTTAATAAAAAAAGAGAATAGTACTAATTTTATTTCTTAATTTATTTTTAATTTTTTTAAAGGACACTTAATTTTATTTTATTTTGACTGAAAAGGACACTTAAAACTTAAAAAGGAGCCGATGTAGTAGTACATTGTAGGTTGTAGCTTTTATATTCTATTTATTATATTAATGTATAAGGACTTGAAGGTAGGTAAAATATATTCTTTCAAGTTTCAACCATAAAATTTGCTTTATATTAACTATAATTTCTTCTATATCAAAGTATTATATTCGGTACTAAAAAAAAAGTAATATATTGGGTGATATGTAATGCGAAGAAAAATAAACAAACTAATATTAAAATATAACAGTCATTTTTTTTCTGAATGAAAATATAACAATCTTGAATATAGCCTTCAGATACCTATAATAAAATAAATAATCTTATTCTTTAATTTTCTGTAAAAAAAAGATTAAACTCTGCTGCAATTTAATGTCAAATTCATATACCCTTGAGTCCTTGACCCTTCGAAATGCAGATTATTTAAATTCTAATTAAAGAGCCTTTCCTTAAAACTCTGGTATTGATTACCATAGACAATTCCTGCCTCTACTTTTTAGAAAAGAAGTTGTATCAACTTACTTTTAGAAAAAAATAGTACAAGTTGCTTTACGCTCTTGTTCATTTATGTTTCAAAATAAGGGGTACAAATGTGAAAAAAATAACACAATTTCCTAGTATATTTCAATCCAATTTTGTACTCTCCCATTTAAACATTCAACTTATTCCACCAAACTAGTCTCTACCTATCGCTCCTAAAGTTGATCTTGTCCAAGCCCCATCCTCTTTAGCCAAACCGAGTTCTATGCCCCATCAATGAATGTTTATTGAGTTTGGAATTGATTTGCTGTTGTTACGTTTGGGTGGTTAACATCTATTTTTGCCGTAGAAAGGAAGGAAGCTAGCTAATAGATTTACACACAAACAAAAATCAAAGCTTGTTGAATAAAAAATCTAGAACATTAAGTCGTTATTTGGTTTAATCAAAGAGTTGAACTTCGGTCTCTTTCTAAATTGTTAGCAAATTGTTGTGACATATATCATTATTAAACTAATGTTTAGTTTATGGACATGCGTGCAATGCACAAATTGCTTGAAATAGAGTGTGATTGATACGCGGGAGGAGTTTGAAGAGACTACACATAAAAGCCTTTGGATTTTGAGAATGGAGGTTTGGTTATGAAAGGTGTCGCGGCCCATCACGAAACTTAGTCACAAGCCTTTTTGAGTCCATTTAGGCGAACATGTAAATCTTATCAAAAGCGTTTTTTTTTCTTCTTCTTCTTCTCTATTTTATTAAATGTTTTTAAATCCTAACTTTGCCAATTAGTATATAACGAGGAGACCAACAAGGTCAAATACAGTCGACAGATAATTGAATTTCTCAAATATTTTAACAAGAGTTGGATCAGTATGTATGATTTTTTTTTTTTAAGAGACAACTCATTTCAATTATCATTAGTCTTTAGGATTAGTCTTATAACTTTCGATTATACAAATGTCTTGTTTTAAGAAAAAAAGATAATACTATATGGCAATGAGTGTTAACAAGTAACATCATACTATCTAACATATTTTTAAATTTATTAAAACAAGATCAAATACAATTGGTAGATAATTGACTTTCTCAAATATTTTAACAAGAGTTCAATTAGTATGTATGAAATTTTTTTTTTGTTAAGAAACACAACTCATTTCAATTATCATTAATCTTTAGGATTAGTCTTATAAGATTTGATTATGAAAATGTCTTATTTTAAGAGAAAAAAAGAACACTATATGACAATGAGTATTAACAAGTAATAACATCTATCTAACATATTTTTAAATTTGTTAAAAGTTATCAAAATTTATAAAATAAGGAAAAATAATCATTATAAATATAATGTGTTAGTGACAATTAGGACTAGAGACCTTTACATATTTACATGTGTAATCCTTAATTTTTTTTTAAACTGATAGACACAGGTGACTTAAGGTCAATACTCACATTCTCCATAATGATCCAACTAGCAATTAAGTGCATGTTAAAAAAAATCACCTAGGGAAGTGTGTTCAAAGCTGGAAACTCAGTTTGTTTCCCTATCCGTATTCAATTAGGCCCTAAGTTCTAGGGTGTTTGCAAAGATATTTTCATCTCAAAAGTTCAACACATTCCAAACCAGATTCTGCCTTCTTTCACGAACATATTTTCATCTCAAGCTCTTGCATGTATGTTGCGCATGTATATTTACAATTTCTAGGCTCTGCAACTAGCACACGTTACAGCAATATATTACCATAGAATACTTGCAACCCAAATGCCCACATGGAAGATCATGCATCACATGCTGGTCATTATTTAGAATAAATAACTGTATTAAGAATCCTGTAATATATACAACTGTATAATGATACATAATTGTATATTCTCACTGATATTAGCTCTTTAAACTGAGATTATCACTAATGACATTTTTTATAGCCTCCTCTCATTCTCTGTACCTATACATTTTCTCTCTCTCTTCAGTTATTTTTTAACACCTTTTATTAGTAAGATAACCACCTTTTTAGAGTATAGGCTATCTCCTGAGTAACGTAATATGTACATTGCAATACTATATTCAGTGGTCTCGTTTGAATTAAAAGGATCTCAATTTGAAATAATGAAATAAGACATGTTTTATGACTACACAAGTTGTGTGTGAACTGTGACGCATATTCGTTCCTAGTCTAACATTTGGGTCAACGAAGAAAGAAGAGTTACTATACAAATTCAATGATCAAAATCTTGGTCTAAATAACCATATAGGATTGGGCACAAAACACATAAGAGGAACAAAACCACAGGATTCATTTTCTTCTGGTGAAACTCTGGAACTGTTACTGTCACTGGAACTTGATGAGTTGCAACCAATCATTTGATTAATCACTTCTTTTCCATCGCATATTATTTTAATATCACTGATTTCTGGTGCATTCTTGAGGACCTTATCTGCTATGGCATTTCGCCTTCTAGAGACGGATTTGCTACTCAATCATAAAATGTGACATATTAGTAAAAGGCTATTTTTATTAATTTAATTTCAGATATTGCAGGGCATGGTACCTTAAATTAGATTTGGTAATTCCGATCACCAATTTCATTATACTATGATCTCTAACATGGTCAGTTATAGTTTTGGCAATGTTGTCACCCTCAATAAGCATAATCTCCACCTTAACCTGTATGTTATTACCATTATCTGCAATTAATATTCAATATAGAAAAGTTTCTCAGAAGCAAAAGTCACTCGATCCAATTTAGCTCACACTGATCACATCCGTCTCTCAAAAAACCACTTGGCTCAATTTAGTTTTTAAAGAGATAAAAAAAGCACTAAATAATTCTGCAACATTACGAAGTGAATAGTCCTTTAGTCATCTACCTTCAATTTTCAATACATAATTTGCCTATAAAAAAAATGACTGTGTATCAATTTTCCTTAAAAAATTATTAGTGACTCACATTATTTCAAAAAATTATTAACTAAAACAGATAAAAGAACTAAATTGTCCCACATTTGTCATTTTTAGAGACTATTTGGTAACTTTTTTTTTTTCTTCAAAGACTAAATTGGTATCTTGTATGCGTGTGTTAGATTTCCTAACCTTTGAATCAAGGCACGAGTGAATGAACTTTTGAAGGATTGTCTTGCTTTTCAGTTGTGTCAAGTGAAAGGTAACATACTCTGGATTTACATGACTGCTCCTTGGAAATTTTCCGACTGCCATCAAACATCAAAAGCAATACAATCAAGCACACAAAGTCAGCTAAATTAGTGGCTTCATTAATTAAAATGTAAACAACCAGTTCATTCTTCCGTTGACTTTGGTATTTTTGTCTATCAAAATGGTAATGACCATGTTATTCATTCCTTGCACCAACGACAAGTGACCAATCTTGTTGGAGAAAAATTATTACATAATCTATGATCATTACATGTTATAATCTTGACTAATCATTACGTGACATATGTTATATGATCAAAAGTTTCAATTTTCAACAAAATTAATTATATTAAATTACATGTCACGTGAAAATTAGTTGAGACTATGATAATTTTGAACCATATAATAATTTCTCCTTATACAAATCATAAGAACATAACTCACACGGACTTGGGACGAGCCTGATTTCGGGGAAAACGTGTAAGAGATAGACAATGGTAGAGGGTGTTAGAGCATGATTCAAAGTTCATAAAAGTGCTTCCATGCTTGATTCCCCAACGTGGTCAACTGCCACATGAACAAAATCTTTGTCGTTGTTGTGAATATCAAAAGAGAACACACTGCTCTCGCAGTCTTCTTCTGATATTGTATCCAAATATGGCTCCTTAAGATTGATCTCAAATAGCTCCTCTGAATCTTCACTGTTTACATGGTTGGTGTTGCAGTCCATCACTTGGTTTCCCCTGAATCCAATGAAACCGCAAGAGCAACTAGAGGTTTCTTCATCGGAATCATAGTGCAAACAATCATTCCCCGCTTCCTCTGACATCGTTGACATTTAACGATTGTGTTGTGTTTATTAAGTTTACATCAAGTTGGTTTTTCGTATGAGTTTTGAAGATTTTGTGATTAGAGGGAAAAAAAATGGGTTGGACTTGAGAATGCACATACATTAGAGCAATGATAACAAGGAGTACGACTTGTACGAACAAACTTTATTTTTATAACAACAAAGTGATATGAGGAGAATTAATTTAAGAGAGTGATATGAAGATCACTAGAAAGATTTTTAGAAAAGAGAAAAGAGAAAGAGAGAAATTAATAGCCATGAGATAAACTAGGTCAAATAATCAAGGATTTTATCTCTGTCTGTTGAATAAAATGAGTTTTTTAAATTTCTTAAACCTGATTTTCGATCCTTTTATTTATTATCTTCTATTATCTATAATAAAACAATGTACACAGTAAATTACCTTAATAGTCTCCTTTATTTACTGACAGGTCGAAGATGAGGTTAGTTTAGTAAACTTGCTAATTGCACCCTCCAATTTTTGATAAGTAGACCCAATCTTCTTTTCAAAATATCAAATATTCAATATATCTTTTTTTTTTTTCTTTTTTTCATTTCTCTTGTACATTCGTTCTTTAATGTGTAGATAGTGGTATTATGTGTGCGTACACAGGTATTGTATTAGTATATATAAAATTAGGCCGGACACCTCTATTTAAAGTCAAATCACATACACAAGATAATATAAACTAAATGATGATGCCGTATCTTTCACATGGAGATTAGATAACAACTAAATTGGACACTTGCATTAATTAATTATATTTTTATTTATAAGCTAATAATTTATCATATGTGTACCTATACCTTAGGGTTTTATTATTGGGTTTTGTTTTGGGCTTGGAAATGGAATTATGATTCCATTATGATTAGTGTTTTATATTTAAATTTTCTAAAGAATAAGAGTATGTCATTATAATTTTTGGTTGATCAATAAGTCTATTTTGACATCTCTTATTAGAAATAATAATCATAAGTAAATTTAGAAGAGCTTTGAAGTAAAAAAAAAAAAAATCATATGTGACAATGATAATAATAATAATTATAAAGACAGAGTGGTAATGTTTTGTGACCATAATAGTCGGTGATAGTGAGAGTAACTCTAGAAATGGAGGAGTGAATAGCAATAACAATAATTGTAGTGAAATAATATTGCGGTAAGAAATTTGGTGGTGACAATAGAAGTCACATTACACATTATGAGTTAAACACAAATTTTTTACCACATGAGAAATTCTTAATCAAATATACAATATATAATGTTTAAGATGAAGACAAGATATTTATCTTTATTATAACAATTTTAAAAACATAACGTATGACAATTTTTAACTCAAAATTTAGATTAACTAATAATATTTTAAAATACATCTTGTGACACATTTAAACTCCTAAAATCCAGTAAAACAAAATAATTAAAAATCAATTATAAGTATTATTATATTTTTTGTCTATTTATTTTAATTAACCAATTATATATATATATATATCATAATTTTAAATATTTTTTAGTTAACATTTTTAAATTTAACTTAAATTAAATAAAACCTATATACTATAGAATATTTTGCTAGTTAAAAATTATTTTCCAGTTTTGTTGTATAGGGATTTTACCAAATGTGGAAGCCGGCCACGATTTAGGTGGCACAAATAATTCAAAATAATTAAAAGCATTTTAATAACCATAAAACCATTGATATGGCGTTATAAATATGCAAACATTGAAAATCATGACATTATTCAAAATGTTTTCTTTAAGTTAATAATCTTTCATTTTCTTTAAGCGTAATATTTGTTTTTCCTGTGGTCGCACTAATATATCGTATCAAAACTCCAGCAGTTTTACCTACAATAATACTGATCAACCTATATATGAAAAAGGTTACCTAATGCATTTGAAAATAAATGTTAAGGGCAAAATTGTGATTAGAAATAAGATAAGCTAACTAATGCACGTTTTTTTTTTTTATGGTAGCTTATACGAGTTTGTCAAAAATCATGTTCTAATTATTTTTAGCATATAACAAGCAGATCAAATAATAAGCTAAAATCCATGGGAAGTCTTAAGCGATGGGACACTTGTGTACCTGTTTAGTTTTGGTACAATGTGTCCTTCTGAAGTGTAATGTACATAATAAAGTAACTATGTTTCTTAGTGACAAATATTAATTCGTTAGTTTTGTTAAAAATGTTCAATCGAGATATTTGAACTGGCGAACTCTAGTCCCCTTCCTTCTCCTTTCTCCCTTCTCCAACCACTTTTTGTTCCAAAGTTTACTACATTTCAATAGAGCTAGCTACAACATACAATCTGAAGCAAAAACTTCACATCTTTCATAGTTAATCGACTTTAGCCTGAAGTTCTTATTTACATTAAGGACTACCTTAAAAACATTAGCAGCCCAACCAAGTTACATAAACTTGTGTCAGTTGTATGAAACACTTCATTTTTCATCAACACTGCTGTTGGTTTTTCAAAGTCTAAAATTAATCTAAAACCAACATTCATTGAGGGAACTATTCCCTATGCTGCAATTCTGTGACACTGATTATGGAAAGCTTTGGCTTAAAAGTTGAAACAAACACATGAAGCATTTTTCTGATGCTTGTTTTTCTGGGACATGGAAGGATCAGTAGCAATGGCACGAGTTATCTGTTCATTCACTTCTTTTCCTTCACATACAATGCTCACCTTGCAACTTTCTGGAGCATTCTGAAGTACCTGATCAGCTATGCCACTCCCTTTCCTTGATCTCAGTTTTCTGCGCAACCAAAATGTAAGTGGTTCAAATAATAATAAAATGCTTATTCTATATTGGCATAAACTGAAGTTCTAACGAGATATATTGATAGTGTGTGGTCAGTATTCTACCTTATTTGGGATTTGCTGGCTCCAATCACTAGTTTTTTCATTTGAAGAATTGGAATAAGGTCAATGATAGCCTTTGCAATCAAGTCACTCTCAATCAGGATGGTGTCCACCTTAACCTGCTTGATATTTTTCTCACTTCAAATCTTGGTTTTTGGTGAAATTGGAAAGTACTTCCATTGTAGTTGGAGACTCAGTACCTTGGAAGCAGAGCATAATTGGAGGAATTTGTTTAGAAGCTCTCTCCTCTTGCCTCTTTCTTGAGCCATATAGCTCTCTACCTGCTCAGTACTCACTTGGTCCTTTGGAATCATTCCCACCCCCACTGTCATCACAGAAACACAGTGATAAGATACATTCACAAACACGCAGATGCATATGGTTACTTAGAAATAGCATTCATACTTCAACTTGAGGAAATATCTATTTGCATTTTTAGAAAGGAAAAGTCTAATAGAAGAATTCCACACATGGGTTTTGACTTTTTGTCCTAAAATTCACAATCCTTCAATCATTGACTCATGAATCATTATACTAAGCCCTCAAAATTGATTCCAGGGCTAAACTGAAGAAAGCCAAATGAAAATTAAAAAATAAAAATTATGAAGTAAACTTGGTGACCTTATCAAACTATCAACCATTTTATATATATGATATATGCCTTGATCCTTAGAGGAAATAATTTTTTGTGGTCTTAAAAACAACATGGTGGTTAAGACCTCAACCTCACAGGTAGGCCAAGGGTGTGAACAACTCGCACCTATCTAGTCACCATATAGACAAAGAAAAAAAAAGTGATTGAAAATTTACAATCTAAAATTCCAAAACAACAAAATAA
This sequence comes from Glycine tomentella, assembly GCA_007407185.1. Taxonomy (NCBI): domain Eukaryota; kingdom Viridiplantae; phylum Streptophyta; class Magnoliopsida; order Fabales; family Fabaceae; genus Glycine; species Glycine tomentella. Next base: position 2,844,907 of record PYAF01001252.1, read on the forward strand.
ATAAATAAATAAAAGGGACATGGGAAAATAAGAAGAGAAGGTACATGGATTCGGAAGGAGCTTGATCTCAGGGAAAACGTGTATGATAAAGAGCATGGTAGAAGGAGTGGCCAAGTTGTTGAGGGTCCATGCTAAGGCCTCCATGCTACTCTGGCTCTTACCAACAGCCACATAAACAGTGTCTTCGTCATCCTCGTTCTCTTCTTCACCAATGGTGACCATAGAATTAGGACCATCATTATTCAAGTGCAAGTGTGAAGAATTCTCTTCCTCTATCTCACTCACACTGCTGCTCATGATATAGTAGTTGTCTTCCACAGACAAAGACATTTATATCAGTGAACACTTGTTATGAGTGAAAGGGCACTAAATACTAATAGTAGTAGTTGGCTTTAGAAGAGACTGCTAACCATATGTGACTGACAGGGTTGAAGGTGTAAATGAATACTTGAAAACAGAAAGTGATATAAATGAGAGAGAGAGAGGACAATGTATGGAGTTGAATAGTAGCACCGGCCTAAGGTGACAAATTTGAGGATGTGAAAAACCATGTGGTTCGTGGACTAGGAAATTTAGAGTTTGAACATCAACTTTTGACTATTATTTTTGTCGTGTGGACCCAAATGTGTTACATAATAAGATGTTTTGGAGATTAAAACACTATTTCTTTTAGGGTCGATGGAACATTAATGTAAAGTATCAAATAGTTTTATTAATGATTAATTTTTATTAAATAAATTAATATTTTTAATAAAATCTCTTTTTCTTATCCATAAGATTCAAACTGATAATCTTTTATTTAAGAAAATTAAATTCAATATCAATTGGATCATTATTTTTATCTTGAATTATTAGTTCTTAAAAAATAATAAAATTATTATATTTATATTTAAAAATGAAAATAATATTAATTAAGAAAATAAGATTAAAGTGTTTTATATTTTCATCTTTAAAGAATGAAATAAATAATCTTTACATCTTAAAGACTAATTCAATCAATTTCAATTTTTTTAAGAATTAAGATAATGTTTCACTCGTATTTTAAATCTTCAATATGGTTCCTTGTCCTTTAAAAAAAACACTGACATATTATAATGTGACAAAGTCAAATCAATCAAAGTATTTTACTTGTGTTTATTGAAAACGTCGATTTTTTTTTTTTAAATAACAAATTTCTCATACCTCATGACTAGCTAGGATGTTCACGCCTGCAAAGATATATATATATATATATATATATATATATATATATATAAGGTTAAATAATAATTCTGATCTAATTTAATTCTTGATTTTGATTTTAATTTTGTAAGCCATTGTATGCACTTTGTGCGTCATTTCTTTTCTTTTTTGAATTTATGTACTGGAAGGTCACTGATCAATTTTGGAACTTTACACTTCAAACACAATTAGAGCTGAATCGGAATAAGAAATTGTACACTTCCAACACAAAAGACCAGAGATGACTCCAAATAAACAGAAACAATCCAGACTAGAAAAAAATAGAAGAATTAGATTGATGGAAAAGTTGGGAATGTTTTTCGTTCATAAATGAATATTTTACTTGAAAATGGTTAAAGGTGAGAAAAGTGTACGTAGTGACGAAGTGGTGAAGAAAAGCTATGACGAGAGTTAGAATGAGATAACAAAGTTGATTTCTGGCTTTTCAGATCATGCCAGACTTTGAAATAGTCTAAGCCAGGCCTTAAAAATTGGTCCATAACAGGTAAAAGCCCATATTTAATTTAATAATTACATTGATAAAATTATATTCATAAAAATTAATTAAAAGTGTAACTTTATAAACTTTCACAAACAAGCCATAGAATAGAGAAGGTAGGTATTTATGTGACTTACATACTACAAAAAAGTAATAAATTAATAACTAATATTGACTCATTAAATTAATCCAACTAATATTCTAACTAACCTAATTTTTACTTTTCTGAACTTCTAACTAACCTAATCATACCAAGTTACCAACAACTTGGCAGTTTACCATAAAGCATTTTGATTTTAAAATAAACTTTTATATATGTCAAATTATATATATTTTTGATATATCAATTATTTGACGTTATATTGCAATAAAACAACTTTTTTAAAGTTGCAAAAAACAACTTAAAAAATAATTTAATTTTGTCAAATAATGTCTTTTGACCAATTAAAGAGTTAAATTAGTCTAAATTCGTGCTTATGCAATAACCGTCTATGAGCCTTAGACTAGAAGATATAGCAGGTGCAATAAAAATAGGGACGGAATATGTTAGGTTAAGTTTTACGCTATTCTAAAATTCTTTTCAATTTGATAAGTTAGTTTAAGTAAATATAAATAAATTTTTTTATTATTTTAATCTTTTATAATGTATTAACATCATGTATTTATTTAGTCTTTTAAATATATCAAACATGTTAACCTACATAAAAAATTCTATATATAAGCTTATTTAAAAGATAATTTTTTTATCTTATTTAAAAATATGATTTCAAAATATGCTTTTAAATAAGTTATTATGAATATAACATTAAATCTGAAATAAAATAGATTTATATCTCTAAACAAATAAACTTTAATTTTTATAAAACCTAACTTACTTAACTTACTCATGTCCCGTGATCATGAATAATACTGATAAGAGACGAAAAGCCTTTTATTGTTTTCTCTTCATATAGTTAAGGACACTAGTTAAAGAATGAAAGGTAATTTTTTCATTAGAAATATTAACAATATACTTTATCGTGAATTTTCAACGTAATTTTTTAAAAAATTATTATCAATTCTTTTTAGTAAGATCCTTTGTTAAAAGTAAAAGTTGCATTAGATTAGATGGTCAAGAGTTATCTCGATACGTGCTGCTTTTTATTTATGTGAGATATGTTCCTTTTTAGTGCAACTTTCTTTTTGGACAAAAAAAAAAGTGCAACCTTTTATATATGGTATTCAATTTTCTTAATTCGATAATTAATAATAAGGCACATGACTTCTAGCAGTCACTTACTTGAATGGAGCATGATCATTTAGAATTTGTTTGAATATAAGCTTTCTCTAAAAGCATTTCTAAAAGAAAAAATTAAAAAAAAAAAAAGGAAACAAAATTCTTTATAAACTAAAATGAACTTTTTATTAATTTATTTGTAGATGTTATCTCATATTTTAAAAAAATTATATTGGTAAACTTCTAAAAATTAATTAATGGATAATTTATTTTTATTTTTAGAAAAGTTCATTTCATTTTTTTATTTTTTCTTTTATAAGTATTTCTAAAAAAATTTATATCCAAATAAACCCTTAATCACTTCTTTGTTCGGTGGAACCTGCGTATGCATGCAATTGTTGGAGAACGAGCGACCATTCAATTTACAAGAAGATATGAAAAATACTAATTTTATATACTCCACCGGATATCTTCACTTATGTGTAGCTACTGTTATGGAAAGATGTTAAATTAATTTTCCTATAACATCTATGATCTATAGGATTTCTTAGACTTAAACATAGGTATTTAGATTTAGTTAAGTTGATTGAGTATAGTGTGTGAGTTGTTTTAAAATCATAACATGGGACATAGCATAACATAAGAGAGAAGACATATGCAAGAAACGGCAATGAGGCAAAATGAGTGTTTTACTTGTGAAGAGAGCGTTTTGTCATTTGTGTATAAAGACAGAAGCGACAACATTTCATAAAGAAGAAAATTGAACAAAATTAAAGTTTGATTCATTGAGGATGAAGAATACTAAGAAAAAGCGAATGAACATGCGACAGTGCATTGAGATTTAAGGATTTTTTTTTTATATATACAATTCATGAAAAAAAAATTATACATTAACAATATAAAATAATTTTATATTATTATACAATCACAAATTGATATATATGATAAATTTGTTAGTTTTATAAAATTATCTAAAAAATTATATCAATAATAATTTGTTTAAATTATTTTACTTTATCGATAATTTAGGACAAAAATATAATTTCACATCAATATGAATTTATTTAAATCTAGAAAATTTTAAGAGATATAAAATCACTCCAATATCATATTGTTGTAGACCTCGCTTAATCTAGGCTAAACTATGCCTAAATCTTATTCTTTAATTTCAATTGTGAGTAAAAGATTAAAATGGTTCGAATAACATCAATGACAAGAGATCATCTAATTATGACCTTCAATTGTTTTGCTAGAAGATAAAGCTCTTATCACAAGATGGTGATTCTTCCTCTTTCTAATTAGGAATATGAGCATGAAAATTTTAAAGTGAATTAATGCATGTTTAAATATAAGTTATAAATATTTTTGAGAGTTTTTTTTTTACTAAAAATATATAACTTTTTTTAAATGGAGAAGTTGTCAAGTATTTCTTACCTTATATCTAAATATACTCTAAATGGACTAATAAATTAATTAAGAGACTTATGAAAAATGTTCGAAAACGCCTTTTAAACACTATTGAAACACAGACAGACACGACCACGCCTTATTATTGTGTGGTGCAAGATAAATGTTTCTTGTTTTCTAGAACTACTTTCGATTTTATATCCACAGAAAAAATAATTGAAGATTAGGACTTTATAACAACCTTTAGGCATTTTTTCTTCCTAAAAAAAAGCAGAGGGATTTTTCGTGCCATATTTAAATTTGAATTTAATAAGAAAAAGAAAGAGAAAGAAACAAAAGGAGAAAGACGGAAAATTTGAGGTTCTGCAAATGGAGCATCCATTTCGAATTTTCCATGCACAATGAAGATATTGTGCGAATTTCCTGATTTGGGGATTGGGATCACCATGCCAAGTATATTCCATTTTTTCGTGAAAAAAAAAAAAAAACATATACGTGAATCAGTTAGATTGATTCTTTAAAGTGCATGATAGATATACATAACAAAATTAACAATTAAATTTTTAATAATTTTAATAATGAATTTTTAATTAGCAGTTAGAGTATTGTTTTTTTTTAAGTAATTAACAATTATTGCTGAAAAAAAGTAATTAACAATTATTGTTATACTTTAGTATCTTTTAATGCTTTATACTTTGAGAAAAAAAGTCATTTTTTCCACCCAGAAAAAAGTCAAATTTAAATCGACGGTGCAAATAAGATCTGCGAGAGCGGGACCAAAGTAATTAACGGCTCAAACCCCGTGATGCCGATGTCAGCATTCACAATTATATTAACGGTAAAAAAACGAAGGCTACGAAAAATAGTATTTTTTATTTTTTGAGACGGTGATGCCGATATAATCCGATCATAACTTATAAGAGATAAATTTATTGAATTTTAAAAGAAATATATTAAAATAATTCCAAAAGTGATATATAATATTCCTATATTATAATTTTAATAATAAACTTTTAATTCGTAAGACTGACTTACTGGTATTTTACACTGTACATGTATAGTTGTTTTTTTTTTCTTACAATAATTCTACCTTTTATTTAGGAAAACAATAATTCTACCTAGTTTGTGGAGAATTAATTTTGGTAAAAATTAAAAAGATACTTTCTTGGTACCAATAATATTAGTATCAGTTAGTATTATTTATTAATTATAAACGACACCTAACTAAATAATTAGGATCTGAAGACAAGGGTGAGAGAGAGAGAGAGGTGAATGAATGTGAATGACATGCTTCATTTTCATTGAATCTTGGTATCTACCTCTGAGTCACTGACTGTACATTAAGTGGAATGACTGCACATGACATCAAACTTTGGTGTGCAGTACTGCATCTGTAACAGTGAAGGAAGGGAAAAGAATGCAATGACTCAACTCTAGATACTAGATAGTGAGTTAGTGAAGCTAAAGCTACAAAAAACAACCAAACAAAAAATTCAATTCTCTTCTCTTCTCTTCTCTTCTGGGTTTTTGCTTTTTCCTCATTCTCTCATTCTCAACACCACAAAAAAATGGGCCTTGTTTCCCAGGATGCCCTCAACCAACTCCAAGCTCTCATGGATCAAGGTCTTCCCTTTATTATATCTTCTCTTTCCTTTTTCATCTTTCTCTCACCCCTTTTTCTTTTCTTTTCTTTTCTCCTTTTTTTTTTATTGAATTGTTTCTTTCTTATAGTGCTACTTGAGGAGGAGCCACTGCAGAGAACGTTTCAGGTGACGATTTTAGCTTATACTCCTTACCATCGGATTTTAACATTCCAAAATTTTCTGGTTTTTTTTTTTGCTTCTCGGTGTGCTTGTTGCTCCTGATTTCTCTCCTGTGTTTGACCTGTGTCAATTGCATGTCTTGTTTCAATGGATTCTGTTTACTTTTGGCATTGGAACCCTGAAATTCTAGTGATTGTACTTGTGTCTATATGTGTTTCTTTAAGGTTGTTGACTAATTTTATTCTTCTAGCAATGATTCAGCAAAAGGGAAGGGGAAGGGGGGATGAGATCTGATTGCAAGTATGTAGTTCAATCAATGTTGCACTTCTGTGTGTATATATCTTCAATTCTCCTGGTTAACTTGTTTCAAGGAGTCAAGACAATCAATTCTTATGTTTCACACCTCCTATTGTTTATTTAATCACGCTGACATATGTAATTGCTTAATTGGTAACAATAAGATCTTTCTGTTTCTGGGTGGCTGCTAATTTAATCAATTGCGTGTGATTTTATCTACCTATTCTAATTATAATGGGGGTTAGATGAGATCTGGTGATCTCTTAGCAACTTATTGCAACTGCTTAAGGACAAGTGTTTTCACTAGAAAAACACTCTATCTCCCCTTTTGGGATTTAATTGCTGTTCTTTGCAGAATGTTCATCAAGGATGTGTCACCGAAACCTTAATGCGGTTTCTAAAAGCAAGGGAATGGAATGCTACCAAGGCCCATAAAATGGTAAGACGTGTACAGTGGAAATGTTGTTTTATTGAATGCTTTGCAAATGTCTTTATTGCTGTAATGACTGATATCCAATTAATTTATTTGTAAATGCCTGTATTATGTTTCAGATAGTCGATTGTTTGAAGTGGAGAGTGCAAAATGAGATTGACAACATATTATCTGTAAGTGTATATTCTACTGATCTTTCTATATTATTGCTTGAAAATTTATTTTGGTAGTTCATATTTTTCAGTTAGGTGGATGCATGTAATTAAGAGATTTCTTATTGTTTATTTATTGGCAAAGCCTTATTAAGACATTATTGCAAATGACTGAGTTTTTACATGTTAATTCTGGATGTTGTTTCATTTTCAGAAACCAATAATCCCTACTGATTTATACAGAGGCATTCGTGATTCACAACTTATAGGATTGTCAGGGTACTCCAGAGAGGTGCTCTTCAAACACAATATTTTCTCAGTCCATTTTGTCGTAGTTGTGCTTGATTGTTATCTACATGCTCATTTTTACTGTCATTGATCAAGATTTGACGTACTTTCCAGGGTCTGCCAGTATTTGCAATTGGTGTTGGGCTTAGCACATTTGACAAAGCATCTGTAAGTTTAATTTGTTAGAAAAGGAAAAAGGAACATTGCTATGCTTGGAGAACTATTTATTGCTTTATCTTAAAGCCTTGTGTTCTTATCTAACATTATTTTGGGTGCTTGTATGATTGCAGGTCCATTACTATGTGCAGTCTCACATTCAGATTAATGAATATCGTGATCGTGTAATCTTGGTGGGTATTACTCTTTGGAGTCATCTAAGCTTCTTAATTTTTTGATTAACCTGCTTAGCTTCTGCCCTTTTGTTTGTTTTGACCCATATATGCTTGTAGCCTTCGGCATCAAAGAAGCATGAGCGGCCTATTACCACATGTGTAAAGATTTTGGATATGACTGGTCTGAAGTTGTCGGCCCTGAATCAGATAAAGGTACTTTTTAATTGATACAGCTATTTGGTTCAGTAGGTTTAGCATAATTGTGAATTGAATGTATTCATAATGCATTTTGATGTTAAGACAATAAACATGCAAGTTTATGTTTAAATGGTAAGTAATACAGCCATTAATTAGGAGTCCGTACGGTGAATAAATTTGTATCTGTAAAATTTAGAATTTACTATTAACATATAATGATCAATAAACTATAGCATATCTGAAAGTATTATACTCACTCAAAGTCACACTCGAAGATTCAGTTTAGATCAAACTGTTTTTGTTGTTACTTTGTGAGCAAATGCATAAAGCAGAAAACCTTTGTCAGTTTTTCATTTTTTTTTTGTTTTTAAATATTTTCCAATATTGCTGAGTCATCTTTCATGCCGATGCAGTTGTTAACAATAATATCATCCATTGATGATCTGAACTACCCTGAGAAAACAAATACTTATTACATTGTAAATGCCCCATACATATTTTCAGCTTGTTGGAAGGTAAGAAGTTATTATCCCTTATGACTTCGTTTCCTGTACATTTCTTCTTATTATACTGGTTTAAGTTGAGCAGCTTTTGAGACCTAGGCAATATGCTAAACACTTTGCATTTGCAGGTTGTGAAGCCACTTTTACAAGAGAGGACAAGAAGAAAAGTGCAAGTCTTACAAGGTTGTGGGCGAGATGAGCTGTTGAAGGTAAGCTGGCCATTTTTTTATTTTAAATTCTTAAACAAGGACTGGTGGAAGTACATACTCCCAAGTCCCAACAGAAGAGATCATATATTATAGAATTTTTATTTTTCCATGTCGCTTGATCTCAATTGTTCGAATGGAGCATGTAATTTCAGAATAGATAAAAGGGCAAAGGCAGAATAGGAAAAAACCGCAATCAGGAAAGGGGGCATGTTTGGAAAAATGAAAGCTAGGCAGTTCTTGAAATTTTTTGTCCTAGAGATGCCTTATTGGCAATTTTATTCCAGATAAGAGACAGTAGCATATGCTCCTTGAAAATCTTTATTGCATTTCTTTCAACCTCGTGCATGTGCTGTACGTTTATGAAGTCTTGCCCTCCTTATTTCAAAGTAGCCTTTAAAAACGTTGTCATAAATGTTATGTTTTACCAAACAAATCAAACATTCACTTAAAACACCCTATGGTCTACACGACATAAATCTAGAACATTGTAGAAATAAATGATTGCTTGCCAGTTGTCTCAGAATTAAAAAAGAACATTACACAAGCATAAGCTCAGTGCTTATTAGGTCTGTAGATCTGTAACATTGAGTTTCCTGTCCTTATAATCAACAATCCATTCAATGCTAGCTGGGTGTATTCATATAAAAAAAGGAAGAAAAAAAAAAGTAAACAATTCAGTAAAAAAAAATCATTAACAAATAACCAAAGCCCATTACAAGGGGGAAATGGCACTGTTTAGGTTTTTGAGGACTTTGGTAATTTGTGGAGGAGTTTTAGAACTTTGCATAAGATAAAGCCATATATATTCTTGATTCCTTTTTTTAATAGAAGTGCGAATGATATTAGTATTAGCATGTTGCAAATGGTGATATACTGATATTAAAAGCATCCGTAAGATAATTTGACTTGCTTTATGTTTTTAGTTTTACCATCAACTCTGACAAGGACAGTGAAGTTCTTCCTTAGCTAGGCAGCTTTAGAGGAAAAAAATCATGAACTTACTTCAGTTGCATGCAATTTTTATTTCTCTGGCATATTTATGTTTTTGCATTTTGTTTATCTATAAAAGGTAGCAGTAGCCAGTGTAGCACAGATCATTCTGCAGGAAGTGCATGTATTATTTTTATTCTGAAAATTCCTTTACTTTTAATTTACTCCCTATAATAAGAATGTAATAAAAGGAAAAATGCTGGCTAAGTGCATTGTAACCTTATATTATTCAATTGAAATTAACAAATAAAATTTGCATGTAGATCATGGATCACGCATCTCTGCCGCATTTCTGTAGAAGAGAAGGCTCTGGATCATCAAGACATTCAGGGAATGGAAATGAAAATTGCTATTCCTTGGATCATCCTTTCCATCAGCAGCTCTACAACTACATCAAGGAGAAATCCAGAATCCATGAAGCTGTTGAACCCATCAAACAGGGATCATTCCATGTAGATTTTCCGGAACCTCCGGCCGAGAAAGCAGAGATTGTCAAGACATTAGAGTCTGAGCTACACAAGTTTAAGATCAGCAATGTGAATGGTGATTGAAGATTGATACTGTTGCCAATGGTTTCTTGGCCATGTTGGTCTTTTACCTCTCCTAACCATTTGAACCAAACTAATGTTGTAACAATGGTTCTTCCTCCACACTATTACGATTTACGAGGATTCCGCAGTACTAGTTAGCTTTGTTTATGTTAGATTGAGAATTTTAGGGAGTAGTCAAAATAAAGCGGATCCTAGCTTTGCATTATGCCATAATGCAAAGTGAGAAATGTCAAATATGATGATAATTACCATCATGTTTCTTCTAAGCTTGATATTTGCATTTTTTTTCTTCTTCATATTGCCTTCTCGATTCAAATAGAAAACAGTTTGCGTTCGAAGTAGTGAGCTTGGAAATAAAGAGTATGTATATGCTGCTATTAGATTTGCGGGAGAGAAAAAAGAAACTGCTAATTTTCATTTGCGTGTTTAAATAATATTACATTTAACTCAGAAAGAGTCGTACATAGTACAGAGAAGGAAAAAGGTTCGAATTTAGAAGATTTCAGTTGTAGAGTGATTCATTTATTCACTTAATTTTATGCTCGAAAGAATTAATTTTATACTTAAAAGGTTATCCATAAAAATATGAAAAGAAAGAGAAGTAATATTACCGTCGTATTAAATAAAAAGAAAAAAGAAAAAGAAAACACTAAATGTTAGTATTATGTACCAAAAAAATGGTTCGAGGAGGAAAACATTCCTAGTTAGTTAGATTCATGGAAACCAGTGCACAGAATAAGTCTAAAAGATCTCATAATTTATTTGTAATATATAAATTTGAAGATCCAACCGTGAGATGTCATTTCAGTAACTTAAGTCTCTATTTAAATTATCTCTCTATTATTTTTCTATTATTTATATATAAAACCTGAATCACAAATCATAATGTTGACACCTCAACAATTATTCTTGCTATTCTTTGTGTTAAATAAGCATTTATGCTATATATGTTGTCAACTTTTAATTTGATTTCTTACTATATACTTGTATGAAAAAAAGGAAGTCATTTGAACAACATATAATTTACTTAAATTCCTTAATGACTGGTAGCAATTACAATATTCTCAACAACAGCTATTAATTACTCAAAATAACATCTATTTTGAACCATCTATATCTTTCCTTACCTCAATTTTTTTCATTCTCACATCAATATTACCTAATTATACATAACTATCTCCTCTAAAAAACACTATACATAATTATCCAATAAATGAGAGTTATTGTTAATAAAAATAACTCTCATTTATTAATAACAACAACTCTCGATGATTACGTATAGTTAGGTAATATTGGAGTGATGAGAATGAAAGAATTTGAAGTATTAGGTATATATACGTGCATGGCTATATATAGGATTTTTTAAGTATTACGTATAGTTTCAATAGTTAGGTAATATTGGAGTGATGAGAATGACTGGTAATATTTGAAGTATTACGTATAGTTTCAATTATAGGATTTTTACTCGAGCAGCTACCCAATTTAGTGAAATAAAAATACTTTTTTTCTTCTTCATATTTTTTAGATATATATATATATATATATCTTTGGATAATAAAAAGGAATAGGAAGAAAAGAGACTCTCGTACTTTACACACAAACAAAAAAAAAACTTCATGTACTTAACTCAGTTTTCGACTCATTTATCTAATTGTGATAGGAAAATGCTAGAGGATAGAAACATGATATAAATATTGTGTGAATAATTTGACGAAAACTGAATTACGTACACCAGAAACAACAACTCTTGATTCCCGACAAATCTTTTTTTATTTTACAGTTTTTTTTTCTTTTAAATTTTTATCCAAACGTGTTTTATCGTGCATCATTCGTAGTAGTACTTTATGATCGTGATAACTGATATAATATAGTATTGCATAGCCAGCATATACGTGGTAATTGATAACTTACAAAAAGCCAGTTATTCATGCATGCAACAACCATATTAAGCAAAAGCTTCCTCAGCCACTTTGAATTTCAATGGCTTCTTGGGAGACATATATATATATATATATATATATATATATATATATATATATATATATATATATATACTGTTCTTCAACAAGCTTCTTCGCCTTAATTACCACGATTGTAAATAATGAAAACCAACCAACAACAACTACATCTAAACACATTTTCCCAAAAATGTGGAAAAAAAAACAATATGAAAATTGTCTGTTCCCTACGAACTCAAGAAACCAGGACTTTGACAATGAGCATTCACATTTGCATGGAAGATTGAAACATTGACATGGCTTTGAAAGCATAAATGATTGATCGTGTTGTGCAAGGAGCCTCTCAGCTTCCAAGAGAAAGGCTCAAAAAGCCAATGAATTCTATTGAACATTGATAAAACCACATTTGGAATTTCACTTCTAAATACGAAGAGAGATTGGTCTTGGTCTTGAAGAATTGTCTGAGTAATCCATGTTTTGTTCTTCTTGACGCCACTTCCTCAGTTCACCCTCAACTGCAACCTTTGCAGAATCTGCCATCTCTGCATTCCTCAGAACCATATCAGTTGCAGCTTTTATTTCCTCGATTGCTTTAAGGTTTGCCTCCACCTTTCTGTCCACTTCATTCCTCCTTGTGTTGATTGCTTCAACCTGAGCCAGTGCTGCTGTTTCTGTTCTGTCAATCATGTCTTCAGATTCCTTTATCTTCCCACTCAGAGCTGCAAATTCATCAACTGTCAATACAATCTTCCCATTGGAATCTGCAACCAAGACTGTGTCTTGAGTGTTGTTGTCACTGTCTGACATCATCTTCATCTCCTGAATGGCCCTTTGTTCTGATGCTTTTGCACCCTCAGCTTGCTTCTGGTAAAGCTCTAGTTTCTTCTCTAGTTCTTCTGCCACTGCTTTGGATTTTTCAGCCTCTTGCTTCAGCTCTTGTGTTTTGGATCTCATTTCCTCCTCTTCCCTTCTTGCGGTTTCTGTCTCAAATGAAAGGTGCTTGATCTTCAATTCTATCTCATCAATTTTATCAGATTCCTTTTCCATTGTGTCTTCTGGTTTACTCTGTAGTTGATCAGTTAGGTCAACAGCAAGAGCTTCTGCTGCCTTTTCCTTCTCCTTGAGTTCCTCTTGCTCTTTCTTCACTTGTTCTAATTCTGTACTAAGGGAATCCACTAGGTTTCTCAGGGAGGTTTCTTCTTCAGCAACTTCCTGAAGTGTTTTTGTGGCTTCTTTGATCTCCAAAGTTATTAGTCTCACTGAATCCATCTCAGAAGCACGTGCCTCTTTCATCTGCTCTTGGAGAATCTGAATCTCTTCACTTGTTTCAGCAAGTTTGGCCTCAAGGCTTTGTGTTAGTTCAGGTTCATACTCGTTCTTCAAAGCAATCAACTTATTCTGTGCTTCTTCCTTGGCATTTTCGTAGAAACTTTGCCGTGCTTCTCTTTCTCCCATGACCTTTGCCTGGTCTTCTTGGGCTTGTGATGAGGCAAGCTTCAAATGTTCAATTTGCTCTTTCATGGTTGCAATTTGGTTTTTGAGTTCATGGAGCTTTTCCGAGTTCAATTTTGCGTAACGTTGAGCCTCGCCTGCTGTTTGGAATGCAGCTAGTTTTGCTTCCAAAGCTGTGTCAAAATCTTGCCTTATTTTGTTGAGTTCTTGCTTGGAAGCATCTAGTTCCTTCACTGTTGTTGTGTACTCCTTTCTTGCATGCTCTAGTTCTTGTTTCCATGCTTCATATCCTATAGCTTTTTGGGATAATGCCTGTTCAAGTTCTTTGGCCTGATTCTTCACAGCTTCAGCAGCTTCTATTGCTGATTGCTTAGATTCCCTTACACTGTTGATCTTCTTTGTCAATTCCTGAAGTGTCACATTGGCCTTATCAAGCTCGGAAAGAGCTTTGGATTTTGTGTTCTCAGCACTTTCTAGCTGTTTCTTTATCTTGTTCATTTCTCTTTGGGCCAAGAGAAGTTGAGTCTCCTTTTCCAGCACATTCTACAAATCACACAAGTTACTAATCATGAATCATATCTTCTCAAAGAAAGACACTGTCAACAATGAAAAATGATAAGAGTCGTTGGAACCCAAAATCATGCAAATGAAGCACTTATGCAAACTTACAAATCTCTTTAAGCTGTTGCGCCTTGCAAAGACAAAGAACCTGTTGGGTTTTTTTAGAAGAAAAGATTTTTCAAAAGAAGTAGAGATAGGCTAGACATTAGGCAAAGGAGCTTATGAAACTTTTATTCTTGAGCATTATATATGTAGTCAAAGTGTAACCCAAAATTCAAAAATATCAACAGGCAACAGCATTCTAATCTAATCTGTTGGAAATAGATAATATTTTTAGATAGATATATTTTAGATTTTATCTTTAGTTATCTTTAGTTGATAGTTGTTATCTTTAGTTGATAGTTATTATCTTTAGCTATTATCTTTAGTTATTATCTTTAGTTATCTTTAGCTATTATCTTTAGTTATCTTTATCTTTAGTTGATCTCTTTAAATAAAAACCTCTTGTATTATTGTGATACACAATTCATATTCTACATATTCCTATTTTCAAGTTGGTATCAGAGCTATCGATTCTGAGGGCTCTGCTTCCACGCCTATTACCTTAAGTGCAAAAATCCTTGTTCTTGATTTATTTTCTATAGTATGGCTAGTTCCGACAATGGTTCAGGAACAGAGTCTCCTCTACGAGTTCATGGTTCCTCTACATAGTTGGTGGTGAACCCACTTGGTCACAATGATCTTCCTTCTCTACATCAGAATTATCGACTTAATGGGTCAAATTATTTGTCATGGTCTCAACTAATTCGCACTACCATCAAGAGTCGAGGTAAAATTGATCACCTGGATGGCCATGCTCCTGCTACCACTGATCCTAATTTTGTTATTTGGGATAATGAAGATTCCCTTATTATGACTTGGTTATGGAATTCGATGACTCCTGAAGTGGGTCATCATTGTATGTTTTTATCTTCTGCTAAGGAGATTTGGGAAACTGTTCGTTCAACCTACTCTTTAAAACAGGATATGGTTGCGTGTTATGAATTACGCAATAAAATTTTTTCTACTAAACAAGACTCTTTATCTGTGACTGCTTACTATGGTGTTTTGAAAGAATTGTGGACTGAGCTTGATCAATTTCAGAGTTTGAAGATGCAATGTACTACAGATGCTATTGCCTTGACCAAGGCAGTGGAAGATGAGCGTATTTTTGATTTTCTTGCAGGGTTGAATTT
>PYAF01001252.1:2860271-2891565 GCA_007407185.1 Glycine tomentella
TACAACTGGGATATCAATCAGTTTGATGTGAAGAATGCTTTTCTTAATGGCGAGTTAGAAGAAGAAGTCTATATGGAAATTCCACCTGGTTTTGGCTCGATGGATGGAAGGAATAAAGTTTGCAGGTTAAAAAAGGCTTTGTATGGATTGAAACAGTCTCCTCGTGCCTGGTTTGGAAGATTTACTAAGGTTATGATAGTCTTAGGATACAAACAGAGTCAAGGAGATCATACACTGTTCTTCAAACATTCCTAAGATGGAAAGTTAACTGTACTCCTTGTGTATGTTGATGATATTATTATTTCAGGTGATGACATTGCTGAAAAGAATCTTCCACAAGCACGACTGGCCTCTGAATTTGAAATAAAAGATCTTGGAAGACTAAAATATTTCCTAGGGATTGAGGTAGCTCATTCAAAGGAAGGAATTTTTGTTAGCCAGAGGAAATATGTTCTTAATCTTCTCAAAGAAGCAGGAAAACTTGGGTGTAAACCCTCCAGTACTCCCATCGAGCAGAATCACAAGTTAGGTTATGAGGAGGAGAGTTCTCCAGTTGATAAAGGACAATATCAAATGTTAGTTGGGAGGCTGATTTATTTGGTTCATACTAGACCAAACTTAGCCTATGCTGTTAGTATTGTGAGCCAATTCATGCATAATCCGAAAGAAAAACACATGCAGGCAGTTGGGAGAATTCTTCAGTATCTTAAAGCCACTCCTGGTAAAGGACTGTTATTCAGACGTGATGGTAATCTCTCCCTCGAAGTCTATACTGATGCAGATTATGCTAGCTCTGTAACTGATCAACGATCTACCACTGGTTATTGTATGTTTCTTTGTGGTAATCTAGTGACATGGAGGAGTAAGAAGCAAGATGTAGTTGCTAGATCAAGTGTAGAGGCTGAATTTCGAGCTATGGCTCAGGGTGTTTGTGAATTACTTTGGTTGAAGATTATACTTAATGATCTTAAAATAAGATATGAAGGATCTATGAAGTTATTTTGTGATAATAAATCTGCCATATGTATAGCTCATAATCCTATTCAACATGACCGGACCAAGCACATTGAGGTCGATCGACACTTCATCAAAGAAAAGCTAGATAGCGGTTTGATCACGACTCCATATATTCCTTCTGGACTTCAAAAAGCAGATATTCTGACCAAAGGACTTTCCTCTGAAAGATTTCATGAGCTTACTGGCAAGCTGGGAATGATTAATATCTATTCCTCGGCTTGAGGGGAAGTGTTGGAAATAGATATATTTTTAGATAGATATATTTTAGATTTTATCTTTAGTTATTATCTTTAGTTATCTTTGTTGTTATCTTTAGTTGATAGTTATTATCTTTAGTTATCTTTAGCTATTATCTTTAGTTATCTTTATCTTTAGTTGATCTCTTTAAATAGAGACCTCTTGTATTATTGTGATACACAATTCATATTCTAGATATTCCTATTTTCAAGTTAATCTTAAAATCAAAGTGATTGTATCCTTAAGTCTAAATGATAAAAATAATATCCTACAAATTTGAAATATAACGAAAATTCCTAAAAACTAGGGAATTGCAGATATTTAATTAGGCATATTTTCAACCAGACTCCTATATCAATTGTAATTTGTGTCTATAATTAACCAGCATCCAATGTCATGTCTTTGGCATCAAGCATTCAAGCTTCCATGTATGAAATGCGAAAGTTCCCCATTCCGAGTCTTGAATCCTTGTCCTAGATTTTTTTAATAAGAAAAGTTGCATTTGTTATTTACCTCTGATGATCTTCTCTTGATAGAACGTTTTTCCTTTGAGACGGCTACTTCACCAAATAAACTAACAGCTGCTTTAACAGATTGGAATGGAGCCCTTGTGTCAATCTCTCCAGCCTCTCTTGGAGAATCAGTGTCCCTTTCTTGATCTCTAATTCTGAAACTCATTGTAGTCTTTCTTCTTTCTTGCAAACGGTATCTGCATGCAGATAAATGTCCTTATATGAAACTACGTACATACCATATTTTATATCCTTTCAAACTTCACCAGCTTTGATATGCAATATCATTGCACCACATTTTAAACATGGTATGTTAGATATACAAAGCATAACTTAAAAAAAAAAAAGGACTAAAGTTATGTTTACCTTAATGTTTGATGTTACAACAAAGGTCGTGGAATGCAATGTCCTTATTTGAATGAAACAAATAATGGAGCCAGGGACTCCTCCTTTCAATTATCTGGTAGTAGGGCCCAGATAATGAATTTGCAAAGTAGAGGTGCTGGAATTCAAAAGAACCTAGGTGAAAACGTGGGTTCCTTTTAAGTCCTTTTTTATTCACCTTCCTGAGACAGTTGAAAACAAAGGAACTTCCTAAAATATGATTGGTTAAATTTGCTTGGACGTAGAATTGGCTATATATATATTATATTTAGCTCAAGGGGCAGAGAGGTTTGTGGTGGGGTTGACAGAAAATGCCAACCATGCATACAGGGTTGTATAATGCAAAAATGACCCTTTTACATCCTGTAATTGGGAAAGCATTGGGGTATGTGCTGAAAATAAGGAAGATTCAAACGAGCCATGATGGATATTCCATAGTAAATATGACTTGGAAAAATTACCAAAACAGTTTTACCAAAGGGTCAACATGGTGCAACCCCGTTCGCGTATCTCACACTCCCCATCTTTTTTTTTTCATATATGATGTTTAGAGGTTGGCTTAGGTTGGCAATATCCTTATATGGTAAGGATGATATCATGATGATATTCATATTCTTACCATATAACTTTTTTTTACGAGTTTCTTACCATATGACTAAGAAGTATTCTCAATTTTCCATGTGTAAAATAAAAACCATTTTGGTTATACATATAACCTTCAAAAGTATAATTGTTACCTAATTTCTCTTCATATAAGAAATTATTAGCTGATTTATGATTATCACCTCATTCATGATTTTAACTAATAATTATGAAACATGTGGACAATTAAATATATATTTATTAAATTAAAATAACTATAAAACAAGAATTTATGATATTATCTCTTAATTTAAAATATTAAATTATCTATATATTATATATATGATTATTAATCAGAATCATAAATAATGTGATATTTCTAGACCCCAAATTTCTCCTGATAAGATTATTCAATCGACTTTATGATTATCGCATAATTATTCAACTCATTATTACTAATTTTTGCAGATACCACCGAATCTAAGATATGCATTGCCATCCCAAATCAAGCATCCCCAAAAGTCAAATCAGGACGATCCTCCGACCTTTCCTGGAAGCTACCATAGTCAATTAAATTAAATTAAATTAAATTAAATGGGATAATGTGAAAGACTTTTTAAGTCATCTCTATATGATTTGTCCATTCATTCCTCTATTGTATTTGTAGTCTTCTACCCGTCTTAGTCAGTCTGGATTATACATTTATATGGGTGGATATCATAGGTGGATATCCCAAATCTTAATTCTCATCTCGAAAAATAAATTGTATTAAATAGTAAGAGTTTTATTATTTATAATAATTTTATTTTATTTAAATAAAATTGTTTAACTGAAAAATATATATTTATGATTTAGAAAAAAATATAAAATGTAAAAGTGAAAACAATAGATATAAAAATAAAAACGATGTTATAATAAAAAATAAAGACAAAAAATAAAAGTGTTAAATATATATTTACTATATTAAAATATCGATATATCAAAATTCAATGATTATTTTAAGAAATAAACAGTTGAAAAGGAGAGATGGTACGTTTTTAATATTAAAATTTAGTCCCGGAAGAGATAGTATATTGGCAGAGAAAAAGTCTTCTGAAAGGTCTCTCAAAGGAAAAGACGAATTAAGTCTTCTGAAGACTAACTAAAATTTATAGGAAATTACTAATTATCATAGGTTCACTTTTAATTTAATGTTTTTTTACCTGATTTCTAAGTCATGTCAATAAAATTAATGATTTTTTAATAAATTTTTATGAATCGTAGAGAGTATTAGACAAAGAGTGTTTAACCTAAAAATAATAAAAGTAGAAAACATTTTCTCTGCTTTTTTTATTTGTAGAAAATTGCCAAAAAAAATTATAACAATTTGTTTAGTTACTTGAAAACATCGTAATTCTCCCTCTTTATTTAAAAGAATAGAAGAGAAGAGTATGTAGACATAAATAAAAATTAATATAGGTTTTTTTATGTGAAAAATATTCTCATGTTTTTTTACAGAAATGTTCTATATGTTAGTCTCTTATAAATTAAAAATAATGTATTTTATTCCGTTTTCAAATATTTTAATCTATAAATTTTAAAAAAAAAAACACTTGCTTTTAATTAGTCTATAAGAAAACAAAATCACATCATTTTAATGAATATAAGAACTAAAAGTATATTCAATATTATTGAGACTAACATTAAATTTCAAAATATTTTAAAAAGGGTCACACATGTATTTTTATCCAAAATTTATTTAATTCTTAAAAAGCTAAAATAAAAAGATAATTACAACACAACATCGTTCTACTCAATTTCATGGTACTTTTAGAGCAAATTTTGTACGAAATATGTTTTTTAAATCAAAAGACCAGGGAGAGGGAGTGCAGCAGGATGGTTGTCAAAGATCCCAACTAGAATGGCATTACAATAATTAACCATCCTCTCCGATCCACCCTGCAAATATATTAAAAAGAGATCAAAAGAAAGAACAAAGGATGACATATATGGGCCACATAACCAAACACATGCAAACAAAAGAGATTCTATTTGAAATTGTACCGTTCACAAAATTAAGATAATGAACCATCTACGCATTTATTAGTTAAATCTTTAATTTGTCTCTTTTCCACCTGATTACACCCCAGACGTTACGTTTATTAATTAGCATCAGACTTATTCAAACGCGTGATTATATTGGAAAAATGGGCACAAGTCTTCCAATACCACTATGACTAGCAAAATTGGACTAATCATAAAGAAGAAACCAAGAAATTGCTTAATCAGGCTATATCACTATCCGGATTCTGGGAAGCATAAATATCCATCTTCTACTTAACTTGGTTCGAAGCAATGCAAGTTGAATGAAAACTCCTTAGTCCTTAGCCACAATGATTCTGAAATGGGTAGTAATTCATAGTATCATGATCATTTTGGTAATTATAATATGGCCCATACATGTAGAGGTATGTGCACAAGAAGATTCAAAACCGTTGCCTAGAGCAAAGCCTGGGTGTCATTCGAGGTGTGGACATGTTTCCATTCCTTATCCGTTTGGAATGAACCGTTCGGAATGCTATGCAGGAAAGTGGTTTGAAATAGAATGCAGAAACAGTACTAGACCTTACCTCAAGTCCATAGGATTAGGAGTGGAGGTGAAATCCATTGATGTCAATGAAGGCACGGTTGTGATCTACAATCCGATTTACCGCAGTAACAACTGCGGAACAAGAACAACCAAACATCCTGCGGTCAACAACATCAACATATCGCTGGAAGGAAGCCCTTTCGTGTATTCCCAGACACAAAACAGATTTGTTGCCGTAGGTTGCAATAACATTGCTTTTCTGCAGGTAAAAGGGTCTGATGTCAGTGGCTGTGTGTCCATCTGCGACAACGACGATGATGTCGGGAACACCAACCTTGAAAAAAGCACATGCAATGGCAAGTCCTGCTGTGAGGATTCCCTGCCACTGTATCTTTCGGAATATACCGCAGGGATCAAAGGTTTAAATGAGAATAAAAAAGGTAACCACTGCAGTTATGCCATGATTGTACAAAATGTAACAGAGTATTCGTATAGATATCAATATCCATATGGATATCGATATCGATATGAGGACTCCTATTTTCCGGTTGATGGGAAACTGAAGGATGTAGATTTGGTCCCTGCGGTGCTTGAGTGGGAGATTGTGAATGCTACTCTCAAACTCCCTACATCTCCATATGTTAAGTGCTATGGCACTAACATTACATCTTCACGATATAATTACTCTGGTCGGAGATGTTCCTGCAAATATGGATCATACGGTGATCCCAATCCCTACATTGCTAGTGGTTGTCGAGGTAAATATGATCTCCGTTTCAACTCCAATGTTTAAAGACTAATTATTACTATTATATATTCCCTCCCTTTCTTTTTTAAGGTGTCTGATAAATAAATATAAAGTGTGGCGGATTTTTTTTTAAAATATTTATTTCTATTTATTTATCATTTACAAATTTCTATATGATATTAATTACTCTTTTATCAATTATATCATTACTGATCTTTTCATCATTAATTAATTTATACATGTATTTAATGTAGAATAAAAAAAAGAATTTCCATAACTATTCTATCATAATAAAAAATTATTATTTTTTAATTTTTACATGACAACCTTAAACAACACATAAAACATAAAATAAACAGAAAATGTAAAAAAAAATAAAGAAGTCATTATTATATTCTACACAAAGCGAAACTATTTTTCCAACACTCTTGCTAAAATTTAATTATTTCAAATCATCATTTTTTTGCAAGTATCACTTTTCATTAGTAATTTTTTGTCCTAATTTAAAAGTGGGATTCACCAAAAATAATATATTTTTGATAAATTTCAATTATTTTCAGTGATAAAAATATAGTATAAAAGATAGCATTACGTACTAGCATTAGTCTTATACTACATATTATCATACCGTATAAATATGATTCCTTTTGCAATTCCAATATTTACATTATGATCCCTTGTGCAATTCCAATATTTACAACTCCAACATTTATCCTATTTGTTTTATATTTCTTTCTTTATTTCCCATTAGATCTATCAGTTTTGTCTTTCTTCCACTTGTATACTCCAAAAATAGGGTATTCATTAATCATCTTCCATTTTATCAATGATAATACATTAATACGTGACATTAATTCATGTGTCTTTATTATAACAAACACGTAGTAAAAAAATCATAAAACAAAACTAATATCCATGAAATTTCAATGTTTAATTGATTTCTTTTCTTGTACTGGTCTATTTTGGTTTTTAAATTTAGAACTAAATATATTTAATATTATGTCTTTTAAATGAGTGAATATTGAATTTTGTTTTTAACAGTTAAAAATTTGGAATCGCTGTTTTTATTCATGAAATGAATAAGTTTTTATGTTGGTTCTGTAAAAAATAATTCCCTATTTTCATCCTTTCAAATTCGAAATTAATATTTTTAATGTTTAAGACAAATAAATAATATTTATTTTTGGACTCAAATTTTCTTTTGAGAATCATGTGTTAACATGACATCGCAAATGCATTATTGAATGCCATTACATAAGCAATAAAGCAATATCATACTATGGAAGGGATCAAGACTATTAATTTTAGAGAAATAAATAAAAATTTTAAATATATTTTTCATTTTCATAAAATTAAAAATATTTTTTCATTTTTACAAAAAAAAAATTAATGAGGATGAAAAATATACTCAAACCTAAATAAAAAAAAAAATTACTTTACAAGTTTTGGAAGAATTAAAGATACATTGAACCATTAAATTTATAAGGCAAACCAAGACTCTTTATTTTAAAATTTAAACAAATTTGATTCTTTGGTCATTTTTTTAGTGCATTTTTTTTGTTTTAATTTTTTCACCCCAATCATTTTGTTATTATTAGACATTCTTATCAGCATTTGTACAAAATAACATTATTATAAATATTTTCAACTTTAACTTTATTATTGTTCTTACATTTCAGCTGCATCTTCTCGTCATTCGAATTCGAACTCGAACTCCACCGCAAGATTAACAAGTGGAGCAAAACAGGCCATAATAGGTATGTATGAATGTGAAGTGGTTAGTATGATTCCTTTTCCTTTAATAAAAATTACTTATGTCACACACACAAAAAAAACATTAACTATCTTTATATATTAATTAAGGGGTTAGTTTAAATTTTATATTTTAATTTTTTTAAGTGTACAATTTTTGTCTCCAAATTTTATAAGTTAAACAATTTTGATCAATCTGTTAGTTGACAACTAAAATGATAAATTTATTTGTCAAGTACTTTTGTTTTAATTATGCACATTTATAAACTATACAGCTTTATATGTAAATTAATAGAATATGTTTAGATTTTCTCTCCCATGTGAGATGTTCAATTAGAGTCCCTTTGATTCTATCCTTTCCTTTTTCATTCAACCCTGATTAATTTCTTTCGTTCCCATAGCCTACTGTGTTTAATCTTTCTTTGCTGATTGCACAATGGAAGATTTGGATATCAATAACCTTGCCCTAGAAGATGAATATATTGTCTTTTTTTTTTATATGTAATATGGGTAATCGATCGACAGTATTCGTATTGAGAGTTGAGACGGTATGCACCCAATTAACAAATTAATAATATATCTTAATCTTGGCATGAAACCTCGCTGATAAACTTGAAAGTACTCGTGTATTATATTCTTTAATTTTATATTTTTTACTCTCAACTTTTCTATTTTTGACAACTTTATATCCAATAAATTAATTTGACGTATTTTATTTTCAACTTTTAAGAAACTTGTAAATTTTATCCCATATCATTTATTCATTAATAAATACTAAAGTTAGGGATAAAATTTGCCAAAAGATAAATAGTTATGGGTAAAATTCACTAAAAAAAATAAAAAGATTAGGTTAAAATTTGCCAAAAAAAGAAAAAAAAATAGAGTAAAATGCACCAAATTAATTTATTAGAAGTGAAATTCACCTTATTAGAAGTAAATACAAAAAATAAACATAAATAAAAAAATATTATAAAAGATATAAACATTCACAAATAGATTGTTCATGACAAATTTTTAGTTTGTTAACAAAAAAAAATCGAACCTTCCCTTCTATTATTTTTAATCATCTAACCCACCTTATATCTCCTACATCATCCTATTTATATTGACAAGAAAATTACTAGAACCTTTACTTCACTATTGGATTTAGACTTAAGATACTATAATTAAAATTTTAAATCTAAAGATGATTCCTTTTTCTAAATTTTCATGTCTTTTTCATATTTGGTAAATACATTACATAACCCATATACACGGTGTCTTATAATGTCTTTTGCAAATCCTCTTATGTGCTTAAGTTCTTTGGCAAGAAAAAGTTTCCAGACATCTTTTAGCATATTGAGCTACTATTTTGTTAAATACTATTTTTCTTTCTTTTTTATTGACTAATATGTGCTTAACAAAAAAATTGCTAAAGAAACAAAATAAACTACATATTTTCATGTATGTCTCTACTACAACTACCTTTGTGAATTTGCATATAAGTACATATATAGTTATAAGACTATAAGGTTTTCTAATCTCTGTTATTTGTATGTTAGTTTAACCTTAACTGTTAGGAATTTCAATGAGGATGAAACCTGCTCCAATTGGTAAAAGGACTTATTTTATTTATGTGCCAAATACGTAGGAGTTTCTGCAAGCCTTGGATCCATCATTTTACTCCTTGTTTTATGGCGAATGGGTAAAGTTTTAATAAAAAACATACTGCATAAACGCAGAGAAATGTTCTACAAAAAAAATGGAGGATTATTGTTAGAACAAATGTTGTCTTCTGGTGAAGATAACGATGATAAAGTTAAAATCTTCAGCTTAAAGGACTTAGAGACGGCCACTGACAACTTTAATAAGAATAGAGTACTTGGAAAAGGAGGTCAAGGTACTGTTTACAAAGGCATGTTACGAGATGGAAAAATTATTGCAGTGAAAAAATTCAAAGTTGAAGGAAATGTTGAAGAATTCATCAATGAATTTATTATTCTTTCACAAATTAACCACAGAAACGTCGTCAAGTTGTTAGGAAGTTGCTTGGAGACTGAAATTCCTTTGCTCGTTTATGAATTCATTCCTAATGGTAACCTTTTTGAGTATTTGCATGAACAAAATGAGGATTTACCAATGACATGGGATATTCGTTTGAGAATTGCCACTGAAGTTGCAGGAGCTTTATTTTACTTACACTTGGCTGCTTCTCGACCTATTTATCACAGAGACATCAAGTCAACCAATATACTATTGGATGAAAAGTATAGGGCAAAAGTAGCAGACTTTGGTACATCAAGAATGGTTACTATTGAAGCTACTCACCTCACCACAGTAGTTCAAGGAACATTTGGATACTTGGACCCTGAATATTTTCATACTAGTCAATTTACAGAAAAAAGTGATGTCTACAGCTTTGGAGTAGTTCTCGTTGAACTCTTAACAGGGCAAAAGCCAATATCCCTCCTAAGACCAGAGGAAGCCAAGAGTTTAGCTTCATATTTCATTCTTTGTTTGGAGGAAAATCGTCTGTTTGATATTATTGACGAAAGAGTTGCGAAGGAGGGGGAGAAAGAACATATCATGGCAGTTGCCAATCTTGCTAGTAGATGTTTAGAGTTGAATGGGAAGAAACGACCAACTATGAAGGAAGTCACATTGGAATTAGAAGGAATTCGAAAATTGGAAGGGAAGTCTAATACACAAGAAAGACAAGACGATGAACTTGAGCATGTTCCAATTGAAGACTATGAATCTTGGGCTGAGTATTCTACTTCCTCAAGTATAAGCTCAACTCTTGATCTAAATAACAGAACACCAACCTTGGAGAATATTCATGTTCATACCATTTAACTAGTGAGTATTCTTAATTTTCCTTGTGTAAATAAAAACCATTTTGGTTAGGCATATGAAAGTATATAACCTTCAAAAATATAATTGTTATTGTAACGTTGTGTTTTTCATAAACTGGTTGAATAAGTGATTAATTAAAATGCAAGAGGAATTAAATTTAATTAAAGTGTTTAAATTTATTAATTAATAAATATGGTGATTAATTATATGTTGTATGTGTGTTTAGTGGATTTTATGATGCCTGGGCCTAGATGGATGGGCTTTTGGTTATGAGAGAAGGGGGGTGTCTAGTAAAGCTTAAGTGGGATAGGGAAGTCCAAGGATTTTCTCAAAACCTATCCATAAACTCTCATATTTAGAAAACACTAACAAAACTTCTCCTTCAATATCTTCTTCTTCTCCCAGAAATCCACCCCCTAGAGGTTAGAGATTTTGGTCCAATTGCTCAAAGGAGACCCTTTTTTTCTTCAATTTCCTTCTCTTGAAAGCAAACATGGAGGTTCCATGAAATCTGATTTGGGTTTGTTTTGGGTTGGTTTGGTACCATCTTAGTGTGAGCTACTAGTGGGTTGTTGAAAAGCTTCTTCTTGTCTTTCCTTGTTCAAAAGTTATCACCTTTGGGTTTGTAGAGATAAGGAAAGTTTATATTTGATTTGAGATAAATAGTGATGTGTTTTTTCGTTTAAAATGTTGTTTTATCGTTTTTGAATTCCCAAAATTGGATCTATACAAAGTTATTATGGAGACCTCTTATAGTGTTGGAATTGGTGAATATTTGAATGATTGATGTATATTGGTTTGTTAGTTGAGTTGATACATCATACATACATATATAATTGGCATTTAGAAACATGTAAGTTGAGGGTGTTTAGTGAACCCTTAACCTAGAACTTGAGGTTTTCATAGAGGCTGACATTGAATGGACATATAAAATAGTTAAGTGAACAAATTCTTATAGAAGTTAAGGTATTTGCAAGTCTTACCAAGGTAAACCATTACTTACGCTCATCAATTGTTTTATACAACCATACTTCCTCCATAACATTAATTGTAGGTCTCCCCCAATGGTCAGAAAGGAGAACTATGTTAAGGGATGTACCTATGTTAATTACTCAAAAGGTGAAAATCTTCTTGGAGTAGCATCTATATGGCATGACATGATTCATAAATGTGTTGTTTCTTGATGATTAAGACTTGATGATGAATATTGTTAATTGTTGGCTTTTTTTTTCCTCAAAATTATTTTTAAGCTGACTTATGTGCTTATGCTTATCTTTCGTAAATTATGTTTCTTTTAAAAATATGCTTACTCTTGCTTTTTTTTGTTTAAAAACAGGAACAATTAGTGATGTTGCTTTAGAGGAGCATGACATTCATGGTTGATGTGGAGCTTGTTGATGGACTTAAGGCCGAGATCCGACCCTTAGTCTTTTGCTTCAATTGTTGTAGTTGGGAAACAACTTAGGGAACAAATGTCATCTTTATGAGTTGTTGTATTTATTCCCTTAAGGGAACCTTTGAGACTTGTTACCTTTGCTTTGAGATGTTGTGTTGTAGTGCTCTAATTCACAATACTATTTATGCTTTATGACTTAATGATGTTTTACTTTATGATGAATGATTACTAGATGGTATGTGATGTTTGATTTAATAATGAATGATGATTAGATAGTATGTTTACAATTGTGAAAATTTAATGAGTATTTTCATTAATCAAATTAAATTTTGAAAGAATTTAAAATGGATCTTTATGTGCTGTATGTGTCAGTGTCATGTAGCAGTTTCTGGATCATTACATTTTTGGGTATAAATAATAAGTATGGCATATTACAGAAACAGACTCAAGATGGTTGAACCTCATTATAACTTTTCTAAAATGAAATGATTTTAGTACCTTTAATGTAAGAGTAACATAAATGAGGATGTTAAGGTGGATATGTGATTATACAAAGATGGATAAGATAAGAAATGAAGATATTCGAGGAAAAATAGCAGTAGTATCGATTAGTGAAAAGATGAGGGAACGTAGATTGAGGTGGTTTGGACACATAATGACAATCTCTGTATGTTTCTGTAAGAACAAAAGTTTGTTATCAAGAGTTCGACACAAAGAGAGGTAGAGGTAGCTAGACTAAAACGTACTTGGAAATAGGTAATTAAACAAGATTTAATGAAGTGTGATATAAATTAACGGACGTTATGTCTTAAGACGAAATAGAGAAAAACTATAAATTTAGTGGAGGGTTAGATCATTTGTTATTTCTATGTTCCATATGGTCATTTTTTAATCATTTTCCTCTTCATCCCTCCCTTTTTTTTTTCTCCCTTTTCTTTTATTTCTTTTTCAACCTCCTCGTATTTGTCATTGGGTTCAACTACCACCATCCTCAATTAACTTGGGTTAAAGGTGTTGTTGATGTTGATAATCTTATATTATCTTTTGGGATTAGTTTCTCTATTTCCTATTTGACTCTTCTTTTTTTGGTCAACTATTTCCTCTTTGATTCTTAAGATAAGTTACTACATTTTTTTATATCTATTAATTTATTTCCTTAGTTAGTATAAAGAAGAGTTATGGCTTATTTTGATATACTAATTCATATGCGCTTATAGGAAGAAAAAAAAAAAAGAAGACAAAATTAAATAAGTTTTTCCGTAACGTAAAATTAAACTAAAATTAATTTATGTATAAGATAAAGAATAGTTTCTAGAAAAGTTAATATAAGAAAGATTTTTCAGTAAAATATATATATATATATATATAAGATTTTATAAATTAGCTTATACATAATTAGTTTAAACTATTGGAGAAGCTTATTTAATTTTTCTCTTGTAAGTTTTTATGGAAAAAAAAATTGTCCAAACAAACCTTTAGTACTATAGGTGTAATGAATATCTCATATATATTGCAATATAACTCAGATAGTATCAACTAAGTGTTTCATTTTTTTTATCTTTTTTAGTCTCATGATATCTAAAACTATACTAATTACATCTTATGCTATCTTGTTGCTTAAAGTTGTATTCGTGGCGGTTTTGGTTCGTTATTCACATGGATATGATACTTTATAACATGATTTGTGGTGGCATATCGACTGCTTAATATGTACCATACAATATACAGTAATAGACGTTGAATTTGATAATGTTCTATATATGTTGATTTGGACAAAAAATCTTATGCTTTGAACTTGAAATAAGGTTGTATTTTTTCGTCATAATTTGAAATAAGGTTTAAGAACACATAAATGGAATCTTGACACCTTAATAAGAATTTTATGACATTTGGATAAGGGATAATAAATCACTAGATTTTTTTTTAAAGAGGTCAAAATGGGTTAGAACACTTAAAATACGAGTCATTGGGGGAATTAGTAAAAGATTCGACTAAAACTGATTCATAAAAAAATGATTTTAGTAAAACAATAGACAAATTTTATAACCCTTAATAGAATGATATTAATTAGTTAAAAGTCTTTTAAATAAATAATTAGCATTTAGGGAAAAGTTAGAATAAGAATAAGTAAATTTAGACTAATTTTGAATACTAGAATGGAAAATATATTTTAAAAGGGTAAAATTAGAATATACTGATTTATAATTTTAAATTGACATAATTTATTTAAGTCCTAAGTCGAAGATAGTATAAACTAAGGAAATAATGGAAAATGCTTATAAAATTTAAAGGAGCCTGTATTCTGTGATAAAAATATTATAATGATTTTTTGTGAAAAAACCAACTTGGAATGAAATTTTGAAGTTAAGAAAATAGTATTAAATAAATGGATTACAAGTGAAATTTTTATTTATAGAACTTTCTAATACATATATTACTTCTTCTCAAAAGAAATCACGTATTTACAGAAATTTATTAACTCGTGTATGAGCACATTATAATAAAGCGGCTATTAATGGCTAGACATATAGCCTAGGTGAAGGACCAGTGGACCACATACGTGTTGTTGCCTTAGTGACTCATTGGATTTTGAAGCTGCAGAGCCTGGGCATGTTGAACTGAGTAAATTTTCACATGAAAGTTGGAAATGGCAGTTTAAGGATTATATGAGAATGTGCATTGCTGTTACCATGTTTGCAGATGCCCGTCAAGTTGTTGGATATGAGCATACCTTATGTCTTGATAGGTGAAGTGTATGCATCCTCATGTCAAGGTAGCAACTACCCCCCACACAACACTTTCTGACAAAACCATGATTGCTCCCATGAATCAGAGTTAGGTGTGTTTATCAAATTGTTTTGACGGATGTCATGTTTCTTACCAGATGATCATGTTGAAATTACGTTAGAGGACATAGCCAATTGATCACTTGAAAAAGAAGTTGTTGATTCCATGGTGTAGTGTTCGTCTCATGCATGAGCATTGAATTGATGTGCAATGGTATTGCATGATGATTGATTTCCATGTGTCTACTGTTAAATGTTTAGGTTTGTGACTATTAGATTGCATGATTTGGAATTCATAATTCTATCAAAAAGATAATGGTAGTAGTAACATTAGCATATCTATATAAAGCTTGAAGTATAAAATCGAGACATACCATCATATTACTCATAATAAGGCAATATCTTGCGAAATTATAATTTTCATATCAATCTGTCACGAAAAAACAGATACCTTCTAGAATGCCAGAAGTAGATTTAACAAAAACTTGCTTTGGTCTCAAGCCAATCAAAAAACCCTCCTAAAGGTAAGGTTAATGCGTGTAGCTTCAGCTTTTGCACGCTTGGGCACAGAGTGAATCCAATCTCTTTGGGTATAGCCTCTCATCACCAAAAGGGATCCATGCCTAAGTCTAAATGTATGCTGATCAGCATCATGGCTACCCTTCTTCAATCTCTTGCTGGCAGGTTCACCACTTCCATCTGGAAGATCCATAACAAATGATAATAAGTCCATGCACATAAAGGTTCATTACCATTGTATTCATACACAGAAAAAAGAGAGACTAATGTTTGGATGGGCTTTGGCAAAATTGATTTTGATTTAAATTTATTTTGAAGTGAATTAATTTATATTTGAATGTTTTTACCTTGAAGGCAAGTGTAAAAGGTTAGTGTAAATTCTTCAACTCAACACAAGCTACTTTTTATCACTTCTATTCCAGTCAAACTGAGGTTTGGTGGCAAAATCAATTTTATCGAACAATATCCAAACATCCGTATTTTTACTAAAAGCAAAATCTGTTTTGAAGCTTTCCACCATGAAACTAAACACAAACTCTAAGTGCATTGCTAACTCCAATAACAAAAGAATTCATACCACAAGATTTTTTACATGGCTTCTTCTTCAAAACAAAGTCGCGGTCACATCCAAAAGTTAGAGACGCAATTTCAGGCATTGGTCCATAAAGCTTCTCATCATCAGAATGCCAACCAACATAGTCATTACCACCATTGTACCTATTTAAGAGTAAGCTATTAAAACTACTCCCAGGGAGAGCTTTATGGACCTTCAGAAGTAAGTAGAAAGAAATATTAAGTAACAAAACAAACATTGGCCAAAAACCCATTAGTCAAATACATTGTCATCATTAGCAGAATTGAGGATTAAAAGTCATTCTTACAGCATCCAGCATGTCTTTAAGTGGTGGATAATCGTCCCAAGAATATGCATGCGGCTGATATCCGCTGTAAGTCAACTCAGTCAATCCTGGAGTTGCAACATAACATGTGTCTCGAGGCTGCAGAGAATTACGTTACATCACATTGATATCATAAGGACCTTTCCGCTTATCTATCATAGCCATATACAAGAGAGCAATCTCCAGACTCAAAGTTAAGATTCATCTTATCATGCTAAAATTTTGTGCCTATCATTCTCTTCACTATTCAGTTACAAGCAAGGATATGTAAATTCTAATATGAGAGGATTCATTGAGTGAACACCCTTATCAATAAATTTTTTTTTTCAGACACATCAAACCCAAATACTAAGTATTTAGGAAACTTTATTTTTTTTACGTTACGTATTTAGATAACTTGAACACGTGTTTGGTAACATTTTCTTTTGGAGAAATATTTGTTTATTTCATATTCATACCAACTTACATAATAGTATTACAAACTACAACTTCACACTTCACAAAGTAACCTGATATATGAAAAAAAAAAAAAAAAAAAAAGCCCGTTGAATAAGAATATTCAACTAATTAGAGATCACTCTGTATAAGAATTTATAATAACCATTACAAAAATAAACAATGTCAACACATAAGTTCCAATTAAATTCTAATTATATTGTTACACTTACTGCCAAAGAAAAGGGGCATATTATATAAATTAGATTTAATATTAACAGTTAATAATAGATTTATTTTTCATTTCAGAGGGGAATTAACAAAAGATGAGATTTTGGAGGAACCCCAGGTTTGAGAATGGGTTGAATTTGAGAGAATTATATTAGATGAACCTGAAGGAAAGATTTTCCAAAGACGCGAATGGTGGGTCTGGTCCATGGGATGTGTTTGTCGAGATAATGGAACCATTTCCATGACTGATCGGAGGGTATTAACCTCTGAATGTAAACGACGTCGCTTCCGTTTCCGAGATCCACCGTTTCCCTTTTCACAGTCTCGCTAGGGTTCTCCTCCGACACCGCCTTCAGCTTCAACACATTCATCGGTGATCACAAAATGTCACATTCTACTCTATAATTATTAATAAAGAAAATTATTCCATACTTAATAATGAAATTGCAAATTATGCCGCGAAATTGTTTATTTTTATAGTTAAACTTTATCGGATATAGTAGTTATAGGCATTCCTCTTTTATGTAAAATAATGCTCCTACATCAAAAAAATTTTATAGATAAATTTTTTTACTTATTTTTAAAATTTAATTTTAATATATTAGCATTATATGTATATTATAAAAGTTTAATTTGTATACATTGTTAGTAGTAAAATAAAAATTGTCCTAAATATAATTTGTAAAATAATTATTATAAAATATAATATTATTTTTTACTATATATTAATCCACAATTAGTCAATTACGTACTAATGTAAAAAAGACATTGTGACGTAGTTATTTATTTTTCTCTGATGAACTAAGATATCAGTTAGTCAAAAATATATAATTAATTTTTAAAATATTAATATTTACTTAAGAAAATATTTTTTCCAATATATATAGAATCAAACTTTTAATCACATACTTAGAATATATTTAGATGCTTGTTTGGATATCTCAAACATACTTTTGGAACTCCAAACTAGTCTTTCAATGTATGTTTATGTTTGAGACAAATCTGAGTTTAAATCAAAAGCTAAATTAATGCTTTTAAAGTAAAATTATATTTATGATTTATATATTTACAATAAAAACTTAAAATAAAAATAATTTTATTGGTATTTCCAAACAAAATTTATTTTATCAACATACTTTGAAAAAAAAAATTTAAACATAAATCATGTTATGATAAACTCATGTTTATCAAACTTAGGTTTATAATATACTGTTGATTTAAATTTATGTTTGTAAAATTCAATCTAAATATGCTCATAGATAATAAGATGATTTATCAATTATATCATACTATACTGATTATTCATTATTTTATTTGATGTTTTAATTTATTTTGAATTTTTATTAAAAAAAGATCTTCAATTTAATGTATAGTAGCAGTAATAGTAGCAGAAGAATATTTGACCTCAAGCAAACTCTTTAATGCTCCCAGCAGGGGACCTACAGGGCTAGTAGGTCAATTAAATAACATCATCAACTGATCCTATAGAAATTTATGAACATGTGATGCACAGTACTAGTACTAGTACTGGTCAAGAAAACAAAAATTATTCTTTGTTCTTCATAAATGCAAGGGACTTTTTCTTCTTCTTCTTATTATTATTATAAATGCAAGGGACTTTTATTTACATCAGGAACACTGCCATCAACAGATAGAATTTCACTTTATATCTAGTTCAGTGTTCAACATTTAACTACTTTTAAACATGTAATAATTTTTTTAATTTGATAACCAGTATTCTTTAAACCTAGTTAAATAAAAGCAAAAATACAAAGATAATAGTTATTTTTAAATAATTGAAAGCATAGTTACTCAATAATAAAATTTTGCTAGCAAAACGTTTTTATGCTTTGGCTCAGCATCTTGATTCTTGAAACTGTCCTGCACAATATCATTGATAAGTGATTGTTATGGACTTGAAATAATTAAATCTGACACCGGAAAATTCCCCCATATACCACCATTTAGAAAGCATAAAAAATCATTCTATCTAGTGTTACTGTTACTCGATCGAGTGTATATGCAGCTGCATTATGGCCGAGTAATTATATTTGTACAATTCTTCACATTGACAATGTAGAGCATATAGACAGTTCCTTTGGTTATTGAATAATTTAGGAATTAGGAGTTAATTAAAAGACTTATTTATTTTATCTTTTAAAACTCTAAACAAGTTTAACGATACTATTTTGGAAAATAATAAATAGAAACAAACAGATACTTAATAGATCCATCTGTATTCTACATGTGGAAATTTATATAACTAAAGTGAAGTATAAATTAGCAAGCATCACAATTTCTCTTTTCTTTACTTATCTGTAAATCAATACAATACCATCAAAACTCACGCAATACCTAAATGAATGCTCATAGCTACAATGAATTATACTATTTTGGGGGGAGGAAGGTATGTAGTACAAGGTAACACAAGAGAAGCACACCATAAAGCCCAAAGAAGCCATAAATTTCTACTTGTTGATTTGAAGATGCATCTTCTAATAGCCTTGTATCTCTAACTGGGGTGGGGATGAGACATCACCAACTCACTGCTAAATTTCATTGGAATATGCATCTATTAATGTTTTTTTACTTAAATATGTTTTTGGTTTTCTCAAATTAGATTACTTGTTTTTTATGCCTCAAATTTAAATTAGTTTTTTTAGTCCTCAATTTTGAAAAATACTCTTTTTAGTCCATCATGCATTAAAAATCACTACAATTAGTGAATCCAAACAGTCAAAAAGTAATTAAAAGGGAATAAAAAGATTATTTTTTAAAAAAGTTGAGGGACTAAAAAGAAAAATTTAAATATAGAGGCAAAAAGCAAAAGTAACTCAAATTTGATAGATTAAAAACATATTTAAGTTTTTATTTTTATTTTTGAGTAAAAACATCTATGCAGTAGTTATCCAAAGCAAGACTCAACTAGACATAAAATGTTAGTTAGAGATCTACACTTATGATACATGCAATTGTTGCACTATATTGCAGGAGCAACAGGTGTGGCCAACTTGATAGTCAATTCTAGTTCCCCAGATTCAACTCCACGAAGCCTTAACCAAACATTCTGCACCACCTCACCATTGACACAGTTGATACTGCTTTCACGGACAAGACAGTTTTCACCATCAGGTATGACCTTCCTTAATGTTGTCTCACCAGAGGACACTCTTAAGATGTCTCTTAATCTGGCTGCAGAGACTATTGGTTGAAGGTTCAAGAAAGCAGTTCCCATCTTGTCATCAGCCTTCAAAAGATCTTTATCAAACACTTCCTATATATAGAAAAAAAAAAAAAAGCAATTCAGTTATACAACATAAGAGCTCACAAATAGTTCCTTGTATTCAAGATTAAAAAAAAGGATCAAATATGTTTTATGTCGCTCAATTTTTTGTCAAAATTGATTTTTAGTCCTCATACTTTAGAAACAACAATTTTTTATCCTCATACATTTTTATAATTGGTTAATTTCATCTCTCATTATGAAATTTAGGATATTAAGACAAGGGACGAAATTCACTAATTATAAGAAAAATGATTACCAAAATCATCGTTTTTAAAGTATAAGACTAAAACTAATTTTAACAAAAAATTAAGAAACCTAAAACACAGTTTACTCATTCAGAAATATCACCAGAAAAATTACCAATATATTTCACAACCAATAAACTTGAGTACCTTCCTTGCTAAAATGACCAACAAACTAGGAAAGACTGAAGAAATCAAAGAATGAGGGGCATACTAAATATATTATGGAACTCACCAAATTCAGAACTCCCAATTGTTCTGTCAGAGTGAAATTCAGCTCTTCATTCCAAACAGGATTCAAGCAGCTATTAATTACCTTGGTCTTTGCAGTCTGGTACAGTTTAATAACACTTCAAGGTTAAAACATGCTACATAATGTTAATGTTAAGAGAAACAAACTAACAAAATGAAATTGACATATAAATCCTATTTACCTGATTCCCTAGTTTGAGCACAACATAAGGATCACTGGTCTTGAAATCCCGGATCACCAACCTTTTCCCTTGCACAACAATGACTTTTAGTAGCCCCAGTTGTTCACCCATTATACTCCTTCTAACAAGTTAAACTATTAGTCAAACATGGATCATACCACACTACAAAAAAAAGCAGTTGAAATATCCACCGTTCATGTAGGAAACAAACAAAAGAAAAGAAAAGCAAGGATGGCAAGTACGTAAGATGAATGGTGGAAAACATTTCCCCTTTACAAGAAATTGCAAGTTATCAACCCAAAGTGGAAAAACAAAACTTGGAAGTCCCATTTTTTTTTCTTTCACCCTAAATTGGAAAAAAGAAAAGAAAAAAGGAATGGTTGAAAAAATGGAACTTTTTCCTTTCTGTTAGATAGATTTATGCAGCAAAAATATCCAATGCAAGCATAATGAAAAATGAACAAAGCAAGAGAAGAGAAGAGAAGAGGATTCTGCTGGAGAAGGGAGCTTGTAGTGGAAAGCAAAACACTTAGTTACTTTACTAGCTTACCCATAACAAAAGTTGAGTTTTATAGCTTTTTCAAGTAACTAAATATTCCAAATTTGCTATAGTAATAATCACAAAAGCATTTGGAAAACAAAGAAGGGGAATTGTACCGACTACAAAAGCCAATAGATCATAGAACCGAATGAGAAATAAAATGAAGAGTGCATTCCTCAGCAAATCTACATTAAATAAAACAAAGAATAGTGGATATAAGAGAAGGATCCCGATCCGAATTGGAAGTGAAGTGTGTTTAGCATTTGGCACACTGATCCAACTTCAGCTAAACAAAAACAAAAGAAAGAGGATATACTATGATATACGATAGTATATCCCTTTGGGAAGCTAAAAGAAAGAAAAGAAAGCAAAGAAAGAATCATATGAAAGAAGTTGGAACTCACCACCAATGGATATGTGTTCTGTGTGAGGTGGTTTGGTTTGGTTTGGTTTGGGGGGGTGTTAATAATATGTTGTGTTGTTGTGAATTGTGAATGAGGAATAGCAATGAATATGAATGAGACTTAAAGGCAGTGGAACAGCCTCTTCACCGGTAGCTACAGGTGGGGTGGGGTTAATGAGAGGAGAGGACAATCCAATTTAAGAAAAGGTGAGATTCACACCTGTCGGTCAAAGGATATGATTATGCATTATTAACAGATGGACTGTGTTTGCCGCAGGATTGACCAGTCTTGCTTGCTTTGCTTGGTCTTTTGTTTTACTTATTCTTATTCATATTATCAAACTACACTATATCAAGTAATACTAAATTTTTGGTGTCTTTTAACAAAGTTTTGTGAATGAATTTCATGAAAGATAATCAATTGGGTCTTCTAACACAAATTAATCAAGTAAAATTAGAAAATATTTTATACGAGTAACATGATTAAATAAATATAGTGTATTGCAGCAGTGCGTGCGCGTTTCGTGACTTGGTTCACCGCTGACTCTGACAACGCTCTTGTTAACTCGGATGGATCAGATCTTTGATCTTTCAATTCAACCGCGTGCGCCACTAAGCTTGCTTTTCCTCCAGTTCATCTTCTCTATCTTTTTCCACAGTGACCATTAAACAAATCAGAATATACCTTATTAAGCATGCACATTACGTTTTAGTTCTGTACAGATTTTTTTATTATTATTATGGGAGATTAGTTCTGTTCAGATTTCATTAACTTTTGATGAATTCTTTATGTAAGTCTTGAGTTAGTGATTTGTTAAACCAATTGTTGCACATTGTGTATAAAAAATTGTCGCACGTTAAATGAAAAACTTATCTTAACATATGTTTTTTTGTTTGTTTGTTTGAACAGCTCTTAACAGATGCTTTAAAAATTATATTTAGATAAATTTGTAATAACTTGAGTATAAAGGTTGTGAAAAGGAATGCTATCACACTCACTTACAATAGTAATATTTTAATAACTTGATGTCACAAGGGATGTGATAGTTACTAGTTAGTGGGTTCATCAAATTAAATTAACATTTGTAATATAATATAGTGATCTCTTATAGAAATAAAAAGTGAATATAGACATGTTTTAACTAAGACTCATTAGTTTTTTTTTTTTAGAAAAAGAGTCATACAGTGGGGTAGTGCCACAACCACCTGGATCAAGAGACTTTTTTTTTGGCATGCAAGTAAAATCACACTTCTCCTTCAGAAGATTATTACGCGAAAGATGTAAGAAATATAAATCCTTCATAACCACGAGATAATTTACTTTACATAAACACTTATGAACTATCTTTCTATCTCTTTACTGCTTTTGTTGTCCTTGATTTAATATAAATTACGAAAGAAATAAATATGCATAAATAATGCCCTTCAAGAAAAAGTACGCAAAAATAATGTGCAAGTATTGTTCCTAAAATTATTGTATTTCCAAATACATATTTTATCAATTGTATATTACTATATAAAAGGAGTTAGGAACAACATTTGATAAAGCAATATCGACAAAAGAAACAGATGCATTGCACATCAAGAGTCAAAATTACCAAGTTTTAAGTCGTCGAGGTTGTGAAACTCATTTTTTGTTTTCAGTTCATACAATCAAAAACCGCAGGTTCATAAACCATGTATAACACAACAATATGAACGAGCTGATGGTTAGGTCATATTTTTCACGGATGCTAAGACTACAAAAGTACAAACAAAATAAAGTTACAAATACAATTATCCCCACGTATAGCTGTACATGTTGCCCCACTCAATGAAATATCAATTGTGTTGGAAGGATGAAAACATCCTCATGAATCATATGCTAAACCTATCGCCTACACTAATAAAAGGTCATTTAGCATTACAACCCTAAAAAACCCTAAAGCACTACTCCTTTTTTTTAGTTTTTCTAAACGTGGGGATGACAACTGTTAATATTACATCTACAAGGTAGCTGCAAGACATGCATAGCATAACTATTAGTGTCAATAAATGGCAGTCATCATCCACTCTGATTCCTATACTTGAACTGAAACACACGAAATGCTGCCACAGCACTGCTGCTACTAAAATCTTCAGAGATTTGTGCTATAATTGTCAAACTGCTCACAGTTTTTGCCCCGAGTTTTTCTTTCCTGAGGGACGCCTCCATTTGCTCTGCATCAGCCATTCTTAGTGATTAGTGATTAACTTAGAAAATAAAACGTACTAGATTTTTATCAAGTAAATAAAAGTAGGTGCCACAGTTCCGCAAAGGATGAGTAATTTACCAGTGGCTCATCATCAGAAACTTCAGCAATTTTGGCACCATCAGGACTTGCTGACTCTATAGGTGATTTTTCCACTGCTCTAGGACTACTTTCCCCATCACTGCCATTTTGATTCCCTCCAGAATCCAATTCTTCTCCATTATCATTTTCCCTCAAAGCTCCTCTTGATTCATTGCCATCTGTCTCTTTTGAACCACTTTCTGCATCAACATTTTGATCTCCTTGTGGGACATTCTCTTCAGAAAGCCTCTCACCATGATCCTCCTTGTCTTGCTCTGATTCTTTCCTATACCTCAAGCTCTTCTCTTTCTTAAGTTTCTTTCCACGTGAAACTGATTTTGCTTTCTTGTTAGATTTCTTCTGCTTAGTCACAATTACATCAGACCCTTCAACCTGTTCTGCTTCAGAACCACCTAGAATAGAAAATCAAACGAAATTTAAACACAAGAGAGCAGACCAAAAAGAAACAGAAGTCTTACATACTAATGAGGAACCACATAATCATCATTACAATTTATTATTGTTGATGAGACTCCAATCATAATAATATTCATTTCCAAAGCTAATTAATTGGCAAATTAAGGATTAACCATTTCAAAAAAGCAAGACCTCTCAATGATCATGGCATGATAAAAAATATAGATTGACATAATACCTAATGAAAGAAAAATTAAGTTAAAACTATCAAATTCAATATCACAAATAATGCCCATTTCTCAGCACAATAATTAAATGTTTTTTTGTTAACATTAAGACTGATGTTAAGAATACCAAAGTGGAAATTTTATTGAAGAAAACATTTATTACATTAGAAATACAAAAGTCATTTATTTCTTTTATATCCTAATAAAAAGTTTCCACTTCTGCATTCTTACCATCAGCCCATAGGGCTGACAAAACTGATAATTAAATGAGTTTGGTAACTAACATCTTCCACGCTTTCTACTCTTAATCATCAAAGTTCCTACTCTTAAGATTCGCTACTTTAATACAAATACATTATTAATTATAGTTTCCTTTTGATTGGTATATATGGAAGAGGGAGAGCCCTGGCCAAACATTAAGGTTACTGCCTTGTGAGCTGATGGTCACAGGTTCTTGTAGGAGGAATAGACTCTTACGTTTCATTTTGGGCCTTCACAGACCTCCAAAATGTTGGGAGCATCGTCTACTAGGCTGCTTTTTAATGGGTATGGTAGATAAAAGATAATATCTATGACTTTTCCCAAACTCCACTGGATTGACAACACAAACTTCTTTTCCTAACTGACATTAAGATTGCTGTCATCATTTGATAGGAATTTGGGATATAACACATTCCCTTTCTGACATGGAGAGTGTCTATTTATCTGAATGGATAGTACATTTAAACCTGGATAGTTTACCCATATTTTGTAAAAGGAAATTATGAAATTATACTAACAGACTGGCGTTGGTCAACAGCAAGCATGCCTGGAATAGATGTACCAAATATTGATGCACAGAAATTACTCTCCTACGTAAGACATGTAAACATACCAAGCACCTATTTTACAGAAACAACCGTTTAAGCAAGCACTTAGAAATACAACCCTACTAGGGGATGGAGAGTATTAGTTAAGTTTTATCTAGTACAAATGTTCTTTTTATTTCACAAAGTAGCATTCTGGTTTCCAGAGGTCCAGAAGCATTAAATCCAGTACCCAGAATTACATAAATACACATAAACATCATCACATGTTATCAATCAGGAGATGTAATGACAATCTATATATGAAATTGCATCATATCTTTTAAATTACATTACCTGAG
Source organism: Glycine tomentella (assembly GCA_007407185.1). Taxonomy (NCBI): domain Eukaryota; kingdom Viridiplantae; phylum Streptophyta; class Magnoliopsida; order Fabales; family Fabaceae; genus Glycine; species Glycine tomentella. The sequence goes on from PYAF01001252.1 coordinate 2,886,183, forward strand.
TTAATCTCAGCTTTAGATATATCTTCAGGGTTTGATAAATCAGAACTCTCTTTGGCATCCTCATGATGGGAATTAATTTTTGAGGTACCTTTTCGTCCGTGTTTTACATGCTTGCTAGGAGACTTCTTACCATTATCTCTAAACACCAAAATGATACAAGTTATAATGATAGAACACTGAATAAAATCATAAATGTATATATAATCTCATTTTTCCACTAACATTTTTTTTGTCTTTCTACTTGCTGAACCAGTAGAACTTCTCTGCTTCTTCCCAGTAGACCTATAAAACAATCAAGAAAAATAACCCACAAAAGGAAGACACCACATTCAGAATGGGGTACAAGACGTCCAATTAAGCTAGAAGAAATAAAACACACACCACACTTAAAGCAGATAACATTCAACTTATCAGATGTACAGTGAAACATATCCTCCAAATACAACTAAACTAAAATTAATTTGTAAAGGGAATAATTACAAAGGGAATACTTACACTTCAGGGGAAGATACAGTTTTTGAGAGCTTTAGCTTCTGGAAAATTCATAATATAAAAATGAATCATACTTCATACTTCAAAGATATTTGATATCTTTTAGTGGAAACAGAAGAAATGCTTCATAGAAAGAAAGAAAACTAATATAAAATTGGAGACCTTAGTAGGTTTGCTGTCAATAAGCTCCCATTGCTCCTTTCCCAAATTGAGAATTTCTACATCCCCATCCTCATATAATATCTTCCACATGACACGCCACAGTACAATTGTGTCAGAATTGTAAGTTAGCAGGCAGAATAACTTTGTACAAATTCAGAGCGTAAGCTTACCACATGTTTCCTCTTTAAATAGTCATAAGACTTAACAGTGCCTTCATAAAATCTGCAGTGCATCAATATATCAACACATGGAACTTTAATTAGAAATCCTAAGAAAACGAGAAGAAATTAGGGATTTTAGAAATTCGTTTCTAGGGTTAAACCAAAGAAGGCATACAAAAAGCACATTAGATGGCAGAAAGCCATACACAAATAATTAATCCCTAGCAAGTCAGAAATTTAAAGCAGTTAACCAGAACAGATGCAACATGAAAAGCTTAAAAAATAGGAAAACTAAGAAAGGTGCAGTCAAAGAAAGCAGCTAAACCCATAAGTCATCTTTAGAGAATGTAGTCAAAAAGCTTCTAACATCAAAAAAAAAAAAAAAGTTTTTTCCTTGTCTGTTTTTCAGATAAACATAAATGGTGGCCATATACTATTTTGCTTCTACAACTGATCTCTCAAGATTTAGTATAAGAACTTACTTCTTATCCAAAGGCCACCAAACTTTAATTCTGCGTCCAATTAGATCTTCAGCATCACTTTCTTCTTCCTTTGTTGTACACTACAGGAAAAAATCAAATCAAACTAATATCCAAAAAGCTTGCTGGAACACAAATATTATAACATGGCACGGAGACACTACTTACTTGAAAAAAACTACATTATTGACTACGAAGCAACTACAAAGCAGTGGATAAATTTACCTTAGCCAATCCTCCAATACTTTTTCTTTTCAGCTTTTTAGCAGATCCTATGGATGACTTGAGATTGTTACTTTTGGAATTGTCAGTTGGCTTTGGATTATCAGGACTCTGCAAGAGGCAGAAAATAAGCAGAAGTCTACAACATTGATATATTCAACTTTAAACAGTGGTACAAAACTGCCTGACAGTAAGATTTCACCTTCATGCCATGCTCTTCAGATTTGTCAGAATCATCGTCATGATAGCTCTTGGAGGCCTTAACTTTTGCTTCTATTGAGACCTCATTGCCTTTAACCTTTTTCCTTTGTTGGCTATGTGTATCAGGGTTGAATTTTGCACCCAACGGAAACTTCACTCTAGAAGAGTCTTCCCCTGAAACTCTTGGAGGACCCTTTGGTGGAGTACTACTTGACCTTGATTTTCCATGGGCAAAGGAAGACCGCTTCCGTTTAGGCACTGGAACCAGGGTTACTTCTGCTTTTCGTTTTTTAATTGTTGCACACTCTGGATCCTTCTGCAACTTCTTACTCAAGGAATTTTCATGACCATTACTTGATTCAAAATTAGTGGATAATCCCAAGTTATCTAAATTAATTTCTCTGACCATATTCAAGATATCAATATCATTTTCGGCCTTTTTAGTTTCAGCTGGCACAGCCTTTTTCTTTTTCACCTTTTTGCCCTTGGTTCCTTGAGATTTTATGTCCTTTATTATTTTTCCCAGGGGCATTTCATTTTTGTCTTTTTCACTGTCCTTTAAAGCGTCATCCTCAGCTAATTGGGATGGAACCTGACATATGGAAGAAACATTATCACTTGATTCTAGATTTAAGAAGCACTAAAAGTTGCTTTTTAACTTTACCATTTGCATCAAACATACCATTTCCAACTCAAGTGATATAAAGTGAGCCAAAACACTTCCATCAGCCAACCAGGATTTCACTCCGCTTACCTGCCAAATGAAATAACGCTGATAACCATTTCTTTTTAATTAAAAATAATCCAAGATCTTACATATTTGTTTAAATCATTCAATGAAGATGACTACAAATCCGAGTTCTATTTACAGAATAAAGCTTATAAAAACAACCCCATTCACATTCCATCAAACAATACTATCAACCATGTAATCACAAGCAAATGTCTTCTAACTAAATTTTACAAATGTATATATCAAATCTCTAGCATCAAATAAGTTTGATTAAATAAAAGATCAACTATCTTATGTTGAGAAAAAGTAACAACAGAATCGACAACTTAAAACACAGACATTGAAAATGTTTTAACAAGATTAAAAACTAATATAAAAAAAAATAATGCAAGGTATTATTAAGATTAAAAACTAATATAAGGTATTTTAATGCAAGCAAGAGGCAATAGTAATGTTACAAATCAACCTCATTTAATAAAAGTATCATAAAAATTAGAAACTATTTGGGAGGCATTTTTTTGGCTTCCAGCATGTTTTTATGCTTCAAGCCACCTTTGTTCTGTTTCCTGTTTCCTTAGCTTGTATTTCTCCAGTACTTCTTGTACTGTTTTATTAATATATATATATTTATCTTTGCTGATCAAAAAAAAAAAAATTTGGGAGGCATTTTGTATAGCATGAGAAAGTAACACTTAGCAATTTAGCATACCAGAAGGAAACTATATAATTTGACAAGAAAGAAAAATACCATGGGGTCACTTTCCTTCTCACATGCTTTGTATAGCATTGGAGGTAGAGAAACTGAAGGAGACAATCCTTGCAAATCAACATCCTTCTGCACTAGTCGCTTAGTGATTGCTAACCCAAGGTCACATATGGCATGCGAATTCTGGCCATTCATTGATCACACACGTAAGATTACAGTCTCATTGCTTTGACATTAGCAATTTCTATCTATGTTGCAAAAGAAAAATGATTTATCCTCAACCTTCGATTTTGATGCATCAACCACATCTTCAGATTGCCTAATACTCCAAAAGATAGAAGTGATGGTAGATATAATTTCCTTCTCTTTGTTAAGAGCTACTTTTGACTTGCCATCTTCATCTCTTTGCATTAGCATTGACAGTATCAAGTGTAATTGCCTGAAAATTCAGGACAGAATAAAAATTCTAAAAGAATAAGAGTTCCCCAAATATCCCATATTTTGAAGCTGTACATACTAAATCTATAGATATCATCCCAATATGCATGCCAAAATCATATTTAAAAACATCAACAGTCAAAAAAATATTTGGAGTACAACAAATCAGTAAGTAAATAGATGAAGTTTAGAACTACAGCCAAACAAAAAATCTATGCAAACAGACGTAAGTGCTAACAGTGTTCAAACAGGGCAAATAAATTATAAATTAATACAGGAACTCGTGAAATAAAAAACCTTTACTGCACATAGACAAGTGTGGATTTTAAAATTATTCAAAACTAAGATTATCTGAGCTCTTCCTGCACAAAGACAAACTTTCACGGAAAGCATGTGGCTTACTTCATATTTTTTAATCTGCATGCAACTGTTGATAAGCATTATTGATAATACAAATCATAAATTCAGTACACAGCACAGTAACAGTTATGAAATACCAAATCTAACTAAAGATCCCCTCCCCCCTGGGCCAGGCATGTTTCAAGTCTCATTTTTGAACCAGTTTTAAAAGAATATCTAAATGCATATTTCAATTAGCTTATTTTTGGATAAATAATCACTTGATTTTTGCAGATTCCTAAGAATGTAGAAGGGAAAAAAAGACGACTATTTCTCAAAAATAAGTTGTTCCAAAACATGGGCTAAATATGAATCCAATATATAGATGTCCTATACGGGTGAAATAGTACCTATATATATTTTCATATGCTTCAACATCCTTGCACTCGTCAATATTGGGGCAGGATGTGTTAGCAAGGGCATGAACTAGGTATGGAAGGATGTATTCAGGGTAAGTGGTCATGGAATTTGCATCTGATTGTCCAGAAAGCAGCCAATCCCTTGCTTGGTAATGCATATGAATAATGTCATCCAGGTTTTGCTTGTCCTGCATTAACAAACAAAAGTCATCATAAAGAAAAAAAAATGATGTCAAAGCTAGGAAAATTTGCAATCACAAAAATAGATTGAATCAATCAAAATATTACCTCTGCAAACTCCTCTGGCTTGGGATCCTTGGTTCCAGATATGTTGAATATAAAGGCACATGCATATTTGGCATCTAACAGGTTATCTTTTATATATTTATGAACTTTGCTTAAGAAAACCTTCCTAGCTTGAGGGAAGCTAATCTATCAGAGCCAAAAGAAGACAGAGAAGCAGTTATTTCTACATTCAAATGAAAAGTTCAACAAACTAATTTCAGCTTACATATGTAAAACGGTGTCTTGGTAATAATGTGGTGAACAAATCATAAATGCTAAAGAAGAAATTAAGTATACAGAAAGAAGAACACACCTCTGTTGCTCTTAAAGTTAAGTGGAAAATATCAACAGGTATCTTGTGATCCCAAAGCCTTGACAAACGAAGAACTGCCTTTGCAGAAGCAAGCCTCAAATGGGCCTTATCAACTGAGCTGCAAGAGGGTATAAATGAGTACACAGTATCTGAACCCCAGAACCAATTTTAAATGAAAAAGAGAAAAGCTGACAATTTTCATATTAATTAATTAAAAAAATCGTAGGTCTGTGAAAGCTGATATACCTTGACAGTAAGTCCTTTGATATTTCACCATAAGACAGCATGTTTCTCAGGATATCCAAAAGACCATCTATACCAGGACGAACATGAGCATCTTTGATTGGCAAGTAGCTTTTCACTATGGTTTTGATGCCATATATCTGCAGCAAAAAAAAAAAAAAAGGACAAAGAGAGAATTAAAAAAAGGTCA
>PYAF01001252.1:2891665-2917348 GCA_007407185.1 Glycine tomentella
AAGCTGATATACCTTGACAGTAAGTCCTTTGATATTTCACCATAAGACAGCATGTTTCTCAGGATATCCAAAAGACCATCTATACCAGGACGAACATGAGCATCTTTGATTGGCAAGTAGCTTTTCACTATGGTTTTGATGCCATATATCTGCAGCAAAAAAAAAAAAAAAGGACAAAGAGAGAATTAAAAAAAGGTCAAAATGGCAAGCTTACCAGTTAGAAGCACTATCCAATGTGTCAAATTACAGAATACCAATACTATTCAAAGTATCTAAAAACATGGAATAGAATATCTTTCTACCTTCAAAACACAAAGATCGCTTTTATCATCCCAAGATATTCTTGAGTGGTCTTCTTTCTGAAACCATGAAACAAGCATTTAAATAGAATTAATTACTTCCATGCTTATCGTAAAAAGGAGCACACCATTTAATGGAATTTGAAATGCTTACACTATCACTTTTCAGAATCTTGTTTATTATAAATTCTTCAATTTCACTCTCTCTAGTTTCAAATACAGGCATTGCAGTCTGTGCTATACACCCCAGAGACTGCAATACTGCAGGTAGATGTGTTTTTTCCTCCAGCATATCTACAAGTCTCTGCATATAAGGAGAGAATAATCGGAATAAAAAAATTCAGAAATACAGAGAAAATCACACCTACTTCCTTTTCTTAGAAAGTGGGTTTTGTGCCTAACTCAACCCCAAAAACTAGCTCATGGGGTGAGGGTTGCCCCTCACTTATATATTCTATCTTTGCCTTATCTCCAGTCAATGTGGGACTTGGATTTTTCCCAATACACCCCCTTACGCCCAACACTTTTGGACTTGATGAGTGAATAATATTGTCGGTGGCTCGTTTAATGGATCTAGGATAAGATCTGATACCATCGTAAAAAGTGGATTTTGGGTCTAACCCAATCCCAAAAGCTAGCTCATGGGGTGAGGGTTGTCCCCCACTTATATATTCTATCTTTGCCTTATCTCTAGCCAATATGGGACTTGGGTTTTTCCCAATACCTTTGAGGCCCAAATTACACTTACACCCTTCTAGGTTGGAAAACTAGACCAATCTCCCTTATCTTATGTATTATGTCGTTCTTATACTTTAACACCTTTACTTTTTAAGAAATCATATATACATCCCCTATTATGTACAGACCATACAGGGCCCCTTAAAAACGACAAAGCATGAGAGGTAGGTGTAATTTTTCAAACAAGAAGGATTTATGTGTAATTAGGACTAACCTCAAGGGAGATTGGCATAATTATCTCTTAGAATTTGGACTTAGTCTAACTCAACCACACAAAATCAGGGCTCTATTTAAACTATATTTCTAGTCAATGTGAGACTAAACAACCTCTTGAGGCGGCAATAAAGGCAGACCCCAAAGAGGCCAAAACTAAGAGGGCTAAGGGTGACCTCAATTAAGGTGGCTTGATACCATTTTAGAATTTGGGCTTAAGATCCAACTCAACCCCGTAAAAACAGCTTATAAGATGAGGATTGTCCAATCTTTATAAGTTTGATTTAAGCCTTATATCTAGTTGATGTGGAACTAAACACCACCCTTAGGCTACAATTAAGACAGACCCCAAAGAGGTCACAACTAAGGCGGGTGAGGGGTGACTGCAATGAAGGTGGCTTTCCAACATTATCCAATAACAAGTCAGTTAAATATATGTAACCTTGTACAGAACAGAAAGGGACTTGAGGCCATCATCCTTTGTTATTGCAGCCAGAGCATGCACAGCATACTTGGCCTGTCTCCGACTGCCTTCTAAACATAGTCTCTCCAACATAAGGTCTACAGAACTGCATGAAACAAGGAACAATAAAAAATTATAAAAGGAAATAGATCTAAAAGAGCTATCAAATTTAACACTTAATAGTATAGACTCTGCAACATAAGATCTACAGAATTACATGATACAAGGAGCAATTACATGATAAAAGGAGCAATAAGAATATATTATAAAAGAGAACGGATCTAAAGAGTTATCAAATTTAAAGTGGCACCTTGATGTAACTGCAAGCTGTTCACGAATAGTACCACCAGCCTTTGCCAAAACATTTAAAACACCCTCTTTAATCATATCATCACTATCCTTCAGTAAATTCACCAACTCCACCTCAGTGCCACTAAAAAGATCTGGACAGAAACGAGCAATTATCTGCATTTCATCACGAGTTAATAAGAAAGTTAGAAAAGGAGAGTCCAATTTTTGAATTTTCCTGTCCAAAATGACTGAAAACATGCCACTGATTGATAACAAAATCATAGAAGGCTATGAAATAATTGAAAGGGGCACTATAAAAATACAAGCATCCTGACTCACACAACACTATTTTAAGATATTGATAAACATAACTTGGCCTTCTCCTAACAGCTTAAATATAAGAGACGAATAAGCTTCAGACATGGTATCTAAATTCAAATCATATTATTGGCAGGACTGTGCTTCCTCTACATTTTAAGCTTAAAGGTGTTACATTTCAGCTTAAAACCAATTAGCATTAAGTTAAGTTGCCCAACAGATATATAAGTTGTATTCCGAGAATTGAGGCAAGCTATGTGGGACTTCCTAACACCCCCCCTCCACAGATACCTGCCAAAACAGGCGAGCCTACTAGAATAGGCGAGAACCAAGATGGGCTATAGGCTCTGATACCATGTTAGATTTCAGCTTAAAACCAATTGGCATTAAGTGAAGTTTTCCAATAGATATATAAGCTGCACCCCGAGAATTGAGGCACGTGATGTGGGACTTCCTAACAAAAGGGGTTATTGGCCTTCTAAGTGACTCCTAAAACTTAAGTTTTTGGGATGAATTAACCATCAGTTAGCCAAAGACATAATAATGCTTTGCAATCTGAACAAGCTGTAGAAAAGTTTAGGAACTTTTTGTTTGCCCCTCATCAGCAGTGAAAATTGTTTAGCATATACAATACATGATAAAAATATCCAAAAACCAAGTGCAATAAGTCAATAAACCTAGAAATGGCATATTCTTACCACCAATATATTCATACAAGATTGTGTATGCTGATCATTCTCTTCAGATTTATGCGTGTTGATTTCTGAAAGAATAGCTTTTACATGCTCCTTGTTGAAAAGCAAATAGGAACACTTTATATAGAAGGTATTCAGAAATTCATAGAGCTGATGTTTTTCACCAAGTATTTTAAGCAAATCATCCTGGAGAGAAAAAGTAAATAAGTAACCAACCACGGTAAATAACAAACTGTAAACTATAGTTCCTTTCTTTCCATAATAGAAACATAAGAGCAGTTAGTCCTAATCCAACGAGATATTACCATTTGAATGTTCAAATACTACTCTCCTACGTCCTAATAGAGTCCTAAAGTTGAAGAGCTCTTTGGAATTACAATGTTAACATCTATGCAGTTCATTTAATTGGCACCTTCTTAAAAAAAATCATACAAGTAACAGAAAAGCAAAGACAGAGGCAAGTTTAAATGCATTAGCAACAAGTTCTGAAGCTCATAAATATATCCCACAAGAGTTGGGTATAAACTTTAAAGATTTACTTCACATATCTTTGCCTCAAAAATCAATTCCCATGCAATTTGTAACTATGATTTCCCTAACCACTATCTCCAAAACCACTCTATCAGTTTCAGATGATATATTACCCTGTATACACAAGTTTGATGGAAGCTAGTATTTGGATCAACAAGATCTGTCAAAATTTTCCAGATATTGGCATCTTGTAATTGATCAAGAATCTGGAAACTCTCTTCAGCCTTTATTGGGTCAGCAAATGAACGGGACATTGCACGGAAACAGAACACAATCTTTTTTTGGGCCTCAGGAATGTCTTTTTCCTGCATTTAAATGAGATCAATCCCATTTTCCCATCAAATTTCCTTTGAAAGTTCAACTTTCTAACTTCCATGGTAACATACCTGACTAATCTGCCTCAGAACTAGATACTTTTGCATCTCTTCCTGTAACCTGATACCAAAGTTGCACCATGAAAACTGAAAATGTGAGACACTTGGATGAGTATAAGCCATTACAGAGGTCAAAAAAGCTTACCTTTGTTTTTGCTCAAGTATCTTTTCAAGAGCCTTGACCTCCACTTTATCAAATCCACAGAAAATCTCAACCCAACGTTTAACTATATCATTGATTGAAAACTCTGATGGAAACAGGGACCCACATAGAATAGATTCAATTATATCTGATCTGCAGAATGAAGTGAACAAAAGAAATATCAATAACTAGAACATTTTATTCCTAAGAAAACAAAAACAAGAAAATTAAAACATACCAAAAAGGAAAAGAAACAAATAAACTTAGAGAACTACAACATTGTTCACTGCTAAGACATCCACCTTTTTCCATTTTGTAGTAGTAAAGTACGTGGAAACTGGAAAAAAGTATCAAAAGCACAAAAAAAATAAAAGCAAAGCAATGGACAACTTGAACGTCATTGACCTAGCACAACAAGGGCTTTCTTAATGACATTATCTATGAGGAGAGGCCAATTGAATTTCATTGTTCATACTATCTTTAATGGTAAACAATTTTAAATCCTCCTAGTAATCTTCCTAATTAGTAAGTGAAGTATTGATGCTTTTTTATGTTCCCTAAACATTAAATGAATCAACTGTCATTTAATTCTTTATTAGTTTATTAAATTTTAGGAGGATATACTAAAATTCTTTCATTAATATTACACCAAGAAGTTACCATCTATGCAAAACACAATGTCCTAATTTTTATTATGGTAAATATCAAGTTAAATGTTTTTGTCTCTTCACAGTATAATTAATTAAATATAAACTTCATCCTGTAAACAATAGGAAGTTATGGTTAGTTGTTTAGTTATTTAAAATTTTACAACTATTTCAATCTTAGTATTCTCTAAATAAAAATAGAGATTTTAAATTTGATGCACCGTCATAGTACAATATTTTGCACTGTAACCAATCTAGTATTAATACATTATTTAATGAGTTTGACTATACTAAGAATTACTTGAGAAGTCAAACTCATTGAATGATGTGGCAATACATCATTGATGCAAGTACAAGACTTTTTTATATTGATAGTGAATCAAAATTAAATTAAAAAATTTATTCATAAAGAAAAAAAATAGATATACTAATACTAATACTAACAAAAAAATATTAAAATATGTCTCAGGCACATGGTATGATATTTAGTTATTTACTGCAAGATAAAAACCTCAACCGCACATTAAAAAACATCTTCAGCATATAAGATAAGAAGCTGCAATTAGTAGTGTTATATTAAGTTTTAAAGAGCATCTACTTTCTCAATAAATCTGAGTTAAACTATAAGAGATGAATCGTATCGTAGCTACATACTATTCATTAGTATCTAGCTTCAGATGAATCGTGGAAATATTTCATTAGCATTATTTTTTGTCAGAAAACTCTATGATAAACTGAATAGTATGTAGCTTCAGATGAATCATGGAAATATTTCCTTAGTGTTTTTTTTTTTTTTTTGTGATCATAGAAGCAATTTGTCACAGCATATTCAAATTTACAACTAAAATTAATTTTAAGAAAACAATGGCTCAGTCCTTATTCTATTCTCACATAACAGTAATGGCTAATGTTCCCTTTCTCTTCGAACATCATATGGAAAAGCAAAAAATCTTGCACCAAAATAATGACCACAATGTAAATAAATGCAAAAGATATAATCAAATATCTTATGCAGCATCAGTGTTTCACCTGAAATCTTTGTCATAGAAACATCTAATTATCTTCCTTGGAATCCAGTCATATTCACTGGGATTAACTGCAATGGAACTATTCTCACAAAAAACTCGATAAATCTCAGCCAATCTCTCCAAGGTATGTTTTCTAACAAGTAGCTGGAAATGTAAAGCCAAACAAGGAATTGAGAAGCAATGAGTTAAAATTGTTAAGAGTTAAGAGAGAATGTTAGAAAGGTAATTTAGATTTTAGAGGTATACATACAGATTTATCACTAAGTCGCTCAGCAACGAGTTGCACAGTTTCAAGAGGGACTGCATTTAGGGTATGACATGCCACATCACAGATAACATCCACAACTTGCTTTCGAAAGTTTTCATCAAAATCCAGTAGCCGATCACAAAGAGCAGCTAAAAAGTTGTAGCCAAATAAATTTAGCAGATATGGTAAAAGTATAAAAAGCTGAGACTGAATATCATGTAAATGCATCCAATGGGCTCACAGATTATTTGAGGAGCTTCGGCCCTTGAAGGATTTGACAGCAGACAACTCTTTACATGCTCAAGGACAGACATGCGAACCCCAAAATCTCTATCAGTCAATCTCTTTAAAAACTCTGAAAATGTAGGCTGAAATGCTTCAGCAGTGGAGGATCCAGGAAGAGCAATTATATCGCCAACCAAGTTCACTGCTTTCAAACGAGTTTCCAGCTGATCAGCCTGCAATTGTCCAATTACAAATGAGAATCCTGGCATCACTTTGACTGAAAGTCGAGAACATAACAAGCTATGACACAAACTAAATTTGATGGGAAATAAAAGATGTCAAAGTGACTATAGGCAATGGTGATATTAGAAATTCAAATTTCCTTATTCTGTTCATTTTCATTCAAACAATAAAATCATCCCTTACTTTTCTCTGTTTTCTGTCCTGGGTTTTAACAGAAACTCAAATTGTAAAGCACAGTTATGTCACAATGCATAAAATGATAACGTAAAATTTACATAATGAAGTATCTTTACAAGCACCAAGGTCAATTTAATGGGAACAAATGATACTTTAGAAACCGTATAGAGCATCAGAAAAACCAACAAATCAGTATTTACCATTAGCTCTTCTGTGACATAAGGAAGAACTCCGGATAGGGTCTGAGGAGCACAGCAATAGAGATCATATATAACTTCATGGTATTGAACTTGACTGTTCATTGTCTTGCTGTCTCCAGACATTAATGATAGCAAAAATTGTTTAATGCTTGGTTCAAGTTTTTCCATGGATTGCTGTATGACATTCATGGAAAGCTTCCTTGCAGCCCCAGTAACATCCTATAATTAAGAAAATCCAGACAATCATGTTTCCTATATAATATTAGAGATAATACAAAAAGACAAGATTCATCCTCTAACAGCATCAACTATCTCCTTATAACAAGAAAAAAAATATAATAAAATGTACTTACGGTTTTGCCACGACCTAACACAGACAATAAAATAGATAAAAGATCCTGATGAACATCCTCACTCTCTTCTAAAAGAACAGCCATTATAGTTTGCATGGATGACAGAACACTTTCTGGATGATCATCTCTGAGAGCATGAAATAAAGTACACAAGTACCACTCATTAATCCAAAGAGGATCTTTAATCAAGAAATGTAAGAAAAATTGACATTAAAAAGTACTACATATGATTAACGTTTCAAAGCTAACAACACAGAATTGTTACTCAATACATATGCTTGATAAATCAAAATAAAACAATTCAAAGAACTAAAAGAATAATTAGGAAATACATTTAAAAAAAAAAAAGTCAACAAATCAAGAAGCAATCGATCTAAGTACACAAAAACTAGTGTTATACATAGCATACTAGCATAGTTGCAGTTACAATAATATGCCAGGCATCACACGTAAAGTATCCCAATGTAATTAGAAAAAATCAACAACATCAACATCAACTTCAATAGCACCTTTAACCCAAGTTAATTGGGGTTGGTGGTAGATGAACCCAATGATAGATATGAGGAAGTTGAAAGGAAAAAAAGAGGAAAAAAAAAAAAAAGAGGAAGGGGGAGGGGAAGAAAAAGGAGAAATAAGACAAAAGAAAAGAAAAGAAAGGTGAAAGAAGGAGGGGGAAAATAAAGAGAAAAAGAACTAAGAAGGAACCGTCTGGAACATAGAGATAATAATAGGTCTAACCCTCCACCAACCTTATAGTTTTTCTCCACTCTATCATAAGACACACCGTTTGCCAATCTATATCTCACTTCATTAAGTCTTGTTTAATTATCTTTCTCCAGTGTAATTAGAAAAAATAAAAATAAAAAACAAAAGGACAAGATAGGTCAGGCCAAAGCAAAAGAATGAGAGGCATTAGTTTCACGATTTCAGAATTACAATATTTGTCTATCCATTCCAAAACATCATATTCCAAGTATACAAATAAGCTATAATTTTTTTTCGTCTAATTATCTTTAATTCATTTTCTCATATTATTTTACCAGAAAAAACAGATTCCAGAACCACATGCACCAACTAAATATCAAGTTTGCAATCTCATGAAGCCTAATAGCAGAAGCTTTAAGGTAAATAATATAACTCTATCATGAGCTCACACACCTACAACTAACTAAGTTAAAGGCTTCGAGATAAACTAACCTGGCAACTGCAAAGAAAGTAGTGAACATTTCATTCACCAGATCATCACATTCAAGATCCAACATTACAACACATGATCTATATTTCGCAAGAGTCTCCAGTATAGCAACTCTATGGTCAAACGATGAACCACTTGTATCACTCAGACCACTAAAAGTGCCCACGATCAACTGAAAGATGTTCTGCAAAGTGATCTAACAATGATTAGGATGAAGGAGACTATGTTCCTGACTAAATTTATCTTCATGTTTGGCAGAAAATAAAGGATAGAAACTATTTATAGTTGAAGTTATAAATAATAAGACAACCTAATTTTATAATTATATTATCAGATAACCAAAGTAAATGAAAGGCACCTTTAGAACATCATCACTGTAAGGAGCTTCAGGTGCAGTGATCCGAGTTATCTCACAAACACATGTTGCAACTAGAATCTTCACATCACTATCCTGGTGCTCCAGCAATTCTGGCTTAACAATTGCACTAAAAAAGGGCTTCATTGACTCTAATGTTGAAGCTGATGGTGATTGATCTAAGTCAGTAAGGCATGCTGCTGCTTGCTGCAGATGGGAGCATATTTTGTTGAGGGGGAGGGAAGGTTAGAGGGAGGTTAGCAGTTGCCAATAAGAAACTACTTGCATTCGAAAAGAAAATTTTAATGCTGTGCAAAAGTAACACACACACACACACACATATATATATAGAGAGAGAGAGAGACATATATATATATATATATATATATATATAAGTATTAGAAATGTTATATCACACATTTGACCTTAAGCATTATACATTTATGGACTGGTTTTAATTGTCAAGTGTAAACTTGGTTTTCTATTTTTTAGTGATAACACATTCATTTTGCATCAGAAAATGGAAAACCATAACATAGAAATGCTATGTACTACTAAGAAGTCGATTCTTGGCAACACCTTACAGTAATGTTGAGCAGAAAGAAAGAATTTTCTATAAAACCTTAAAGCAAAATTAGTGTTTTTTTGTATGATTAGAGAGTTCATCCATAATTAAAAGATTCAGATGCTAGTTAGCAAAGAACTGTCATAATACTATGTCAAATGTCCATATGACGAACCTAAACAGTAGTTTCTAAACCTTAAATGAAGTCTTAATATGTTTATTAACTTTCTTCATGTTGTTGATTGCTTAATATGTTTCTTAATTTTCTCTATTCACGTTGTCGATTGCTTTATCAACAAGGACCTAGGATTTTGAGACTAAACAACAATTACTAGTTACTACCCATATGGTTACTGACTTGCAGGAATGGCACACATATTGAGCCATCTCAGCCATGTACTCCCTTAAAAGGGTTCTCATATTTTTCCAATAGGATAAACAGTAACACTTAAGGAACTAGAGATGTAAAAGCCTTCCTAAGGGAATGACAGAATTAATTACCAACATATGCATCATATTGTGTCTTGAAAACAGCTAATATGCTTGGTACAGTATATGTCAACTATTTACATTTTAAGAGCAATACTAATAAGCTGACTAATCACTCAGCAAGTGTGATGCTACATCTTTCTAAGTGTGTGCTTGTATCCTTCTTAATTTATCTCATAATCCAACTCTCGCAAACAACAATTTCAACCTCAAATACATTACAAAATGGAAATTGGTCCCCGATTCATCCATGCATTCCCTCTTTCACTAATGTCATCACATTGATTCAAATAAATCCAGGCTTCGATAAAGTAAGTGATTCACTCAGTCCAAATCTAGACAACAATATAAAATGAAGCTGCTAATTTCTTCCTTTTCACTTTTAACCCCACATCTTTTCCTACATCCTCGTACAAAGTTGCAATATTCAGTACATCAACATCAACAGTACATTTAACCCAAGTTAATTGGGGTCGATGGTAGATGAATCCAATGATAGATCAGAAAAAAGACAAAGAAAGAGAAAGGGAGATAGGAAGAAAAAGGAAAAATAAAACAAAAGAAAGGAAAAATAAGCTAAAGTAAAAGAAGGATGAAAGGAGAAGGGGGAAAATAAAGAGGAAAAGAACTAAAAAAAAAAAGAACGACTGAAACATAGACATATTAATGGGTTTAACCCTCCACCAAGTTTATAGTTTTTCTCCACTCCGTCCTAAGGCACACCGTCCGCCAATCTATATCTCACTCTATTAGGTCTTGTTTAACTACCTTTCTCCAGGTGAGTTTCAGTCGACCTCTACCTCTACCTCTCTTTATGTCGAGTTCTTAGTAACAAACTCTTGTTCTAACAGGAGCATCCAGTGGTCATCTCATAACGTACCCAAACCATCTCAATCTATACTCCTTCATCTTTTCACACACCGGAACTACTACCTTTCGTCGAATAACCTCATTTTTTATCTTATTCATCTTCGTATAATCACACATTCACCTTAACATCCTCATTTTTGTTACCCCTATTTTGTACTCATGTTGCCTATGTGTTGGCCAGCACTCCGCTACATATAACATTGTCGGTCTTACAGCTGTTTTATAGAATTTTCCTTTTAGGTTAACGGGAATTTTGCGGTCACACAAAAACCCAGATGCACTCCGCCATTTCATCTACCCTATTCTGATTCTATGTTTTACATCCTCATCAATCTCACCACCTTTTTGTAAAATTGATCCTAAGTATCTAAAAATATCTTTCTTGGGTACCTCTTGACCAAGTAGATGCACTATGTCTTAACCACCATCTCTTCCCCGCGAAAACTCACACTTCATATACTCCATCTTTCTCTTGCTTATCATGAATCCTTTAAACTCCAAAGTGTTTCTCCACAATTTCAGTTTCCTATTAACACCATCTTTAATCTCATCAATAAGCATGATATCATCTGCAAAAAGCATACATCACGGCACTTTCTCTTGAATATCTTTTGTTAGTTCATTCATTACTAAGGAAAAGAAATAAGGACTAAGAGCTAAACCTTGGTGAATATCTACCGTGATAGGAAAATACCTTGATATTCCATTACAAGTTTTCACACATGTAGTAGTCCCATCATACATATCCTTGATTGCATTAACATATTTTAATGCTACATTTTTCTTCTCAAGAATCCACCATAAGACTTTTTTTGGGACCCTATCATATGCTTTTTCAAGATCTATGAACATCATATGTAAGTCTTTCTTCTTTTCTCGATACCTTTCCATTAATTGTCGCATCAAGAAAATAGCTTTCATGGTACACCTTTCTGGCATAAATTCAAATTGGTTTACGGAAACCTCGATATCCCTCCTTAGGCGATGTTCAATAACTCTCTCCCACAACTTCATAGTATGGCTCATGAGCTTGAGGCCTCTATAGTTATAACAAATCTGGATATCTTCCTTATTTTTGTAAATAGTCACAAGCATACTTTTCCTCCAAGCATCACGCATCTTATTTGTTTGAAGAATCTTATTGAAAAAATTGGTCAACCATTTTATTGCCACATCTCCCAAGCCTCTCCACACTTTAATAGGATCATCATCGGGTCCTAAAAATTTATTATTCTTCATTTATCTTAATTCTGCGCACAAATCTTCTATTTAGATCTTCAAAAACGTCCTCCAAAGTTGCAATATTCAGTAGCTTCATCCTTTTTCCACTTAGCATTTTAACCATCCAAAACATGCACAGTTTATTAAACATAAGTACTTAACGAGTTAACCTAGTAAATATACCTAAACCACCTTCAAAACCATTCACAAATTAACCTAACTCAAAATTCCCTCCATAAACACCCTTTCAAATTAACCAAAGCCTCGAATCTAACACACTAAATCTCCCAATTGTTCTTCTCAATTGCGAAAAATCAACAAACAAAACCTGAATCCTCAATCAATTACAAACCACCTACACAAAGAACCACAAAACTCGAAACCAATCCACGCATTCGACCTAAATTCACTCATTCCAACACGAAAATCAGCTCAACGTACAAAAATCGCCACCATGTTCTTCGCCTTTGCTCCCCAAACAGAAAATAACGGACATAACTAACCCCCAAAACCAAAAAAGAGAAAAAATGTTTCAAAATTTCCGTTAAAAAAACACGAAATTCCCGAAGCTGGTAAAAACCAATTGCGAAACGAAACAGCGAGAAATTTGAAGACAAACACACCTTAAGAAGCTCGGTGAGAGCGTTGTCGTCGGAGGGAAGAGATTCGAGCTTGGATCCCAGCTCCTCGAGCTGAAGGTGAGGCTTCTGCGCCATGCTGCAACAAAACGGCGTCGTTTCAGCGGCGCGCGTGCAATTTTATTTAGAGTTACAACGATGCGATGCAGAAGAAGAAGAAAGTGAGAAAGTGAAGAAGTGAGTGAAAATAAGAAGAGAAGGGTTTTCGTTTATCTGTCTCACTCTCTCTCTCTCCCTCTCTTGTTATGTTGTTGTGTTCGATTTTCGAACAGCGAAGCCAAATCCAAATCTACGCAAAACTTCACGCGCTGACTTTTTAAAGTTTTACTTTTTTTGTTTTGCATTCGTGCCCTTTAACTTTCAAAATTTCCCATTTCTACCCCGGGCGTCTTGCAATTGCGCCCTTATCATTCTTGAGAAAGTACTACGTAAGTAAAACACAAGGGACAATTTTAATGAAGTTAACCTTATTTTTGTAAAAAAATAAATAAAAAGAAGAAAGTGATTATTTCCACCCTAGAGTTGGTGGTTAAACTGTCTTTAGTTCGTGTCAGTTGCGTACCCTACTCCCTTTTTTGGAGCATGCATTTATCAGAACCATATTTTTGTAAATCATTTACAAAAGAAAACGTTTGGTTAAAAATTAGAGGAATAGTGATTTTTGTCCGATTATCATGAATATGTTTTTAGGTAATATTTGTTTTTACAAAAATATTAGGTTTGACTAGGTTTAGAAAAATTAACTAAAAAAAATAGTCAGAAATTAAAAAATTAACTGAATACTTAAAGTTAAAAAGTTTTAAGTTAATTTATTAAATTATAAATGTTTTATAAAATTAATTAAAAATAATAAAATTATAATTTATTTTAAAAGAATAACAAAAAATTATTATAGTAACAGTATTTTGTTTTTAACATGTCAACCTATTTTGGTTCATTTCACCTAATTCCTCAAGCCAATCCTTGGAGGTGAGTCAAAACGGGTCAACTTTATTATTTTTTTAAAAATGATTATTATAATAATAATCTTTTTTATGTTATATATTTTTTATTCCTCACATGTATCTTGTTTCAAATGCAACCATGTTTGAGACATTGTTGAGTATTAAATTTAACATTTCTTTCAACAAAAATTTAAATCTTCATTTATCACATTGTATGATGAACTCAATACTAGTTGGTAATGTCATGATCACAAAATAATTAAAGTTTGATTTTTATCTTTATAAAAAATTTGTTTGTTTTTGTTTCTCAAAATTCAAAATGTATTGTTTTTTGTCCAAATATCTAATGCTAGTAGTTGATTGATGAGGTGAGAAATGGAATGTGTGTCACTTTGAATTATATTTCATCTATAATTACATTTATTTTCTTATTTAGTGTTTTAAATAATTACAAAAGGAATTTAAATTTAGTTTCATGAAAAATGTAATGATTAATTTTTGTTCATGTTTGGTGAGTTTCAATATAAGCAATAATATATATGGGTTATTTATGTAAATCAAACCTAACTCGATCAAAATCCAACAATATATAGGACCAGCACCACATTTGACCTAGTTGTACCTCTAAATCATGAACCAATTTATCTCGTGAGACAAAAGCATCTAAGTTGTATCTTTCTACATTTATGGGGGACGATCCTTCAAAGCCTCGTTAACTTTCATTTTGTACATTTTTTACCTACCCAAATGCATGTTAAAACTTTAATCCATGTGAACTAAGGGCTTAAGATTCATGTTACCTTACAACTACCAAATGTGAAAACCCCTCCAATGGCTTACTTTTCAAAGATGACACTACCAAAAAGGTCTACACCCTTTCACCAAGCAAATTAATTTGAGGTTGTCATTTAAACATTAAATCCTCATTGTTACCTAGGAAGCACATCTTAAATAGACTAAATTCCCATTGTTACTTAAAAACACTAAATGCTTAAAAGAAAATACATCATCTAATTATTTATGATTATAAGATGTACCACCTACATTATCATACACTAAGACTAAAATGGTGTTAGTCCATTATCATCATATTCTAGGTGTATGAAACACATCTTATAATAACAACTATTTGAAAACTAAAAGTGTTTAAAATATTTTTAAATAGTACAACATATATATAAGGTTGCGTTATGTTGACTTGTATTGTTGTTAAAGCTTATGAATGAATAAGTTATTGGCTTGGTATTGTTACTAAAGCTTGTGAATAAATAAGTAGTTGGCTTGTATTATTGCTAAAGCTTAAGAATGAAAGTGTTAAGGTTGAAAGATTGACAGAAGTTGGTGCTTAGAAAGATTTCAACCTAGTGTTGCGAATGTTAATGGTAGGTGATTGATAAGAGTTTGTACTTAAACAAATCCTTAGTTTTGTGTTAAAAAATGTTATGGTTGGGAGATTCATAAGAGTTGGTTCCTAGACGGATCTCCATCCCAGTACTAAAAATGTTGAGGTTGAACAGCTGAGAAGAGTTGGACTCATACGGATCCTTAACCTTGTGTTAACCTCTATAGAGTCAAGTCTACAACATAGTATATAAGTAATCAGATTAGTGTACAAAAATATTTTAGGATTGTGAATGTAGATGGATTCCTTGGTAAAAATGTTAATATTATGTTGAAATATATATTTCTTATTGTTGCGTTTTAGAATGTATGCAAGTTGCTTATATAATGTTATTATGACTCAAAAATATCAAAAGTTGACATAAACACATAGTATCTTTTAGTTCTTCATCATTAGAGTCATCAATCAAGCTTTTAATAGTCATATCCATCACAATTATCCTGCAAGTTAACAACTATTGTCACAACATTTGTAAATATATTCATCACTAATTGTCTAAACACTCAATAACACCATAAATAAATACCATTTATAACTCCAACAATCTATACCATCAAGTTCATGAAAACAAATAGAAAAATACAAATGTCATAATTCAAACACAAACATAAAAATGGACTAGAATAATAAGATCCAACAAGTTTAGATAAAAACAACTATAATAGCAAATAGCAAAATCTGCTAAGCAAGATTGAGAATCCAATCTTTCTTTCGCTCATCAGATAATGCCAAAAACACATCTCTCCATAAAACATCTTCTTTCAATAAGTTTAATGCCTTTGCAAAAGAAGTGCCATCAATGCCTTGAAGTCCTTGAAGAATCTTTACACAAGTCAATATAGATTCCTTGTCTTGTATATTGTTTTGTCCATCTACCTCCCCTGTAGCACTAAAAGCTGATATTGTGACATGATCTGCACTCATCTTCTCCAAGATTTCAAGCTTCTTCCGAGTTTCTCCAAAATTTGTCAAAGCATTAGCAAATGTCATTTGGACACTTTCTCTTGCTTTCATTTTCTTTTCATCCTTACTAACATGTACATTTGTTTTGCTTTTTGATTGATGAACATCTTCCTCTTTATCAAAATGATTGTCTCTTTCATTATCATCACCGTCTTTAATTGAAGGACTTTTGGTAGAGAGATGTTGATTTGCACTAGAGATAGTTGTGTCCCAAAAAACAACACATAATTTATCATATTGCATGTAACTTTCAGTTTTAAAATGCTTTGCAAATGTATACTTCTACAAAAAAAAAAAAACATAAGTTAGGGTTGTTAATATTTTGTAAAATGATATGTTAAATAATATTTTCTAAAATAATATGGAATAATATACCTAATAATGTAATATAAATTGAAAAAAATACCTTGCATTGCAAAAAAAAAAATTGAAACATACCTTACATAGTCTTTTCCATTGATCATTTGTGGAGATAATTCGTCTAGTATTTGAGTTCTTTCCTAGCCCAGCTTCCATTTTCAGCAGTGAAGTAAAATCCTTCCATTTTCCTTTCAGCTGATTGGATTTGTTCTTAAATAAGTCAGGTGTGTACTTCTTGCCTAATTTCCTATTTAGCTCTTTCTTAAGGTACCTCCATGCACCCTTTGTAAGAAAAGCGGTTTGTTTGTTACCCTTTCTAACATTCTCTTTCATTTTTTTGGATGAATTAACCTCCTCTCCCATTGAACCTATAAAATAAATTCAACATTTAAAGGTCACATATCCTTTTTAGATCTTATAATTTCAAATTTTCATTTCCATTATCTTCGTTATTTTTCATCTAACCAATTATAAAGAATTATTATTAACATATTAACTTTAATCATAACTATAAGTTATATAATAATATTTTAGCCTATACTATCAATAATATGCTAAAGATATAAATGTCTCAAATATAAAAAAAAAAAGATTGACTACATGAAGAAAAAATAAGTGATCAATGCATTAACAAGGCAATAACATAAGGCAAACTAGAAAACTCAAGATAATATATAATTATTATAAATTGAAATACTCTATACTTAGTCATACAATCATTCCATATAAACACATATTATTGAGAGTAAGGGAGTTGCGTACCACATCAAGCAAAAGATAGAGGCAACAAAAAACATATACATGTCTAAAAAAAATACATATGTATGTTATTGATACAAACTTGTACCACACATGAAATAAAATTATACAGATACTAAAATTATGTTATGTGTCCTATCTTAACAACATAGTTACCTAAATGACTTTAGGTCATAAAACATAATGTTGTAAGTTTGTCTATAAAGATAAAAGTTATTATTAACTTATTATTCTTGAATATAAAAGTTAGTGTATACACATGGGAATAATATATTAAAAATAAAAATACTATGAAGACTTCTTCTAGATTTGGATAGTTATACAAGTTTGTGTGGCAAGCTTATTGATAATGTAATTCAGGTGAATAATAGCAATTGAACCATCATTACCAACCAAATTAAATAAGGGTATTATAAGGCTATGACACATTTGCATTGGGGTAGTCAAACAAGATTTGGGGAGGTAAAACAATGGGTTCCTTTTTTTTCCTAGTGTTGTATTATTCGATATTGTTACGGGATAGATGATATTTTTTTTTATCCATTAGGCTTTTAAAAAAACTTGAATACCCATTCAATTACAATTGACGAAACTATAGCTACTAATGATTGCAATTGAAAAACTCACCACAATTAGCGTAACAACAAAACCAATATTGCAAGGATCATTTCAACCCAACACAAATTCATTTTAAGTCCAACAAAAATTTATAACCTTCATTTCAATAATCAATTAATCCACATAAGTTGTCAATAAATAAAACAATATCTAACAAGATTCACGCACAAATATGCATTAGTTCCCCTTATTCATTAATTGGTAGAAAAATGTCTCTGCCTAACGAGACCATTCATGCTCACGAAGATACCAAATCATAAATTAGTATCCCCAAAACTACACCTCTTCACTTGACAATTTTTCTTGTTCTTTGCTTCCCCAATTTCATACGCATACGAATAATAGTTCATAGAGCGAGAAGGAAATACGAACCTGTGCTTCAAGGCTTTACAATGAAATAGCGAAATAGTTAAGAACAACGCAAAGGACGGTGATAAGGAGAACCCAAAACGTCTTAGCATGAACTTGCCTCTTCAGCAAATGGAGAAGAAGAGAACAACAACCCCAAACTAAAGAACCCTAATCGTATAAAACCACACACATCTCTCCCGTCTTTCATAACAAAACGGTGAGTTTTGATTTTTAATAAAAATTATAATTGTAATTATATTAAAATAATTAACAAATACATGGAATATGAAGCTTTTTAGACACATAAGCCTTTTTTAATAGATGAAGACAACAAGGACTAAAATTTGAAAAAACATAAACTTACATAAACTGAAAATGAAGAAAACAAAACTTACAAGGACCCTAATTAAAAAAAAAGTAAAAATATGTTTTTCATCTTTATAAATATACAAAGTTTGGATTTTGTCCAAGCTAATTTGTTGACTATTTTTTATCCTTGCAAAATTTTAATATGTCACTTTTTGGCTTGGAATTAGGTTCGAACTCATTTGAAATTGTTTGAACCTACGTGAATTTTTTTAATTTATATATTAAAATACATTTTTACCTAACCCCCAATACAAATTGTAGAGAAAAAAAATACAAAAAATCAAAACATGATTTCCTGAGGTTAAAATTTGTCACAAATTGCAGAATTTTGTTTTAAAAAAAAAATGCAAGAATAAAAGCTTCATCCCTAACAACACGATGTTTGGAACATCCTTAATTGTCGACTTCTCAACAACTCACATATTATGAATTTTCATACAGTGATATTTCACTCAACATCCTTATTAGTCAAAACCCTATGTAGGTAGTCCATTTTGAGACCTCGACAATCAACTATGTCTGCTTTCTATATTAATGACTGACCCTACAAATTAACAAGAGACTTTTCAGCGTGTATTATCTTCACTTACACACTTTCTAGGAAACATCCCAAAAGATCACCCATCTCGAAATTACTCCAAGCCAAACACGCTTAACGATGAAGTTCTTTAGTGATAACTTACTGAAAAGTAGATGAATCTTGTTAATATAGGTAGTACCAATTAATCCCTTTAAGTCATCATTAACCATACAATCTCATATCTGCACAACCTCTTAATCCCTTTCTTTTGGGTTTTATACGTCGAGTTATAGTGCAACCACCATCAAACACCATAACAAACCCAATTTAAGAAACCACAATAGATCCAAACCCAAATCTAAAATTGGGGATTGTTAAAGTTTGTTACCACCGCACCATCCGATTCTAATAACTAGGAGAAGGAGGATATCGTTGCACATGGCATTGTGATGTTATTGCAGCAACCAACGGTCTGATTTCACCATCGCCACCTCATTGTTCTTTGCACTTCGTCCCTTCCTCACTCGAGTAAGCCATTGAGTCGTGCAACTCAGACGAGCCATCATTGTCCTCCTCCACCTTCCTTTTTCCTTTCTCCTTCGCCTACCACCAATTCATCACCATAAACCATGCAACATTGCCACCCTTTCTCCTCCATTTACCACCAACCTATCACCATAGACAACGCAAAACTGCCACATAGCAGAAAACACACACGAACATCATATAAACAAAAGGAGATCGAGAGAGAGGAAAGCGAAAGAGAAAATAAAAGATAGAATGTGAGACACATCAGCTTCCAACGACGATGATGTTGGTGCCATTTTGTTTCTTTTCCCGTTTCTTTTTTTATTTATCTCCCCTTCCTTGTACGAATTTCTTCTTTCCTCCGTCGTTGCTCCCATCGTCAAAATGGAATTCCATTGTCAGAATTTCTCTCCCTCATCGTCTCCCTTAACCTCAAATCACATAGAAGAGAAAGAAATAGCCTACATATATCCATTTTTTATTGGACAAACATTAGACATGTAAATTTAGATGATTTCGAACCTAACTTTGGATAAAAAATAATAAATTATAATTTTATGAGAACAAAAATTAGACAATTTTTTTTACAAGCACGAAATCCAAATTTTGTTATATTTACATGGAAAAAAACATTTTAACCTTGAAAAAATGTAAAATTACATAAATCAATTTCATATTTAAGTCCTTTTAAAAATTTTATTCATCATTTATTAATATATTATACATTAACAAATTAATTTCATTTGTATAAAAAAATGAACAGATAAAATAAAAACATACACATTAAAAGCACGAAACTGAAGATAGCAGTATCGCTTAGAGCGTCTCCAACAAATCCCTAATCGCAAAAATGCCGGAATCACCCGGCGGCGTAGACGCCGGCGCTCCACCGCAGACGACGGAGACTGAGAATACCCAAACCGACCAAACCGCCATGGATCCTCCGGTCCTCTCAAAGAACGCGCGGAAGAAGCTAGCGAAGCAGCAGAGGTTTGAGGCGAAGAAGGCGGAGAAGAAAGCCGCGGCGAAGGAGCAGAAACGAAGAGACGTAGAGAGAAAGCGCAAGGAGTGGGAAGAGAGCCTCGCCGGCGTCTCGGAAGAGGCGAAAGCGAAGCTGATAGAGTCTCGAAGGAACCTCCGCAAGGAGAGAATGGAGAAGAGGTCGCAGGAGAAAGAGGAAAAAAGAGAGAGACTCACCTTAGCGAGAGAACAAGGCCAAAACGTCGTCGTCGATCTCCAGTTCTCTCACCTCATGAACCCTAACGAAATCCACAGTCTCGTGCAGCAGGTTCGTTTCTCAACTCATAATTAGGTCCTGTTTGGATAACCTTTTTTAAGCACAAAGAAAAATGAAATAAGTTTCTTTATAGTTCATAATCTAAAATTAGCTTATGTATAAGGTAAATTTTTTGTAGTATTAGCTAATTTTAGTTTATGGAGTGGCTTATTATAAATTTATCCAAACAAAGCCTTGAAATTGTACTAATAGTGAATAATAGAGCTGTGAATCTGTGATTGGATCCGCAGATTATGTACTGTTATGCGGTGAATGGGAGGTGTGCTTCCCCTGCGCATCTTTGGCTCACCGGCTGCGAAGGGGAAATGGATAGCGGGTTGAAGCGGATTCCGGGGTTTGATAAGTGGATAATTGAGAAGGAGAATAGGTCCTACATTGAAGCCTTGAGTGATCGTAAGGAGGATTTGGTTTATCTCACTGCGGATTCGGAGACTGTTCTTGAGGAGCTTGATTTGAAGAAGGTTTATGTTATTGGCGGGTTGGTAGATAGGAACCGGTGGAAGGGGATAACGTTGAAGAAAGCAGAGGAGCAAGGAATCCAAACGGCTAAACTCCCCATAGGAAATTTCATGAAGATGTCTAGTTCTCAGGTATTATTATTCATGTCACAGTAAATATACAATTTTGTCTTGAGAGTGATAAGTTGTGTTGGTTTGGTTCCTGAAAGTTTTTATTCTGTACAAATTAATCTTTGGGGATGAGATTGTATACTAGTTAGTAGCTTGTTAGAGTAATTTTTTTTTTGGGTACTAATTTGTCTAGGCTTTTTATCTCTCAAATTGAATCTAACATTTGATGTTGCCTGTATGTTATTCACATATAGCATAGAAGGGGCATTTCTAAAATTAGAATCATTGCACATCTTATGGCATTGCCCTTTGTTTTTCCTTTACTTTCCTTCTGTTAGTTGATCCTCTGTTTGGACTTTGGATGAGAGGGAAAAAATAGAGGAGAGAAACAGAGAGGAGAATTGACTTTTAGAAATAAGAACTCATTTATTTTTTTTTCCTTTTCACTTTCTATTAAATTGTAATTTAAAATGTAGTTTCCTCTCTCATTTCCCCCTTCACAAACAAAGAGTAAGGGTTTGTTTGATTGAGTGGATGGAAATAAGAAAGGAGAGAAAACAAATTGAAATTTGAATCGAAGAATGGAAGGAAGGGAAATTTTGAATTTTTATTTCTTACCAAACAAAAAAAGAAAATATTGTTATCATCCAGGTTTTGTTTCATCTTAATTTTCTTTTCATCCAACCAAACATATCATAAGTGAGACTTAGGTGCTTTTGTGATGCACATTGGGTAAAGGTGATCTAAGCTCTCAATCTTATAAGTTGCATGCTAACAGAGAACTTGTTTCTTTGGGTGGGATCTTTTTACCCTGTAGAGTGTTCTAATACTGTCTCACTAGTGACAACACTACAGTCTTCCACAATGCAAATTTCCTTTTGCATCAAACTCATTTTATTTCTCATTTGAGCCTTCAGGTTCTCACTGTGAATCAAGTGGTAGAAATACTACTCAAGTATTTGGAGACAAGGGATTGGAAAACATCTTTCTTTGCTATTATCCCTCAACGGAAAAGATGTCAATCCGATTCAGAAGGAAACGCAGAAGATACAGTAGAGGGAGAGGAAGAACGTGAACAAAATGAGGATATAACTGCAAATAAAAAGAAATGCGTTGAGGAGGTCCCTTCTAACTGTTAGAATTGTCTCTGGCTCAAAGTTTTCCTACAAACCTGTTGATCTTCTCCTGGCCATTGCATGGATGTGTACAACTGGAAGGCGAATACATCAAGACAGAAGTTTCAAATCAGAGCTTCATATGCAACCTTAATACCGACATAGGGAATTGGCATTTTTTTATATGCCTGGTATGTAACAATCTGTAATAGGACGGAATCACTCTTTTTGATTGTTGCTCCTGGGGTTTTGGATTCATTTACAATTATTCTTAATTTTAATTTTACATTCATTTTCGTTTCTATCTCTTTTTTCTCTTTATTTATTTTTCAGTTTTCCTTTATCACATCATTTATTAATATTTTACTTTTGCTCTATCTCTTTTTTCTTCTTCTTTGTATCTCTCATTTTTATACTAGGTTCTGTAATATAGTTATGCTTTAATACATTATGAAAAATAGTTTTTATAGAGTAAATTTATAAATTTTACATTATGAAAATTAGTTTCTATAATGTAAGATAATATATATTATTTCTGTGAAAAGAAAAAAAATGAAAGAAAGGGTAGCGTACCACCAAAAAATTAAATTAAATTTTTGGGGTAGTTTGGATGATGTTTTTAAGGGGATTGTGCAGAGTAAAAAGAGGGAGTGGTGAGGTGTGAATTGTGAGAAAGAAAGCAGAGGGTACAACCAAAAAAAATTAAAATTTTGGAGTAGTTTCGCTAGTTTGGATGTTGACAAAAAAAAAAATTAAAATTTTATCTTTCCATAACTTGTGTTACCTAATAAACCAGTTGTATGTAAACGCGCATTCATAAAAAATAATACCACGAACTAGCTCCCAAAATGACGTGCCTTTTATAAAAATAATAATTAAATGAGGTGCCTAGCTAATAATATGCAACCACTTTAAAGTGAATAATAATAAAATTATTAAATAGTTTTGATGACAAAAAATTAGGGTAAATATGCTAACCGCAGTGAGATTGAGTGAAATTACACAATTTTTTGCTTTTTTTAACGTTTAAAGTAATTTTTCTTATTTTTACTTGGTTCGGACATAATTGCTGCTCATGAAAAATATTTATGGTCTTGACCAAAAATCTATAGAAAATGCAGCGTAATTTTTTTTTTATCATAATTAAACAACCATTACTTGTAGAAGCAACAAAACTTAATTTTTAGTAACTCAACATAACACATTTTCTTTAATTTCATGGTAAAAAAATTAAGCAAAAATATCTTAAAATAAACAACTGGTCAAGTAACGATGAAGATGCTCTGAATATATGATATTTTATTTTAAAATCATGTTAGCCATTTATGATATATTTTGGTGAAAAAAAATCAAAACCATTTTTATTATGTTAACCATTTATGATATGCGCGTGTAACTTATGGTACTGTATATACAACGTATTTTTATTTTTGATACATTGCATATGCTGAACTAGATTGAGTTTTTTTGTATTTTATCACTAAATATTAAAATTTTAATTAAGAAAAAATTAGAAATCAATAACTCTGTATACATGCAATTTACAAAATAAAATAAAATTAATAACCTCATTTAATGAAAAAAAAACCTTGTTATGGTATTAAATATAATTTTTTTTCTAAATCATTTAATAATGTGTTGTATTTTAAAAGTATTAAATTTTGCAGCAATGAATGATAAATATCAATTCATTTAAAACTGCTACAAGGTTCTTAACATTCTAAGAATAAAACTTCAATTTTTTAAAAAGAAAAAAGAAAAAAAGAATCAAACTTCAATTTCTTTGTTTTTCAATTGAAGATAAAATGCATGCACCTTTCCATTTCATTTACTGTACTGTTCGCAGAATCACAATCCATTGTTTACACCAAAATCCATGTATGTGATATGGGGAATCTTATTTTTAGAATATTAACAATTTTTGCCAAAACCGTCTCAGTTAAGGGAGTAACACTAGTAGCGGTAGAATGAAAAGGTAAGTAACCGATTTAAGTTAATGGTTCTTCCCCCATTCCACATTCAACAATAATTAACCCCGGCCAAATACATTATTAGAAGGAACAAGAAATTTTAAACGTGATTAAGTTTTTCATAATTCCTGAACACGTAAAGATATGATTTTTCACTTTTACCATTATTTCCTTGAATATTTTTTTTTTGTGATACCTGAAATTTGACTATATAAGAATCATGTTTAAGAATGAACCACCTTGTCTCATATATTTGACACAAAAGTTGAGCAACGAGACCACCTTTGTATCGGATAAGATGGGGAATTGCGACAGATTCAGAGATAACAGGGTTTTAGCAACAGTTCTGATGGTGTTGCTTTTGGTGTCCTCAATTGGGATCTTCCCTTACTTTATGACCCCAGAGCCTCCCGTTTTCTTGCTTCTATGGTTATGTTCTATCCCCATTTTTGTCCTTCTATATTCCTTTTTCCTTGCGATTTTCGTTTGGTGAGAGGCAAATATCAATGATGATCGTGCATTGGATCAAAGAGTCATGCATGAGGAGGAAGAAATAATATTTTCGATGGAATTAGGTAATTAATCAGCAAATAATACTAGTTTTACTGTTTTGATTCTTTTTCTTGTCCAATGTAAGGAAAATCAAGGAGTGAAAGAAAAGCAGTGGAACAATAGAAAATGAAATCATTTTCTTCTCAAGATGCCCCCTGTTGACATGTTTATTAGACGTACTTTATGATACAATTTATAATTCAAATCGTTACTGTTTTTTTTTTTTTTAATTCAAAATCGTTACTGTTATGTTATTTGTTCTTGCCCATCAATTCTTACTTTTCCTTTTTATCTATTTACTTATTTGAGATTAATTTCTATGGACTGTTCTCACAATTTTTCTTCTTCTATGGAGTGTTTCTATAGTGTCAGAGAAAATCTGTTTGATTATCCATTTGTTTTATATAATTACATTAGCTTTGTCTTAGTTTTTTTATATCTCATTCCGGGTTTTTATAGTTACAACTTTTTTTAAGTTTTTATTCTTGGCCATTTAAAATCGCTTAATTCTGTTTGAGATGAACATTGATTATCAAGAGAGTTAGTTTATGTAGAATGGTGAATAATGAGTTATTATAAACCCTCTAATAGTAATATTTGATTCCTATGTATATAAAAAAATGAACATAAATTAAAAGAGTCATGTCACATTCATTTCAAATTATATTAATCGATACTTAACAATGAATTTCCTAATCTATGTCAACATAGATTATTATTTTTTAAAATTAATATCAAATAACCATTATATTTATTTATTTTTTTTGTAAAAGATTTATTAAGTATTAGTTATGGTTCATAACCCAATAAATATTAGTAAAATAATTTAGTTTCTCTATTAAATACTAA
>PYAF01001252.1:2919087-2933429 GCA_007407185.1 Glycine tomentella
TTTTGTATTTATTACTCCCTTTCAGGAAATACTTATCTCCTTACGTTATTTTATATAGATACATAAAAAATAATAAATAGACATAAAAGAATAGTAATTTTATAAAATTAATTTTATATGATCATTAATTCATTTATAAATTTGTTTGTCCACCATTAATATTATAAGAGATATAATATAATTGGAAAAACATAATTAAGATTATATTAAACACTATAATGATAATTATTTTAGGATAATTTTTTTCTCTTGTACAACAATTATATGAAACAGATGAAAATATTATTAAACATAATAATATCATTAAAAAATAATTTTATTGAATATAAAATTGTTACAAAATTTAGTAAATGCAGACTTTTTATAATATATATATATATTCAAAATATATTATTTAATAAAAATAAAAAATTTGATGACTATTCATATCTGAAATTTAGTATATTAAGCATATATTAAATATAATATTTTTATATCATTAATTATTATATTTATAAAATATAATCTTTAATTAACATTCATTATACTTTTTAATATTAAGAAATTATAAGGTTAATTTGGTTTTTAAAGGAAGAAAGAAGTCTCTTGGGATTGAATCTCTTTTACTAACATTATAATAAAACTAACATTTGTACGTAGATAAAATTATTATTTAATATTAATTTATTAAATAAAATAAATTTAACAAATGTTTATTAAATGCAATATTTACAATTATATAATCGATTAAATATAATATGTAATTAACATTATTCATATTATCAATCATTATATTTATTTAATGAAATAAATTTATTAGATATAAAAGTGCCTGTTAAATAAAATGTGGACAGTGGATGCAGTCATTTAGCCTCGAGCATTTTTACGTTGAACTAAAAGCTGATGTAGAATGTTTTTTTTTTCCCTCTTAATAAATATAATTATTAATAGTATGACTAATTTTATTAAATATTATATTTAATAATGTCATGAATAATTTATTCAATAAAAAATTATTAAGTCTATCTTATTTAATAAATTTAATATTTTTTTTATAAAAAAACAAAGATAAATACTGAGAAATTTATAATAATTCACACACTTTACTTAAAAAATTGAGATAAAATTCTCTAGTAATAAATTTAATATTTAAAATATGATATTTGTTAATTAAATATTTTATTTAATAAATATAATAGTTAATGCTATATAAAATAATTTATACTTTAATATATGATTAAACACATTTTATCTTCTAATGGCTACTAAATAAAATAAAATTGGTGCCAATAAATAATAATTAAGGAGGATAGACCAAATTTCCAATCCTTTAGTTAAATCCTGTTTGAATAAAAAGCTAATTTTTTTAAAGAGTTTTTCTACTTAAAAAACTCTATATTTCTAATTAAAGAAATTCTTAAAAGTTGTTGGTTCTATCTTGTATTCAAACAAACCTTTAAAAAAAAGCTTGCTTCTTGACCATACTTTCA
Organism: Glycine tomentella; assembly: GCA_007407185.1. NCBI lineage: Eukaryota > Viridiplantae > Streptophyta > Magnoliopsida > Fabales > Fabaceae > Glycine > Glycine tomentella. The sequence continues at coordinate 2,920,557 of PYAF01001252.1, forward strand.
TTCTCTATTGTTTGGACCAAAACATCACAGCAAACTGATTTTAATATTTATCACAAGATCAATTAGTGCTCCTGTCTACTTTTCCACCTTATACTCGCGATGAAAATACGAAAAATGAAAAGAAATTAAGACAGAGATAAACAATAAGCAACATAATAACTTGGAATCACTTCCTAACAAAGGACATTAATTTATTAAACAACTTTCACTAACAAAAACGATAAACGAAGACCATGATACGAACTAAACACAAGAGAACATGGATGCATGTCGTACATATTCAGTTGTCATTTGCAAGTGTAGGTGGTCGATTTGCGTCCACACATGTTTAATAGCAGGTTGACGAATATGTCTAGTGGAATGGGGGGAATGATTCCACCGATGTTGAGCTTGAGTACGGCGCAGAGGCACACGGCGGCTTCAAAATCAATAAGACCCGCGATGAGGGGACAGCAACCCTTGTCTGGTTTGTGACGGGGAGGCAAAATATTGGCGCAAACATGCAATTCAGGGCACTTTTTGTTAGATATTATTGATGAGACAAGGGCAGGGGTCATTAGGGGGTTAGAGATAACCATGGAGAAGAAAAGGAGGTTGAGGGAGAGCAGAATTAGGGCAACGGGTGAAACACTCTTTGAAGCCATTTTCCAATTACTGTTTCTCTTCAAAGACTTAATTGGTGAACAAGGGCTCTTTTGCTTGTGGTTGCTACCTGAAATTTATAGGCCAAGGATGTGTATGGTTTTTTTTGTTTTTTGTTTTTTTTTAAAAAAAGCTTTTTTGTGTCTAAGTAGACCGTCTTAAATGTAGCATTTAATATTAACAATGTAATATTTATAAAGATATGCAATCAAACATATAGCTTTTATATTGCATTTATTATATTATTAAATATAATAATATAATTAAGTACTTCCTTTATTGAATATAAAATATATTTTTTATGAGTAAGAAACAAAAGACAAACACAGAAAGAACACAAACAAAAATAACTACCCCTATATAATATAATAATACAAATAAAATAGTTTTTCAAATAGTTATTAAATTTATAACACATGTGTGACTTTTTTGTATTTTATATAATTAAATTTATTTATTATTGATTAAAAATATTGCATATAGCATATTTTAAATATTAATTTTTCAAATATATTAATATAACACAGGCAGAAAAGTATTATATTCATAAATATTATATTTTTGTTATATTTATTACCACCGATTGTATAATAAATTAACATAAAATTATTTTAACTTAATCAATAATTTTGGCTTTAAGTTTTCAATATGGAGTTATAAAGAATCAGAGTGAGAGTCTTATTACTCACTTAACTTGTACATGATGTGGATGATTTTTATGATTTCTTGCTACAAAAAATAGTTCAAGTACAATAAAATTTATTATTTTAACTTTGATATAAAAATTGTTTATTAAATGTATTTTAAAATAGAAAATTCAAATATATATTAGGATTTTTTTAAAATTGTTTAATTTGCATACATTTAAAATTGTCATATATATGTTAAAAATCAATTTAATACAATCATTTTTTTCATTGTATTTTTATTTTATGTATATAATATATTATCTTTGAAGTTTTTATTTACTTCAAATGATTAAACGAACAATTAAAATGATAGATGCTATGCAATTTACTAACAAATATTATGTATTAGATGAATTAATTCTCATTATTTTATATAAATAAATAAACTTACGAGATTGAAATTTATTATTTACAAATTTTGCTTGTAATATTGAAAAATATAAAAAATAAAAATTCAAATATAATGTTTGTAATTTACTTACACTTTAATTTTCTTTTTTCTTCTAAAAAAAATATTTATTGTGCTAAATATATAACATTGGTTGATAGAGACGTGTTCTCTTTTTATGGCATCCATCTGCTGGACAGTCTACTGTGCCACTGCCATCTTTATTAACGGAAATGGTTAAATAGTTACAGAAAATACAAAAGTGAAAGAAAGTAAACCATAAGGACTAGAATGACCTCGAATCACTTCTTGAACAAAAGGACTTTTATAGAATTAACAACTTTCACTAATTAACAAGACAGTAAAGAAAGATCCCCTTATTCATAACAACAACACAATTGTATTTGTTTAGTATTATTTATTTATTTATTTATTATGTATGGACGCTAATTTATTGGTATTATTACAGTGTATGTCCATTGGCACTAGGCATGCATGCACATATGTACGTAGCAGGCACAAAGGGTAACGTCCTTAACTTTAAACACATACAAAGAAACAAACACGATGATGATAAGGACAGAATATGATGATGGATGTCATACATATTCTTTTCTTAATTTCTGCAAGGGTATTTGGTAGTTGTGTTGCGCGCGTTCACAGGAGATAGCAGGTTAATGTTTATTATTCCTAAAGCCCTAGCATCGACTGCGGCGCAAATGCATGCAGCCGCCTCAGCGTCAACAAGATCAGCTAGGAGGGTGCAAACAATTAGTATTGGTTGCTGCAGACCCTTGCAAAATATTGGCACAAACACTCAAATCGGGACAACGACTAAATGGTGGTGGTGATGGTGTGACACAGGTGAAGGGACATCATCATCACATGGTGGTGGTGGCGTGACAGGATCATAGCTTCTGCTGGAGCAAACCATGCAAAAGAAAAGGAGGTTCAGGGAGAAGAGAAAGGGCAACGATGCAACACTTTTGGAAGTTGGAACCCATCTCCCAAACTGATCTTATATATTCTATTGAAAGCTTAATTGTTGAACAAGTGCTCTTGCGCTTGTGCTTGTGTGTTAGCTCAACTTTTCCGAGACAATTTATAGGCCAAGGGTGTGTCTTTATGTGTGCTTTTTGGGCCGAATAGTTTAATTAATTTCTTAATTAAATTAAATCAATGGAGGTTAACGTTGAATCTTTGGGCATATATAGGTATTGTGGCTAGCATCGTTAAAGTTTCAAATGAGTACATATTGCTCTTAATTGTATGTACATATATAATTGAATAATCAAATTGAATTTTAGTTGTTAATAATTCAAGGCTTTTGTGGCAATTGTTCCCAATAGCCGGTAACCATGACGTAAATTGTCAATTGCCAATATAACATGATCCCCTTTAAAGCAAATTAATATAACATGTCTCTGGCACGTCCATGAACCGCTACAATTTGATGCACTTTCTACAATGACTCTTTGATGAAACCACTCAATATCTTGCAAATTACGTAAAGCTCCCCTAAGGTTTTCTCGTATTTCTCATGCATTCCTTTTTTATTATTATTATTATTTTTTATCTTACACTAATCTCCCTAACTTTTTTCATTTTCATTATAGTTGCCTCTCCCTCAAACGGTGTTAACTCAGTTTGTTTTATGATCCCGTGATTGACACGTGATATTTTAAAAAAATTATCTCCAAAACACCCCATCTCATCTTCCTCTAGAAGCACACCAAGCAAAAGAAAAAAAAAATAGTAGAAGCACAACACCAAATTTGGGTACAATGAACAACAACAAATTGATCACCACCACCCAACTCTCTTTTGTTGATTATGGTTCTTTCTTGCCTTCACTCTAATGTAAAACTAATCATCACCACAAACACCACCAAATTGCAAAGCAGACCCCAATAATTTCCAACACTCTCAACAAAGGAAATAATGAAAGGAAAATATGGTATGATTAAGAAAAAACAAAATAAAAAAAAATGACCCAGATTTTAAAAAATGTCTTTTATATATATATATATATATATATATATATATATATTTTCCAATAAAGAACGATGATACCAAAGTATGATTAAGAAGTGGTTCTTGTAGTCTGAGTTTCCCAGCAAAAGATAATCTTTATTTTTAGTTAATAGAGAACCAAAACATGGGAAACATTGTTATTTTTTTCTTGGCGTTTCTTAACAACCAATTTGGAATTAGAAGATAACAAACTGATGTGATGATGAGATTTCGAAGATGAAAGAAACCCAGAAAATGTTGGCGTGAAAAATGAAGGAAAAAAGAAACCCAGCGAACCTTAGTCATTCTCTTCATTCACTCGCATGGACACTTCACCAAAGACTTGTGATATGTGCCTAGCACATGATGTTTCCAAGCTTAATTAGATCGTTAAATGCATCATTTTATATGATAAATAGCTCCTTTTTGGTATGAATATAACTTATGTGCTTTGATGAGGTGTTTTGGTCTAGAATTGATGTTTCGCAGGTGAAATAGCAAAAATTATGCAGAGCAGCAGAAGGTCTATGTACAACCGGGGGTACATAGGCTATTTGTGGCGCCATCAGTGCCAACCCGGCGCCCGGAGCGCCACTTCCTCTGGAACCTGGCGCCAGGAGCGCCGGGTTGGCGCCAAGAGTGCCGTGCTAGCGCCCGGAGCGCCATTCTGGCGCCAAGAGCGCCGTGCTGGCGCCCGGAGCGCCATTCTGGCGCCAAGAGCGCCGCAGTTTCTCCAGCCGGCGCCAGGAGCGCCACAGTTTCTTCAGCCGGCGCCAGGAGCGCCATTCTCTCTGTATGTTGGCGCCAGGAGCGCCGGGTTGGCGCCAAGAGCGCGACAGATCGCAGAACTCTGCATAATAAGGGCAAAACAGAGATTGCACTTGCTACCCTATAAATAATGAGCCTCAGCACAGAATGAGGGAGCTTTTGGACGAAAATCACTTACCAAAGGAGGAGAAGAAGGCTTGGGAGTTGATCTAGGGTTTGGGGTTGAAGGGAAGAGGGTTCTTCCCTCTTCCCTTCCTCTTCTTTCTTGTGTATCTTCATTCATGCTTCTTTTTGTTGTACCAAGGCCAGCTATGTTGAGGTTTGGCTAGTTTCCTTTTGTACTTTGGGCAAACATTCTATGTAACTTTCATTTGGATTGGGTTGTATGTTATTGTTCCTTTATGCTATGCTATTTCATTATACTTTGCTTGAATGCTTTCATCTCTTTCTTAGACTTGGCCAATCTTTGTGAGAGGTTAGAGTTAGGATTCACAATAGGAATATTGGGGCTCTAGTCTTGGAACCAAGTGTGGTGACTTGCTAACATCACCTAGGGATAGGGATGGGTGCTTGCAATCTTATAGTGCATCGCTTAATGCTTAACCTAATAAAATGTCACTAAGGAATTAGGGCATGAAAAAGGGTTAAAGGGTTAATGTCAGCTGAGGAATCAGGGCTTAACTATTAGTGAATGAGGATGCATGATTGAGTAGGTAGTGTAGATGAATGTTGCAATCAATCCTTGAAGAATGCTAGGAGTGTTGGATGTGGATTCCCTAGTTACTCTAGGTTGCATTTGGTACAACCATTATCTTGTATATAATGCTTTACTTTTATGTTCATGTTTATGTTACATTTAGCTTTCACATTTCCTATGCCCAACACATTTCTCTTAGTTACCTTTTGTCATCCAACCTTGAGATACGATTTATGATTTAATTGACCAAACAATCCTCGTGGGACGATAACTCTTCTTATCACTTTATTACTTGAGCGACCGGTACACTTGTCGTGAGCGCAACAACTTGCAGTATTGCCTTCAATAGGATCAACACCACGAGCTTGCCGTCGCGGAGGCCATAAAACCGAACATCAACTTTGCTATTCGCCGCGGACCCTAACTTCGACTTTGCTTTCTGCAAATGCTCTTGCCGCCTGACCCTCCATCTCCATCATCCTCGCCGTGACAATCGAAGAAACCGTCGTTGAAGGAGAGACAATGAAGAAGCAGAGTGTATACAAAACCAAGAAGAGGCGTAAAGGAAGAAGAGGCTGTGGGGTTTGTCCATGAAGATTGAGGATTGAGTTTAGGTTTAACTCTGGGTTAAGAATTGAGGAGAAGGACATTTTGGGGTTTGCAACAAAAATCCAAGACATTAGTTAAGGATATTAGAGGAGGAGAGGTCAAAGTAATCTGAAAAAAAAAGATGTATGTGTAATTTAAGTAAATCTTAAGCATTATTTTCCCTTTTTAATCGTATTTATTTTCCTACCAAAAGCTAAAGTAATAATACTATTCAATTATATATTTTTTTCATTGTTTTAATGAAAAGGAAAAGAGAAACTTCAAGCAATATTTTTTGTTCTCCATGTTGCCGTTCTCTCTCTCTCTCTCTCTCAAGAAGACCTACACCGAAAGGCAATGGAAGCAGATCCAGTTTTCATTGTTCAAAGGGACTCTGATTTATTGCGTGAAAAGCTAAATTACACTCCATGTAATTTCCTTCCTTATTTCCTCTATGCAATTGTTAATGCATCTCTATGCAACCTCTTTGCTAGGGGTTCCAAATTTATTTCTTTTGCAATTTATATTCAATATTCATTTAGGTGAACAGTTTTATTAGAAATAATTTCAAATAAAACTATAGAAGTAACGATAACACGTTTTGCTGCTTATTCCTTTGTGTTTTTCTCCTTTATTCACACAAAGCATTTTCCTAGAAACAGGACAAGTGCTACATTGTTGCAACACGTGATCGGGACTTGAAGAGGAGAATTTGGAAGGTAAAGTCATTATTCACTTTTCTATCTTTGGTTGTTTTAATATCAGACCCTGATGCATGACCATGATCTGTGTTTCTGTATTACAGGTTCCCCGTGTTCCAGTAATGTACATCACCAGACACAGGTACACAATTGAGCAATTGCCTGAAGCAACAATTGATGAAGGTAGATACTCTTATTTAGTGAAATTTATAGCGACTAAATATGAATTTAAACCTAGTTTATTAGACAATCCAACATTGTATATCTTTATATATATATATATATATATATATATATATATATATATATATATATATATATACAAACTAGATAATTTGAACTTAGCTTTTCAACAAGATGTGGGTTGAAAAACGAGATTACTGATGTAGATGAACCAAGCCGTTGCAAGTAGGGATTGATTGTTGTCTTGTTTTTCTCTGTTGCTATATACTAGTTCTCTTTTTTGTCAAATTTTTCCTATGATGCTCTCTCCTTCTCTCATTGTTGTCTCAATGGCCTCATGACATATATGTAGCTTTAAGAGTATTTTTAGTAGTAGATTTCAAATTGGGATCTTAGATCACTTTTTGATAGATTTCATTGTGTCATATAGAATTGAAGATTACTTAAAATCTCTTCCATTTTTTTTAGTGGTAGATCTTATTTTGAGATCTTAAGAAAGAAGAGAGAATTTTTTTTTTAACAATATGTAGATTTTAAAGATTTTTCTACAAGAACTCATTTTTTATGTTAGAGATTTCTTTATTTCTTTTATTGAAAAATTTAATGAAGATCAGATTTTGAATTTAAGATCTTTATTCAAGATCTAATACTAAAGATGCTATTATCTACCTCAGCCATTTGTCAAGAGGAAAAGGTGAAGAGACTTCTCTAGTTACATGGTAACAAATGTTGTCCTTACCTCGATATGGTTTTAGTGGTAGATGTGAAACATTACAGGAGTCACAAAACAAGCTAGACTTGTTGAGTTCGGAACAACCAGCAAAGCATGATGAGTTGTGAACAGCAATGGATTTTAACACTTAACAGCTAATTTTACTAGGCCGTGATTCTTTTTCTTTTGAGACTTGAGTCTTGAGTTGATCAAATCTTAAAAGATATTTCATATAGGCGTATGTTGGCTAGTGTCACAACAGTCAACTGATCAATAAGGGTGGCTTATGTTGGATATGGCTCATCTTTCGCAGTCAGATGACAACCCTTCTTGTTGGCGGGGTCAGCAGAAAGCCAACTGGGGCCCATGAATAGCTACTGTTAGGGTTTCTTTTAATCCTATTTATATTCCCCTTGTAAACCGAGTGACTTGTAACGAGTGTCGGTGAGGAGATTATAGTACAGACAAGCTGGACATAGCCTACATTGGGTGAACCAGGGTAAAATACTGTGTCATATTTCTCTTCCCTATTCTCTTTTCTGTTTTTTGATTTGTGTGTGATTGTCGATTTCCAACAGCTTATTGTTGTGCTCTGAATCGGGCTACTAGCGTGGCGAATGAGTCTATCAATTCATAAAAAAACAAAAACAAATTCCCTAAGAATTAATTAGAAAACAATGCCCATTTTTTTTAATTTTACATTTTTACATCTTTTACTTATTAATTTTAATCTGTAAGTGGAGATTTCCAATGTTGTTTGTTTGATCAGTTATGTAAAATGGATTGAACTCTCTAATTTAAATAATGGATATGAGGCCCAATACATTTTATGAATCTATTAATTATGATTCAATTATTTAATTAATCTGGTTTTTTGGAATTAATTTTGTTGGCTAAAAATGTAAAAACCATATAATAAAAAAGGAAATAAATGAACAAATTTTGTGCTCAGATGTCCCACGTAAAGAAATCTGAATAAACAGTTTGAGTTTAGATGGCCTAGTCTGAAAATGGATATAGTACTATCAAATAAAAACCAAGTTAATTTAAACATATAATTTCAGCCAACAAAAAAGTTTATAAAAAGAATGGATAATGTTCAAATAGGAATATTTCAAGGAAATAGTTACAAAAAAAGTAAAATTAACATTTTTTTATGGGAAAATGAAAAGGAAATAAAAAATAGAAGAAAAAATGCAAAAAAAGAAGTAAAAAGAAGAGATAAATTTAGTATTCTATTCTTCAAATGGTTTTGCATTAAAATAAAACATAAATTCTTCACTAGCTACTGCGCGCTGCACCTAATTACCCTTTCCTGATCGATGTCACCCAAAGTAGGGAAGTACAACTTATCAAAAACCTCTTGAGCATGCAATGCAACCGCAAACCCAAAAAAGATGACAAACTGGCAGGAATGAGATAATTATTTTCTTATCTCGTATAACCCAAAATTAAACATGATTATAAATCCAGAGCTTGTCGCTTGGAATAAATACAAAAAGAGTACCTAGATTTCTAACTCTTGACATATCATTTATAGAAGCCTTGGAATGCTTTTTATTTATTAAGTTACATGGAGCAGAGAGTTCTTACTTCATCACATATGCTGATATGCATACTTACAAACTTTAATTAAACTCAGTAATCTTATTTTCTCAATGCGCAATTCTTGTATACTCAGGGGTGGGAAGTTTGACCAGGAAAAGATTTATTGCAACATGCTTTATTGTTTGGACTTTGGACTAAAACCTATTCTAGCAAACAGGGCGGATCCAGAAAACTTGTTTAGTGGAGAAAGAAAACAATATTTTTTTACAAAGAGAAAAATATTATAACTTTTATGAAATACATAAAATTTTATGATAAAAATTTAAATTACTTATATAAATTTTTACAAATTACAATTGAGTCAAGATGTGTGCTTCTATAACTGATGTATATGCTTAGTATTATAGGAGCAAGACAATAAGAAGTAGAAAGATAAAATAATAAAATTAGTATAACTTTTTTATCTCTTAATTATAAATAACTTCATTTAAAAAAATTGTCTTTAAAATAAAATTATTTAATGGGGAAAATTTCCCCCATAGTCATTAATTAACCTGTATTTGTTGTAGAAGTTTAAACTTATTTGAATATGATTTTACAATATCAATGCTCTGGTCTACTTTGCCACCTTAGCTATAAAAGTTATAAGCTGAAAGAAATTATGAAAGTGAAAAGAGAGACAAAGATACAGAATAAACAACTTGGAATCACTTCTTGAACAAAGGAAATTTATTTAACAACTTTCACTAACAAGATCATAAACAAAGCTAGTGAGGAGGAAATAAGAGTCCCACTCCACTAGCAGAAACATAACATAATTGTATTTGTAATTGTATAGTATTATGTATGGACCTTTATTTGTAATATCATAGTGTCCACCGACATATATGAACACTTATATATATGTGGGTATGAGGCACAAAAGATAACATCCTTAACTTTAAGCACACAAACAAAATACAAAATAACACAATAGAATATGATTACGGATGTCATGCATATTCTGTTCTTAATTGCAATGGAAGTTACTGGTCCCAGATATTGGGCATCTGTCCAAAATTTGAGTCCTTATAATAACAGTTAACGAAATAGGGTTCAAACTAAGAAAACGGGCCTTGCCAGTGGCGCAAATGCATCCAAAGGCATTTTTGTTGTCAGAAATAGATTTCAAGATGTTGCAACAAACACTAATATTCCTATCTGGTAATGGAAACAATGTATTGAAGCAACTTTCCAAATTAGGACAAGTGGGTGGTGGGGGTGGTCGCGTTGGTGAGAAAGGGGAAGGTGGGGGTGGCGGTGATGGTGAGACAGGGGGAGGTGGGGGTGGCGACAATGGTAAGACAGGGGGTGGTGGGCTAGGAGATGGGGGTGGGGGTGGCGGCGATGATGTGACAGGGGGAGGTGGGCGAGGAGATGGAGGTGGGGGTGGCGACGATGATAAGATAGGGGGTGGGGGTGGCGGTGATGATGAGACAGGGGGTGATAATGGTGGTGAGATAGGGGGAGACAATGGTGGTGAGACGGGAGGCAACAATGGTGGTGTCACAGGGGGTAGTGACAACGGTGGTGAGATGGGAGGCAACAATGGTGGTGTTGCAGGTAATGGTGGTGAGACTCGGGGTGGCAACAATGGTGGTGAGGCAGGGGGTGTGGTTGGAGGCAACAATGGTGGTGAGATAGGTGGTGGCAATGAGAATGGTGGTGAGATAGGTGGCGATAATGGTGGTGAAACAGGATTTAACACTGGTGGTGAAGCAGGTGGTGGTGGCAATGGTGGTGAGACAGGTGGCAATGAGAATGGTGGTGAGATAGGAGGCAACAATGGTGGTGAAGTAGGGGGTGGTGGCGATGGTGGTGGCAATGTTGGGGAGATAGGTGGTAATGAGAATGGTGGTGACACAGGTGGAGACAATGGTGGTGAGACAGGAGGTAAAAATGGGGGTGAAGCAGGTGGTGGTTGCGATGGAGGTGAGGCAGGTGGTGACATTGAGAGTGGTGGTGATGCAGGGGGCAAAAATGGTGCTAATGTAGGTGGCGAAAATGGTGGTGAGGCATAGGGTGGTAGAAATGGTGGTGAGGTAGGAGGTGGCAATGTTGGCAAGATAGGTGACAAGTCAGGAGGCAACAATGGTGGCGAAGCAGGGGGTGCCGACGATGGTGGTGACTCAGGAGGTGATAACGGTGGTGAAGCAGGGGGTGGTTGCGATGGAGGTGAGGCAGGTGGTGAAAATGGTGGTGAGGCAGGTGGTGGCATTGAGAGTGGTGGTGATACAGGGGGCAAAAATGGTGCTAATGTAGGTGGCGATAATGGTGGTGAGGCATAGGGTGGTAGAAATGGTGGTGAGGTAGGAGGTGGCAATGTTGGCAAGATAGGTGACAAGTCAGGAGGCAACAATGGTGGCAAAGCAGGGGGTGCCGACGATGGTGGTGACTCAGGAGGTGATAACGGCGGTGAGACAGGTGGCAACAATGGTGGAGAGATAGGTGGTGAGATAGGAGGCAACAATGGTGGTGACACATGGGGTGGTGATGGTGTTGAGTTAGGTGGTGGTGGTGGTGGTGGTGTGACAGGGCGTGGTGGAGGTGGCGGCGGCGTGACAGGGCGTGGTGGAGGTGGTGGTGGTGGTTTTGAGACATAAGGTGATGGTGGTGGTGGTGATCGGCGTGGTCGTCGTGGTGGGGGTGGAGGTGGAGGTGATCGGCGTGGTCGTGGTGGTGGGGGTGGAGGTGATCGGCGTGGTCGTGGTGGTGGGGGTGGTGGTGATCTTAGTCGTGATCGTGGTGGTGGGGGTGGAGGTGATCTTAATCGTGATCGTGGTGGTGGGGGTGGAGGTGTTCGTGATCGTGATTGTGATTGTTGCCATGGTAGCGATGGTATATCATGATCATCATCTTGACCACTGACAATTGAAAAGAGAAAGAAGTTGAGGGAAAGGAGAAGGGTAATGGATGCAACACCCTTGGAAGCCATTTTCCAAAACAGCTTCTGTTGTGAGCTTAATGGGTGAACAATTGCTTTGTGGTAGCTGAACTTTGCGAGAGAATTTATAGGTCAAGAATGTCTAGATTTTTTTTTTTTTTTTTTATGTTTACTATTTTGCTTCAGATGAGTTATTTTTTAAAATTTAATTAATGGAAGTTGAACTAATCTTACAGCATGTATAGGTAGGTAGCTAATATCCTTATAGTCTGGAATGAAACCATGTCGCTCTAAATATCTATATTTCTTATTTGGCGAAAGTGACAAAACAATGCAAACAAGGCAACTAGAATTTCTTCTGTTAGCGGCACCAGGTTTCCTTAATTTCCGGATATGGATGAAGGCCAAAGATTGTGCTTTATATTTATTGGTTTTTGTTGATTACATTTTAGTTAGTATTTTTTGGTATGTTTACATTCTAGTTAGTTAAAATGAAATAGATTCGTGGGAATAGCAAACATTATTTAGTAGCACATTCTGTATATATCAAGTTTGAGTTTATATTTCTTCTAAAAAAAAGTTTGAGTTAATAATAATTACTCTTTTTTACAGCATGATAATTACTTGTTTATGTATGGGTTAATTATGCTAATGATAAAAACATATGATATTATTTTATAGCTTATAAAAAACGCGATACTAAGTAATGGGTGTGTGGGTTAACAAATTAATTAATTAACATGAACTATATGACAGCTTTTCTACGAGTATATATAAATGTGAGACCATATATTTAAATTAATTATTTTTTTAAAATAATTTTTTTACAACTACTATTCAGATATCACATCGAGTATTTAACTAATTAAATTAGGTTAACTTGAGTAAAATTATTATGGACAGTTAAGTTATTCCTCTAAATGTTTTTATACATTAAACTGCACTTTAAATATAAAATTTAAATTTAATTCCTATAATTTTAAATGATTCAAAAATAAAATAAAATCTTTTCAATTCTCTA
>PYAF01001252.1:2933529-2954710 GCA_007407185.1 Glycine tomentella
ATTTTATCTATTCTTATCTAAAAAATTTCAACAAAATTAAGCTCCACGTCAATCAGTAAACACAAATTTTGTTTTATTTCAAAGAGGAATGAATTTTTCCAGTTAAGAAAGTAATTTTCTTCTCTCTCTCTCTCTCTCTCTCTCTCTCTCTCTTTATGTTAGAGATCACATGTATTTTTCACATGAAATTATTAATGGAGTTGCATACCATATACAATATATCCGATTAAGTTAAAACAACATCATGTTAATATTAGATAGTCATTTGGTGGTAAGTAAAAATTTATTTTCTAGTTATACATAGTCCCATATGCATCATAAAATTAAAATTAGTCTTTAAAAATGTGAAAATACTTGTATATTTACGTTTCTTTTAGAATAAAGCGTATCCGAAATAGATATTAGGCTTAAATATATATTTTTAGTATCTGTTAGCGTTTTTTATTTTTCATCTTTATAAAATTATTTTTATTTTTAGTCCTTATAAATTATATTTATTTTGTTTTTATGAATATTACATTATTTTCTCTTCAATTTAACACTAATTACCCCATGTTTTTCTTAATTACAAAATTACCTCCCTCATACTTTTCATTATATATTATTTATATGAATATTGCGTATTAAGAAGATACATTTCAATAAAAAGTGCAAGTATTATTAATGTTAATCTTATAGAAGATTAAAATAATAATCTATTTTAATTAATAGTTATTTTTATATTTTACTTTATAAATAATCAAATAGTTTAAAATTACCACCAATTTAAATTAAAATACTTTCCGTCGGCAGATGCCATATAATTGATAGTTATACGTATTCTTCTCAATATATTAATGAAGAGCATAAGAGTTGCCTTCGACGGCGATCGCTCCCAAATTGCATTTATATTACGTTGTGTGTTGACCTTCCATAATTTATGGTATTATGCCTAACCCTAATAAGCTCAACCATGTTTACTTAATAATGTTTGACTAAATATTTTAATGAAGTATTAATTTTATACAATTTTATTAATGTATTTTTTTATATGTAAAATACAACATTTAGTGCTCTCACTATAGAGATTTGGTAACATATACTTAAGTTTTATAAGAATAAACTTAACAAATTATAACTACAATTATCTTAAAATATAATTAAAGGTGTAACATGCTAACATATCTTTTTTTAAAAATAAAAAAACGTAAAAAATGAGTGTGCATTAATAAATTATTGTAGAGTTATTAATGCGCTCTTATTTTATAGGAGTATTCTAGCAAATTATAACTACAATTATTTTAAAATATGCTTAAAGAGTAAGTTGCCAAGAGTCTCATTAAAAAATTAATTAACGTTAACAAATACCATCAATATATTTTTATTATTTCTTCTCATTAATTATTATCATTTTAATATATCCTCTTACTTATAAAATATATTTACTTAATTTTAGATATTTATTTTAAATGATATAAATTATTATAAAATTCATATTAAAAAGATAAAAATAATTTTGATATAAATAAAAATATTAGATAAAATTTAGGTAATGTTTGGCCCTTTGTTTTTCTTTGCTTCAAACTTACTTTATGGTTTGTTTGGATTTGGAAATAAAGCGAAAATAAAGAAAACAAAAGGAAGGAAAAAAAGTGAAAGGAGAGTGAGATGATTTTTTAAATTATTTAATTGTGTAAAACGTGAAAGAAAAGAAAAGGAAAATGTATATAAGATGATAAAAATACCCTAAATAAAAAAAATATAACAAATAAGGGTATTCTATGTAGACATAATTCAATAATTTCAATATATATTAAAAATTATTCAAATAATATAAAAAATAATTAATAAATATATTTTTGAAATTAAGAATCTAAAATTGAAGTACAAATTAGAAGTTTAAAAAATATATAATCAAAATTCAATTTAAAGAATATAAATTAGAAATATTTTAAAAGCTGAAATATGTTTTTAGTCCTTTAAATTTGAATAGCTATTTTTTTTATTCTTTTAAAAATAAATTTGTTTTTATTAGTCCCTGAAATTTTGAAAAAGCTACTATTAGTGTCTCTTTGTTCATCGTGCTCATGGTTTTACAATTTGTGATGATTTTTAAACTCCAAAATTATTTTTTTAAAATTTAATTTTGACAATTTTAAATTGTCAAACAATTTAATTCTCATGTTTTGGTAGTCATTATTTTACATATTCAGATATTCTAGTGGTTTTGAAGAATGAAAATAAAAATGTTAGATGTGAAATTGTTGTGATTTTTTAAATATTATGGCGGTTTTAAACTTTCACAAATCATTTTTAAGGATAGTAGATTAAAAATAGTAATTTCTAACACCATTAAAGCAAAAAATGATAGGGACTAATAAAAATATTTTTTTGAAGGACTAAAAAATAATTACCCAAATTGAAAAGAATAAAAACATATTTAAATCTATTTTAAAATCAAAATTTTATGCATAACCAAACAATTGTGAAAAGGTTTGTGAAAGAATAATTGGTTGAATTGACAATTAAAGGTTGAAACTTTGCAAAAAATCCTCACAAATAAATTAGTTATGCTTACAATACACTCTAAAAGCAACATTGCACCTCTAATTATGTATCAGCTATTAATTTTTTATAATGACAATTAAATGGGAGGACCTGATTGAAAAGAAAAATAAACTTCAAGGACCTAACTAAAAAACCAAAAGTTCAAAGACCTAATTGAAAATTTGATAAAAGTATGGAGACATGCAGAATAATTAAACCTAAAGAAAGTTAAGACTTTATAGTAAATAAACATAATTTTAAATGAACTTTTATAAGCGAAAAATTATTTAGTGGGAAATCTGGTAAAACACTCAAATTTATAAATTAGTAAGTTTCATTGCAAGTTCACATACTGATGAATAATATATTTAGAAGGAAAATGAGTGTTTGATTTTTTCTTTGTAAATTTTTTTTGGACCAATATTAATAATTTATTGTGTGAGAAATTAGTCTTTGATTCGGTAGATTAAGGAATACATGTTGTCTTTGACATAAAAAAAGAAATTAGTAAAATAAAAATAAAAATAGTATTTTAGAAAGGTGAGAAAATTGTATGAATAAGATATAGAAAAGATCCCCCCGTCCCCACTAAATTAAAAACTACTTTTTCTTTCAAAAAAATTCTATGAATAAAAGTTGCTTTATTTTTTAATTGATTTTAATAAATTATAAAAAGTTTGACACTACTTCTATTTTTAAAGAGATTATAAGCTAAAAAATTTGGTTATTTTTCCAAGTAGACGGATAAGAAATGGAGGAAACAAAAGTTTATGTGTAAACATAATTACGAAACTTTCTAAATAAGTTTTTAAAAACATATTTTTATAAATTTGGCATAAAGAAAATGTTTGACAAAGCACGTCAGTTAGTGTTTTTTAACTTTTTTTAGTAGTTGAAAAACTTATTTGTTTTCAATAATTACTTTAATAATTAATTTTATCGAATATTTATAATTTAATAATTACTTTAAAAGTTTTCAACTTTCAACTAACTTTTATTCAGTTAGTTTTGTCAAATATAACTAAAATATATGAAAATAATTAAGCTAAAATAAACTTATTAGAAATCGTGCTTGATCTATGAGAATGAAATAAATCATATTGAAAGAAAAATACTTATCTTATGTATGTTCAAAATCTTCGATAAAGATTTATCACTATTTTTGGCTAAGGATAACTTGATATCTATAATAGTTAAAAGAATGAACTTATTATGAGGTTATTAGTCATTTTTACAAAATTACATAATTCTAAAAAGAGCTCTTTCAAATGTTTCCTTTAATTACTGATTATTACATACATATATATGGTTATAAATTGCTCTAACCGCTCTTCCCATTCTCTCAATGACAAACACTAATAACGTAATTTTTTTAGTATATTCTTTTAAATACAGTCTTTATTATTAGATTAATTTTATTAAAAATAGACATTAATTTTATTTAATATAAATTTTAATTATATAAAAATAGACATTTATTATGTATAATACTCTAAGACGCAATAAACCTCCAATTTATAAATTCTTCGTCTCCTTGCGTTCCTTCCTGATCCATCAATTTAATTGCAAATTTTCAGTCATGCGCACTCTGAAAGTGAACACCTGAAGTTCTTTCTAACCAACAACTTGCAGATTTGTAATGTCACTTTTCTCGGGCATTGATTAATTAAAAATGGATAGCAGGTAAGAATGTCAACTCAATTAATATGGCGTGGGATTTGTAATGTCACTTAAGAATCTCACATTGTATTCAAAATTCAAATACTATTTTTTTTTCTTGTTAATATTTTACTTTGACGTGTAGTTATTTTAACTTATCTAGAAATTTTGAGTTTGTGTCCTAAATCGCCAAATACTCAAATGGAATATATATTTGTGATTTATAAAAAAAAATGGTTGATACAATGCACAGGCTAAAATACTATTATAATATTATTTTAAAAATTATCATTGTAATCATATTTGCTTTGGTAAATACTCGTGACATTAAATAAAATTATCTATTGTTTAAATTATATTATTTCAAATGTGTAGCATTAAAAGAGAAAACGACACGGAGAGGTTAAAATTTATTTATATCAAAAACAGTTTGTGTATAAATAAACTCTAATTTTCAAAAAAAAAAAAACTACCCTTCTCCGTACCTCTCTATGTGTATTTTCCTAATACACCATACATTTAAACCCTTCATTAAGTCCCCCATTTTCCTGAGTTACGTACCCTATACTTTACATCCATTGTCCTGAGAAGACCATACATAGTTATTTGGTTGTGAAAATTATATAGGCAATCGAATTAGATAATTTTTTTTCAATAATTGATATATGTTCTTGATTTCCTGTATTATATATGAGGTTAAGTTTTAATTTTATGATTAATTAATTATTTTTATAACCTTATGATCAAATTTTCTAATTAAATAAATGGAATATGTATAGTTTTACATTATATTTTTAATTAAGTTTATTTATTAAACGTTAAGAAAATCGTATACATGCAATTTTATTTGGTTGGAGTTTATATATAGCAATAATATAAGTAATTGAACTGTTAGCCATTATAGTCTTACTAAACAATTCACATATGTCTCATATATATGGTTGGTGAAGTATTTGATTTTAGTTGTTCAGGAAATGAAAACAGATCTGAATTTTAAGTGACGATGAAAGTGTGTAGTACAGAAATAAAAATCTATCATCTTGTACTTTTCCTTGGAAGTTGTTCATGAGTTATAAGGTTTAGGGTATGACTTTTAAACAAACACCTTATTAGTTTTATAGATTCTATATTTAATAATTTTTTGCAGAAAAATTTATGTTAATTAATTAAGAAGATATCTTGAGGTTAATTAGAAATATTTTGAAGATTTAGTGAATGTTTAATTGGAAAAATGAAGTAATACATCAACGATTTTTAGGGATAAAAAAAATAAAGTAATTATTGTGACTGGAAAAGAACGAAGTTCTAATATACCAAAATTAGGTTTAAATTACATCTGCCTTAATTAACGATAACAGTTTGGACGTGGCCTAAAAAAAGTCACATCTAGAACCCTAACCCCTATTAAAGCTAAGGTTTTAATAATAATAGATTTATATATATGCCTTATTGATAAAAGTTTGGACGTGTAACGACTTTAGCTAGCAGGAATTGCTTAAAAGAAAAAGAAAAAAAAAGCATAAGGATTCATTATATATATATATATATATATATATATATATATTAAGAATAATAGAATTGCATAAGTTAGGGAGAGAGGGAACCATAATTGTTGCTTATCAAATTAAATGGGCCAAAATGTACGATCCATAAATGGTTTGCTCCTTCGTCAACCCCCTGCCTCATCAATCAACATCACCACGAATCCAGAATCGCCATGTTTTGACTTCGATTACGAGGGAAGGGGTTATATTCTGCAGATAGCTAGGGTTGAGGGCTCACAACTCACAAACATGGCTAAATATAAAAGGAAGTTCGGAAGCCTGAGAAAAAAAGAAGCAGCAAGAGATGAAATATAAGAATTTTCGTAGATTTTTTTTTTCATTTTTAAAAGTTTGATTTATAATTATAGATTTTTTTTTAATTATAGGATTAAATAAAAAAATGTTGATGAAATAAAAAATGATTTATAAGACTCGTTTAGTATTTTTTGTAAAATTACATTATTAAAAAAGTACATTATTTAAACTGAAAATTATAAAATAGAATTTTTATTTTCTGTTTTCATTTTGTAAAAATAATTTCCATTTTCAAAATTTTAAAGTTAGAAAATATGTTCGGTTTCATATTTTCTGTTTCGTTAACTATTTTCAATAAAGTTTAATGAAATGTTTTCATAAGAAACCCACGTTTTCCTTCCAAGTTTCCACCCCTGTATTCATATTCGGAAACACCACTCCATTAGATCTCACATTTGATCCTGTTCCTCCATTTTTTTTTGGAAACAGCAAAAGATTTTATCACTTGGTACCAAAGGTACAGTAAACTTATACATGAAAGTTATACAAAAGTTAAATTTTGTATC
The DNA here is from genome assembly GCA_007407185.1 of Glycine tomentella. Classification (NCBI taxonomy): domain Eukaryota; kingdom Viridiplantae; phylum Streptophyta; class Magnoliopsida; order Fabales; family Fabaceae; genus Glycine; species Glycine tomentella. The sequence goes on from PYAF01001252.1 coordinate 2,940,080, forward strand.
GATCCCATCTCTATATCTCAACCATGATTCTAAATTGCAGTAGCGATCACGATTGGGTCGCGATTGTAGCCATTGCAGTTGTAGGCAATGCAACTATTGCAATGCAGATTGTGACTGGTGCAACGTGAAATTATTACATATTTTCACTAAATATAAAATAAATTTAATGATTATTCTAATTATTACAATATCTTTTATTTATAACATAACATAATTTTTAATTCATTTTAAGAAATTCAAAATAAAAAGATTAATCTAAATTTAATTTTGACAAAAGAGTAAAATAAAAAGTTGTCAAGGCTTTGTTGTGGCACCAACATACGTTTCCGTTGCAGTATTTCATGTGATTGACAATCACAACGGAAATTGCGGGTCTATTTAAAACCATGATCCCAACTAATGACCCCACACCCTCCTATGACTCAATAACATGTTTATCCCATACGTTGTGTTTAGGCTGTTAGCTTTAGCATCGAACACAACTATATATGTTACAATTCCAGCAAATGAAATATGATCCCAACACCAACCCAATCAACTACCCCTCAACCTTTACTATAGCCTTATATAAGTCAGTATATATCCTTACAAACAATCCCGCAGACATATAACAAGACATAAGACAGCTACAAACATCGAATAGGATTGGAAATACCATTCAAAATATAATGCCCGAAAGTTAGTAAGCTTCACATTTAGCCATGCCCATGAGCGGTACTTGATTAAATACATGACAGAATCCATGTCCAGCACTTCCTAGATGTTGAATTTATTTCCAATTGGGTGTTTAAACGATGCTGAATTAATTTTCCCAAAAGCATAAATCAGCTTGGAATCAAATCAAAACCCATGCCATAAATTAAAACCACCTGGTTATAGAGACACCAAATCCCAACCCAACCACTATCATCAGCGCCGGAAGAGAATTTTGCAATATGTTCCAATTGTTGTCCTTCTGGTACTGTCCACTGCTGATACCGTGACTCACTACAAAAAAAGGCCTTTCAACATCGGTTAATGAAACTATTTGACATCAGTTATGAATTTAACCGATATAGAAAGTGTTTTGTGGATCAAATTATATATTGAACCTTCTACATCGTTTTTTGAAAACCGATGTAGAAACTATGTGCGCACGCTCATGTACATCATAGATATTAAAAGATGCCGAGTAATTGGACCATATCTGTCCATTCTAAATTACACATACAAGGTGCTGCGTAATTAGGATATGCATTAATGCATTGCTTGCTTTAGTTGGTGGTATTAGTTTTATACTTAATGTAAATCTATATAGATGTGGGATACTCAATGGGATCACTACAAAAAATTAGGTTTTTAGCGGCAGTTTATGTTGTATTTTATCGGCAGTTGAATCAGCGCTAAGCCACTGTCCATTAGTTTTAAAACCGACCTAGAATTTGGTGTTTTAAAGAACTTAACGTCAGTTCCACAGAATTGCCGAAAAACCGCCAAAAATCCTTTTTTCATTTATTTATTGGCATGTAGCGGCAGCTGTAACAGCCAGTAAGATGCTATCTCTTTTAAAAAAAAAATGAATAGCGGTTAATTCACAATTAATTAGATAATTTTTTATTGTACATTGCAGTGGTTTGAAACCCTCCATTTTATGTCCATTGGTGTTCCAAGAGTACCCTTTCAAAGTCCTGGGGAAGAAGATGCATCTTGGATTGATATATAGTGCGACTTGTCAAATATAGTAGGTCATATGGAATTTTCCCATTTTCTCCCCAGATCGAGATATCCTCTCATATTTTTCGTGATATTTTTTAAAATTACTGTACGAACAGGACTGTGATTTTTTTCCCATATTAATATACTTAGTTCAAGCACAAGGTGTATTCAAACTAAGACAAGAGCAAACATGCGTCCTCAAAAATACAAGTGACAATAGCAAAGAATGAACAAAAGCCATCTCTACTTAGCACCGAAACATAGATATACCAAAGATACCCCTTTAAAATAAAAACCACCGCCTGAAAATTGATGACGTTAAAGGAGGCCTTCAAGCTTGGTCATGCTACATCACTACATCATGGTTCTAGACAATTATATCATAGATCAATTAAACTACAACATATGTTGGACGTTGTAAATCAAGATATATATACACAAATTGTAACAATTCCTGTTGAACATGCTAAAAATCCAATAATGTAATTTAAAGAATGTGAACATTAATACATACCTCTTTCTTCAATTACTCTATTTCACTCGAGGATGTAATTTGTTTAGCATTGATAACTTCAAGCGCAGAACAACATGCACCCAGCTGATAGATATCTTCCTTTTCTGCATTGTCCGTGCTGCATATGGGTTTAATAATAAAGTATACATAGGATACAACAGTGGACTAGAAGAGAAGAAAAAAGAAGCAAGAAGAGAAATACTTGCCAATATGATTGTGCTTGTTGTTTGGGGATGCTCCTGTTCAGTAATGATCGTCCTAGAACACTCCTGTTCAGTACTGAAATACCTCTATTTGCACAAAACCTTCCTACTTTATTTTTACACAATTAACAAGGACCATTGAACCATCTCTAAGCCAACCTTTATATGGCTGTATAAATATGATAGTAAATGTCATTACAACTTGGACTTGTGGGTTCAATCTCATTTCAAAGCACTAGTTATGGTGGCAGTCCAAGTCCAGCTTGCTTCATAGCCTATGGAATATGTCCTACTCCCACAGAAGAAACAAGATTAATGCATCACTAATTAAATGCAGGAAAATGAGTTTTAAAAAAGATCTAAGATGTGTATGATTTATAGTATAACATCCATTAATAATAATATAAAATAACATAATAGTTGTCTTACTTGTTATATCAAAATTAATTGTTACAAAATTTATTACATAAACTTATATATGTGTATTAAATATAAATTAAATTTTTTAATATTATATGTAATGACATTAATTATTTTTAATTAATTGAACCATTAATTTAGTTAGTTGGAACAAGTCAGGTTAATATGTGAAGGTCAAATATTTGAGACAGCATGCGTCATTTTTTTAAATTTCTAAGACAGGAACTTCACCCCAAGTTACCATCTAGTCCAGTTCTAAAAAAAGGAAAGTTAGGTTTAAGTTTTTTCTTCCAAAAAAGGAACTGAGTATTGTGAAATTAGGATCAAAACGTACCAGCGTCACATTTTGGAACAGAATGTTTTAATTGAAGCGCCACATAAGAACTTGTATTAATTTAGATATTGGTTGTGGTAAACAGCCAAGAAGAAGTGTTTTTTTTTTTTTTTTTTTCTTCTTTTCTGAATATAAATTTTGTCGATGGGTGGGTTTATGTACTCCTAAAATATGTTATAGTTTTGCCAATCCAAAAAAATGCTATAATTTGGGCTTTTTAATGTACCAAAAAATTATAAATGAATAGAGATGGTACGCAAAGTCAGGACCCACATTTATTAGAACACCTTGTTAAAATTTTCAGCAAATTATCAACAATAATTTTTATTTTGTCTATAAAAAAAATAAATCAGATCAGTACCAAATTTTGATATATTTTTTTTGGTACAAAAATTGATATGTTATTTGCACTTAATTAACCGACTTTAAATTGTTCATTTTCTACTAGAGAAAATACAAAATATCTACTCATAGTTTATTTAGAATGAATTATTTCTGTAATAATATATTGAGCCTTAATTCCCTTAAAACGTTGACAGAATTAGGTTCCAGAAGTTAGCCGCCATTCAATAATTCTTTTTTTTTTTGGCAAAGATTATATATATGTATTTTTTTATTTAAGACAATCTTATTCGAATTAATATAGGACGGCTGACAATTTTTTTTCCTCTGGACTCAAATCTGAAGTCATTACTTAAACTGAAAAAGATTAACCACAATTAATTCTACTAACACCGCGATAAAAATCTTTACGAATATCTTGACATATATCAAAGATTAACCACTATTAATTATAAACTGCTATGTAAGACGTCATTTTCAACGAATCAATGCAAACAACAAAACAATTGCTCATCCAGTCATAGTTTGTTTCTTTTAACTGGTATTACACTAATATTTAATACTTGTTTATTTAAAAAAAAAAAATCGAAGGGAGCATGTTCTTCTTCTTCTTAAATCAAGATGCATGGCTACTATAGAAATAGAGTTTGTGCTCAATATCTATATAAAAAAAATTGCTTCTACATGCACTATATATTCTAAAAACGTGGGATTATTGGATGAAAAGTACACCAAAATTTCATGCTAATTAACATTTCAATATGTGAAGGATGGAGTTCCTATACATTTCCTTCAACTGAATTTCATGTTGTCATTTGTACGTAAAGATCAATATGTCTTCCTTTTGCTAATTAATTAACTATCTTGACCATATTTTCATGCTTTCTTGTTTGGGCTAAAAGATCAGCAAACCGATCTTAATATGTTATTCAAGACCAGTCTTCTTCCTCTGTCCACTGGCTGCCTTATCATGGAACCTTTATATATACTTGATGAATACACGAAAGTGAAAATAAAGACAGAGATAAGGAATTGAATTAATAACCTGGAATCACTTCTTGAAACAAAGACTTTTGTTTAACAACTTTCACTCGATAAACAGAGATAGGGAGGAGGAAATATAAGATCCCCCATCCACGAGAACAACAACACACAGTGCAATTGTATTTAATTTGTATAGTGTCATTTATTTATTACTATGGAGTATGGACGTTAATTTATTGGTAATATTATAGTCTGTCCATTGGCACTATGCATGTGTAGCAGGCACGAACGGTAAGGTCCTTAACTTTAAACACACAATGATACGAATTAAGTAACACGACAGAAAGGTGATTGCAAGTGGTAGTCGGCTGCGTTGCGTCCACAACTTAAGGTGGTGATCATGTTGTGTTAGAGGGTGGTGGCTGTGGCGAGACAGGGGGCGGTGGCAATGGCGGTGGTTGGACTGATGGCGGTGGTGGTGGTGGCCGTCTAGGGGCACACATTGAAGGAGGGGCAACACGGGGAGGGGTGTTAGAGCTAACCATGGAAAAGAAAAGAAGGTTGAGGGAGAGCAGAATTAGGGCAACGGATGCCACACCCTTGGAACCCATTTTCCTAACACTTCTTGAAACCTTAATTGAAGAACAATTGCTAGTTCTTGCTGGTGTGTTAGCTGAACTATGCCAGAGAATTTATAGGTCAAGTATGTGAGTTTGTGTGTGTCTTTTTTTTTTTTTTTTTAGGTTTACTTTTCGCTCCCGGTGGATTAATCTCTTGTCTTAAATTAATGGAGGTTGAATCTTGTGACATAGATAGGTACGTAGCTAGTATCCTCAAAGTCTAAAATGAGACCATATTGCACTGAATATTTATATTTCGTACTTGGCTAAGTGAGAAAACAATGCAAACAAGGCAACTAGAGTTTAAATAGAATGAGCCATGACAATGCCATAATTATGATAATATATGTCATATTTCAAATTTAAATATATATTATTCATCCTACCTTTAAAATACACATGAAACTGTTAAATTGGCCTTCAGAGATTTATAATACTAATTTGGTTTTTTATTCAGTCTTTAAATATAAAACTTTTAAAGTGTATATTCTTCCTAAAAGTAAGACAATTCTTTAAAGTATTATTCTTCACATAATTATATGTTTTCTTCATTTTATGAGATACATCTTTTAACTTTTTACATTTCCAAATTAATATTTTTATTAATTAAATATTCAATCAAATCATAGATTTACTTTTTTTAATTAGTAGATATATTTTTAATAAATTAAACTTAACAAGAAATTTGTAATTTGTTATTTAAACAGTACACTAATTACGATAATAATTAATTTTTTATTAGAAAAACTTTAAAATATTTTTTATATTTCAAATTATGATTTTGTTATTATTAAAATCAATGAATATCTATCAATTAAATTTATTTTTTAATATTTAGCTTTTATACTATACATGTATTTATTAATAATTGGAAAATGCGTAAGATACTTTCTAGAAATTAAAATAAATATTAATTTCCATCCTCAATATTTTTTATATATCAATTTAATTTCTAATTTGAATGATTCTTTATAAATACATGATAAATTAGCGAGACAAATTAATGTGTTTTGTCTTATAACCAAATTAAAAAAAAAAAAATAGAAATCCTGAGCCTATCGCTTTGCATAAGTACAGGAAGAATTCCTAAATCCCTTACTCCTGGCATCGTGTTCTTTTCCCCATATCATCTATATAAGCCATAGAAGCTTTATGTGTTTATTGTCAAGTTACATGGAAGCGGAGACTTCTAACTGCATCACATGTGTATACTTAGGACTTTACACTGCATCCCCTATTTCTTAGCTATGTACGTGACTCCATTTTTTTTATGAGCAAATATTAATTATTATTAGTATTATTTTTTGTTAGCATGTGTCTCTATTTGTTTTCATGAGTCTAAATACTTTATTTTAAAAAAATTACGTGAATATAAACTCTTGTTTAAGTGTTATTGTTTATAATAAATAATGTGCTTCGAAACCAATTGAATTTCAGTTCATGTGTTGTGGGCTTGTGGGAGCGTGTTATGTTTCTGAAAGCTTGAAAATTTTGTTGTGGTATAATATTCTGTATTGGAATACTCGCTGAATAACAAGGCTTTTATTATGTTATCTGCATGATCTGGCTTCAGTGCTACACGACCCTGTGGTAGTGTTAAAGGGTGCTGTAATTAAACACAAATAAATGCGTTATTAAATTCAGAAACCCAGCGAGTCCAACATATGAAAATGTTAAAAATTATTCTTTATGTTAATTTTTTAATCAGTAAATATTAGTAATTAATATGTTATGCTATTAACTTAATATTAATATATTTTTTAAAAATTATCCGATCGGTCTGGACCCAATTGGTCGTCGACCAGGCTAAACGAGTTCGGCCAAAAAGGTTCGGTTCTAATTAGTTCGGGACCCACTGGATGATCGGGTAGCAGAGCCATTAATTGCTAGCTCTAAGTGTTTAGATACCAATAACAACTTGCAAATCAACAGTTCAAGTGGCTTAAACGCTCACAAACTTGGTCAACTCAATTTAATGTCTAAGCCTTGCATGCTGCATATTGTTGAATGGTTAGCTAGTTTGTTAGGGTGTTCAGAGTTTCTTATTTTGTTACTAATGTTATTTTGCTTAGCTTCTAGTATATATATAAGAACTCAGTATATATAAAGCATACAAAGAGTGAATTTCAGTTTTCTCTGTTATTTCATTTTGATATGGTGTTTGAGTCATAAGAAACAAAAACAAGGAATTGAATAACATAGAATCACTACTTTGAACAATGGAATTTTATTGAACAACTTTCGCTAAAAGACGATAAACAAAGATAGAGAGGAAGATAAGAGTCTCCATCCACGAGAAGAAGAACAACACAATTGTATTTGGGTAATATTATATATAACTATATATAACTATATATATATATATATATATATAGGTAGAGCTAGCTAGCTAACATCTTTAATCTATGAAATGAGACCTAATTAAAATAAAAACCGCATGAAATGCATAACGTTTGCCTAATTTACTGCTTAGGGTGTGTTTAGAAAATCATTCCAACCACGTTGAACGAAAATTTCCCATCTTTCCTTGCAAAAATAGAGAAGCAAGGAGGACATCTTACTTTGGTGTTTAGTTGGATGCGCTTTGTAAATACAAACATACACTTAATTAAAGTATGCTCGGTTGAGTGTTTAGAGAGAATCCACATCTTTCCAAAACAAGATAAGCTTTTGCGTCTTTTTAAATTTTGGAAGAGGAAATTAATATATACGCATGTTTGAAACGTACAAAAAAACACACAATTATATCTGCGCTAATATGAGAATAATTGTGCCAAAAAGAGAAGTGATTTGAGTCCGATGTTGCATTAATTTAAATTACCTCATCTTGACCTTTCACAATTTATGATATTATACCTAACTAACTTTTTATATAGTTTTTAAGTTAATTGTTATAAATTATATATATATATTAAATAATAATAATATATAACATTTATATTGTCAATATATTATTTATTTTGAGATGAATATTATAAAATTACTAAAATTATCATACTTACCAATTTATAATTAACTGATCGTTCTGTCAAAAAAATTAATTGATTGTATAAAAAATAATATGTCAAAATAAAACCGTACTTAGTGTCCATACCACAAAGAGTTATACAACTTTAACAACTATCAGCACGTGGTCTGTATTAAACCGCTATTAAAAGCTGGGGCTAAGGCTTCAAATTGAATAAATATTGTAGGATGTAGAGTGTTTTCTCATAAGTTTTTTTTTTTTTTTTTATAATCCCAGAAAATAATGAGATTAATTTCAGGATATCACCGACTGAAATGAATTTTGTCTCTAACAATTAAATATTTTTTCATATTTGTCAATAAATCGAATCCCTATCAACATATTTAACCGTCATCTACCAATTCGTACGTCTTTTTCTTTATGTTTATCATATTAGAAATTTTGATAGAATAATCTATTTGGATTTCAACTTGACCCTATTGAGATATGATAATTCATAGGAAAAAAATAAATAAATTTTAGTTTATTAAATAATATATTAATATTATTATTAGTATGTATAATTAAATATTAAAATTTTAAAATATAAAATTACATTTAAATTATATTTTAATTTTATAATTTATATTTTAAGACAAATATATTACTAAATTATACATAGTATTTTTTATTAAATTAAAAATCTTGTTGTAATACATAAATGTTTAAAAGATATATTTTTAAAAGAACCAATATTTTAGATTGTATATTGTGTGTTATAAATATTTATTTTTATATAATTAAAATTTATAAAATTAAATACTTTTAGGTGTTTTGCTTATTTTGGTGGAGACATGATCAAACTATGACAACATATAACTGCATTGGAACCCTGGTGTGTTGTGTAGTCCAGAGACGAAATTAGTCGAGTAATATTTTTATTGATTATTTAATAAATTGAAGAAGAAAAAAGTAATTATGAAATTGAACACAAATCATGAATACATGTCCGTGCACCGGTTCTTCAAAATAATATTCGTACCATTTAGCATTTATCTTTTCCGAAATAGATAATTACTCAACTATGAATACTTAGTTAATTCGTGAATATAAGTACGTACTCATATACATAATTTTCTTCTCACAGTATAAAATTTCGCACCGATCAATACAGATAATATAATGTTCATAGTTTCTTAATTAATACAATTATATATTATTATGGATTAAAAAAATTACATTTTAGTCATAATCACACACGCACACGCACGAAAATTTAGATAAATTGAACATTTAATCAATATTTATTTATATTATAAAATGTGTATTAAACATTAAATTAAATTTATATCAATGAAATATGAAATAATTTTAAAATTTTAATTATATAAACTTGTATATTAATCAACAAAATCCTTTGATTTAACAGTTGAATTACTAACATTTCCTTAAATAACATGATATACATTCTATAGGCTAATAAAAAAGGAACTTTTTTTTGCTTTTAATTTATTATATATTATTATTATTATTCATTTACATTATAATATGTTTAACTTTATGTTATTTCATATTTTTATTCTTATTTTTATCTTTTCAATTTTTTCAATTATTTTATTATTTCAAATAAATAACAATAAAAATACATTAACTATTTAAAAATTTAAGCCATACACTCTATAACAAATATTATTTATTCGATATTAATAAAAAGTTTGAGAAAATCTTATGAATCGATATTTTTATTAGCATAAGTAAACGCAATTTATCTTATTCTTTTTGGGTTTTGACATTTGGACTTTGACGAAAGAAAAGAAAAACAATTACAAAAATACCAAAGAAAGTTACATTCTAAAGAACGTTGAAAGCCCTAACCATGTGGAGGTGTCTCAAAAAGCTGAAAACATAGCTGATCAAAACACTCCTTTTTCTCGTTAGAAAATTAACCTGCGCAATGATTTTCCTGCATTAACAAATTGTTTGTACTTCAAACTTTTGAAGCAGGATGCATGAGGGGCCACTACATGAAGGGTTCCCACGTAGTTGTCATCAACATTTAAGATATATAATGGGCATGTCTTACATAGCTCCTTCACCACCACTGAACTCAATGTTCAGACATGTACAAGGTCGGTGTAACAAACTTGTCAATGTTACTAAAGACATGCAATAACTTCAAAGAAGAGATATATATGAGAAAAAATGACCTGGATTATGATTTCACGTGTTGCATTTTGTTCATAATTTTTATTTTAATTAAAAATTCTTAGTTATCAATTAATTGTGTAATACTTCTTATTTTAATTATCAACCTATGGTCAAGGTCTCAAAAATTTTCTCCCTAAATCAATCATGCATTGGTTATTTGAGATTTAATATAGGATTAAGGATGAATAATTTCTAAAAAGAGAATTTATGCTGCCAATTTAGTCATGCAAACTTTATGAACCCTATCATTTTATAGGCCAGTTATTTATGAGAAGATGATCATAAACATGCAATTAACTAGAAGTAAAAGTGATAGAAAGATATAATTAACTTAATAACATCGAAAAACTTTACTAAAAAGAGGAACTAAAGTACATGGATATAACTACATCATAATCCGAGTTCTAAGGGATTTTGCCAACCATGACCATAGAATAACTAAACAACATACAATATCGCATTAGAAATAAAATAGATCGATCAAACATCCTTACAAATTCATATCCTAATTGTTCTCGGTGCAGTTCACCTCTCAAAAGTTTTTGTTGTTCGTAAAGTGTATAATGAATTTTGAATCCCCAAAGTACATACACTAGTTTCTTATTTATAGAATCCTAAAGATAATTACTTTAACTAGACACACTATAAATAGATATTCTAATATGATCTCTAAAGATAATTACTTTAATCAGATGTATTATAGATAAATATTCTGATTAGATCCATAAAAATAATTACTTTAATTAAACATCTAAAGATAATTTTTCTCAATTAAGCTCATTGTAATCATGATGATATCCACCACGGTCGTTATCAAAATCTTAATGTTGAAGCTTGAGATGTTGTGAAATGGCAAAGGCCTTCATGGCCATGGTCGGCCATGGTCTTCCTGGTTGACTATGGTTGTGGTCAATGTACCACAGTTGTTATCAAGTGAAAATAACATTAAATCTTCATGAATTTTTGCATTTTTCAACTTTTCCATATGATTGAGTGATTGTACTTTTGCAAGATAAAAAGTAACATCCAAACGTAAATTCTGTCAAGAAAATACATGAAATAACACAAAAATTCACATAAAATATCACTTAAATTATAATTTATCAACCTCTCCACACTTGAGCATTGTTTGCCCTCGAGTAATTATTCTAATTCCCAAATAAGCAAATTCTTTCAGGTCATAACTCATGCATAAAAAATCTCCATTTATTCAATGAGTGTCATTATTCAAAAATTATTTCCCTTATTTACAAAACATCTCAGATTTTGTCTCCATGTGAAAAAACGACCACAATTAATGAAAAAATTAACTGCCGCAAAATTATCTTATTGCGACAATTTTTCTACCTACACCGAAATTCATGATACTTTTGTAAATTTGGGGGGAAAAATAGGTAATAAAATTTATGACAGAAACTTTGAGGGCAAAAAATGCGTAACCCTATTTTCTAGAAACATTAGAATATCTCTGAAATTGAGATAATAGTTTTAGTTACTGCATTCGTTTCTTGAATGGTGTAACAAATAAACCAGACAATTTATATATATATATATATATATATATATATATATATATAATATTTATCCTACTTTTACAAAGCTATCAAAGTAAATTAGGATTAATTGTTCCAATTAGCTTAGCATAATAGTGTAACCTTTAGATTCTGTCAGTCAACAGAGAAGTTAATGGATTAAAATGTAATTTGCGCACATAAAATCATATTTGCCATCCTTTTCGATCAATTGTTTTTATATAACAAGTTTAACTTGTTATACAACTAATCCTTAAATAAAGCTTTTTAGGCTATTCTTCATGTAAGACAAATTAAAAAGAAATCGTAAATGTACCCATAAAGATTTTAAAAAATGACAAATGACTTCTGGAAATTAATAAGAATCTCGTAATTTTATTGTACAACAGCTCTTACACATGAAATCAAAGATGCTGACGAGGATGATGAGTAACCCTCCGTCGCCAATTGTAGAACAATCTTGAAAGAGTGAGAAATTAGGATGGCAAACGCCAAAAAAAATAATACATGCAACACAACATGAATGGATGAAAAAAGAAAATTAACCATAAATAGATACGAAATATGCATGAAAAAGACCAACAACACGTGGAATATGTGGATATGTAGCAATGAAGAATTTAAGGGCACTGGAAGCCAACGTTATTCCTTCCACAGTTGTTGAGAATTACGCTCAAGGAGATTGGGACGTTGAGGTGCATGCCAAGGACGTTAGCTTTGAGGGCAGTGCAAAGGCATGCAGCAACTTCAAGATCAGCAAGACCCTTAATTAGGTTGCAGCATGGGAGGGTTGGTGGTGACCCTAATTTAACATTGACCAAGTTCAACACATTGGCACACACACCCAACTTAAGTGCATCTATAGGGCAGGTACCCTTTTGATAAGGCACTGATGGATCAGGGATAACGGGGATATTGTAGGTGGAGCTCACCATAGTGTAGGAAAGCATGTTGAGACATAGAAATAGAGCAACATAAGTGGATGCAACTGTTCCCTTGGAAGCCATTTCACACAACTAAGGATATCACAACGATTAGGGTTTGGGATATGATGCTTAATTAGTTTGTGAAATACTAATTAATTTTGAGCGATGAAAGTTGGAGAAGTGTAAGGGGCGTTTTATAGGTAACTAATTTTGAAGTTTTTGTTTGGTGACTTTGTTTAAATTTTAAAAAATGCTACTTAAGAAAACCCGTGAACCTATGGGATTATAATTGAGATGCTTTCACAAGCTGGCACCCTGGCTGGGCAACACGACGGATCATATGATGCGTCATGGAATCACTGTAGCACCAAACGCGTACAGTTAGTGGTCTTTTTTTTCACAAGATCAAATTGACATATAAAGATTGAATATGCATAGGACTGTGAAGATATTAATTATAATAGCTTCACTAAATTAATAAAGCAAGTAGATGTTATTTTTTTAAAGCAAGTAGATGTATGATTGGCCAGTTCTTGGCTTTCCATGACATCCACGACAACTTGAAATCACACATACAAGACAAAAAAACCTAGGCTTGTGATTGGGAACAGATAAAAAAATTATTAAGCGATTCATCTTATTAATCTCCTAGTTTTTTTATAAAACGATTAATCTCCTAGTTTATGTACAAATTAACTGGAGTTTGGAGTCTCGCAAGGCTGCGTTAGCTCATTCATAACATAGGCTTCTGATAACTAGCCTGGATTTCTATGTTCATGTTTTTTTTTTCTGTCAATGTATAAGTATTATAATTGCGTCATAATTAAGAAATTTTCTAGACCAAAAAAATAAAATAAAAAACTCTAGGTCGTCCGCTTACTTATTAATTTTCTCCAGCGAAATATATTTTACAATATTGCTGAAGGTCACAGATTTTCTTCAAAATGTATTATATTTGAATTTAAATTAAATACGTCATCTAGTTATTTATCTTAGAACCAAATAGATACATATATTTAGTCTCCTAATTATAAGAAACATAGATCCATTTTAGACATATTAATTACATTACAAAAAAAAAAAAAAAACTGGATTTAGCACTAGAATCTGCGACCACCAAATATCAGTCGGAAATAGAAACACAGTTAGAGACGATTTTGTGTAATAACAAAACTTAGCGTAGCAGACATGGAATTAGCAACCGCATAGTAATTTGCAAAAGTTTAAACCACGAGTCGGTCACTAATTTGGTGGACAAAATATTAAGTATATTACTATACATGTAATATTTAACAATATTTTTCTATCTAGCACTTTGGTAAAAATGTTGTTAAAACCTTTAGAAATATGGACTATACATAACATTTGATCAAATATTATAAAAAATTATTAGTTGAATTTATTTATATTTGATGATGTTTTTTAAATACTGCCAAAAAAATTAACATTTTTACTAAAAGTTGCAAAAAAATTGCTAAAAATCATATACATAATAGTGGTGGCTAGCGATATGTAAGATTTGAGACCAAGTTTAGTCAGTAAATTTATAATAAATGTAATTCGCAACCACATATTCTGTTGCTAATGTCATTATAATAAATATAAATTATAAAATACACTAAAATCTAAAATTTTAGAATTTAAATTTTTGAATATGTTAAATATAAGTAAATAAAAATAATAAGAATAAAATTATCTTATTATAATTATTTATATTTAAATTTTAAATTTTTTTAAAAATAGGTCTTATAATATAGTTTAATTTTTATTTTAAAATGAAGACACACAACATGTAGGCATATAATAATAATAATAATAATAATAATAATAATAATAATAATAATAATAATAATAATAGTAGATATATTTATTGGTCTATTAACATTGGTGGAAAAAAATATTTCTT
>PYAF01001252.1:2954810-2976166 GCA_007407185.1 Glycine tomentella
TTTTTTATTTTTTATACCATAGAACTATATTAATTAAATTTATATTTAATAATTTAATGTTCCACTCCATAGTAATTTGTTCAATCATTATCTTGTAATATGGTTCATCTTAAATAGACTCTAAAAAATGTAATTTCGAAGAGCGTATATCTTTTACTATGAGAATAATTGTTGTAATATTATATAAATATATTGCAAAAGAATCAAACTTCTAATATAGTTTAATACTTTTAACATTGAATTAATTGATTTTGTTAGCGCTCTTTTAGCACCTTCAACTCTTAGAAGAAATAAAAATAAGACCATCAATATCAAATTAATGTTTACTAAAATTTAAAATTACTTCAATGATAATGTAATATTTTCAATTCATCCTCTTTTAAAACTCGTAATTATTAGGATTCAAATAAAAAAATAAAATTGATTTCATATTGTAAAATTTATTAAAATATACTATCAATAAAAAAAATTATTTAATATGTATACAAGATAACTAAAAGAAAAAAAAATTCTTAAGAACCAAAATAATTAATTTTCAAATATATGAAATAATTATTTTTATCGAAATATATGAATCATACTAATTTAATGATTAAAATTTATATTCATTTCAGTGTTAAAAAATTTGGTTGTTGAAGTTCAATAAATTAATGTATAATAATTTTGCTTACAAATTTATAATTGAGAAATATGGTTTCTGAATCAAATAATTTACAACCAAATCTAAATACATATTTTTAAATTACATAATCTTACTTATAAATTTACTAGAAATAATATAAAAAAATTAATACATCAAATAATTTAAATTTTAAATTATTTTTTAAAATTAAAAATCTTAAATGAATAAAAGCCTTAATTAATTGAATGGCTTGCCTTGAGGCATGGCCACCGCTTGCAGAGCACCGTGCTTTTCTTTAAAATAATTTCAGTTTGACACAGCCCTTGTACATAAACACTTTTCCCCCTATAATTTGTGTTCCATCGACTGTAAGACAAAACGCATAATTTATATACTAATTTCATAGTAATAAGTGGTTGGCTAATTAAGTGGTGACGAGTTTGAATAAATAAGTGGTCAAGAATTCAACTTTTATATGTGGATAAAACCTAGTTAGAGAGAGAAAATTAGACAACTCACCTTTAAATTTTGAAAGAAATTAGTCTTAATGAAAATAAAAAATAGTTTTTATAATCATTTTTTTTAGATTTTTAAAAATTTCAACCAGATTCTAATATTCCTATAAAAAATAGCATTTTTACGAATCAAGTATTATACATATAATTTAATTAAAATTAAAAATATATTGATAATATACCGTAATTGATCAACTATAGATTAATATACAATTGAAAATTATTAATTTGTATAATAATTTTAATTAATTAAAAACATAAAAAAATTACATTAATAATGTATCGAAATTAAATATGATGTCACATAAATTTGTCATATCATAACAAGTGAAGATTAGTTTACATATCTCAGCAATGAAGTTTCTTTTTGACTGAAGCAATTAAGTTTGTTTTTCATTTTTAAATAGTACTATATAGCTTTTCATACATGATTTCATTGGTTAATAGCATAACACAAAAGATACCTTTTCAATCAACCAACTAATATGATTTAAATAATTTAACTATCATTAATTAAAAGATACCTAATTTTGGATGGATACTCGAGTATTGCAACTGTGAATTTTAATTATGCAAATTGGATTCCATAAAGTACTTACTAAGTAATAATAAATATATGTACAATATTTTTCCCTCAAAAAATATATGTACAATTTAAAAATTGTACTTATATTTTTTTCAAACATATCTTATATTTTTTTTCAAACATATCTTATATTTTTTTTCAAACATATCTTATATTTTTTTTCAAACATATACAGAAGAAATTCATCATTTTAATGGTTAAGGGTTGTTATTGAACCTAAGCTGAAGGCATTGAATTCTACCTACACTAGTGGAAAAATTATATCCTATAAAGTCGTTTTAACAGACTATGTGAGAATCGATGTTAAATAAGGTGCAATGTTATTTTTGTCAATAGGAAAAAACTACATCTGTTATAAATTTAACTGATGCAAAAATAATTTCACATCAACTACAATTTGGATCAATGTAAAAAGTACATTTTAGAGCAATTAAATTTATAACCATTAAAAAATCCTTTCGCAAATTCACAAAGGCCTCATATCTTTATAACTTCATTCCTTTTTATCCACCACACTTACTTCCCCACCCACCCTCAGATTAATTTGGAAAACCCCGCATCCACTATTTCTTTCACTCTCTCGCTCTATAACCAACCCTTCACCTCCCCCTATACTCGTCACCCCAATCAACACCATCTGCCAACTCTTCTTCACACGTCCCCCAAATGTAGACTCCAATTCCAAGCTTGTTTGGCGAAGTCCAAAGAACAAGTTATCCACACAAACCTGTTGATGACAGTGGAGAAAGGAAAGTACAATGAACCCTTTCAACAACAAGCTAACCCTAAACGACTTTGCAGTACTAGTGTTCAAGGAGTTCATTGGAAACGTTCTTAGGCTTAGAAGGGTTGCTCGACAAGTGTTGCAAGGTGTTCGATGACATGGGAAGTTGTGGTGCGGTGAAATAGCATCCAATTTAGATGTGGAATTAATCCTTGAAAACTTTGACGCCAGATCTAGATGTACTTTCTTGTTTTCTACGTCGCTTGACTTTTGAATCTACAATTGTGGTCTCACTTACATTGTACATACCTATATTAGTTGACTTATTATGTTTCTAATATATGGTTTTGCAGAGCATTACATTTTCTTCATTGTTATATTTTTGTTGCTTATATATTTCTTTATTGAAGCCATCACAAATCCTCATTTTCTATTTTCATTTTCATGTCAAAGATTGTATTTGCTTGCGTATTGATGCAACTTTATTGTATAAATTTCTAATTTGGTGAGAAATGTTTTAGAAAACAATTTGAATGTAATGTCCAGGGATCGACTACTATTCCACAACAAATGTGAGAGTTTTAAGCATGTTTTGACATTTCTCTCACGTGTTTTCTGTTTTCTGAGAAACATCCCACAAGGTCACTCATTCGATAATTATTTCAAGTCAAATATGCCTAATTGTGAAATTAATTCTTAAGTCATAGATTATCAAAAAATAAGTGCATTTTTATCAGTATAGATAATATTAATTAATTCTTTTCAATCATCATCAAGTATAGTCTCATAGTTGCATATCCTTTGAATCCCTCTCCTTTCAATGTGTATTTGATTCATTCAGGTGTCTCTCGCGCTAGAAATTTTTCATGAGTCACTTCTTGTTAGTGTCTCATCTCTTATGCACTAGTGATTACTTCTCACCCTTATATGTGTCCAGGATGATGCTACATGTCTACTAAATTCTGCTTGGTTTATCCTTGAACCACACCTTACTAGGAGAGAGGTCATGTTCTGATACCATCTGTGTTGTTCTATTGCTTTTAGGTTTGACTATATTATCTTCACAAATTAACACGAGATTTTTTAGCATATGTTGCCTTCACTCACAAGTTTCTTGGAAAACTTTTCGGGAGATCACTCATCACGTACATAATTGTTCCAACCCATGCATGCTTAATTGTGAAATTTTTAAGTAATGGATTAACGAAAAGTAGATACATCTTGATAATACAGATAATATTAATTAGTTCCTTGTTCATATATCATCTCTTTTGAACTCACAACCACTACTATGCTCGCTCGTCAAGTTTCGGAATGTTACACTTAATTTACCCAATTGATATTTTATTTGTTGTTTGATTGCATATTTAACCACTCAACTATAATTTATTTTGTAAATTTAATCAGCTAAATTTTTTCTATATTTTACCATCATAATTTTTATGTTTTTGCATATCTTACTGGTTTATAACAATGTCTTTACATGTCTAAAATTTTTAAAAAAATAAAATAAAATGACATCATTTTACGAAAACTAATAACAAAATGATGCCATTTTATTTTTTAAAACTTTTTTAGAAACACGTCAACACGTTGTTATTAATCTTAATTACTATGGATATATTGAAGATCTTTCGATGCTGAAAAATATAATGGCACTGATTTGGACGAGATGGCAAAGGAGGAATACGTGGCTGTTCCAGAACATATTGATGGATATCAGCTGGGGTTTAGCAGAAGCGGGCAATTTGATGCGAACAGACCATAATGGATTGGTGAGGTTGTTGCAAAATGAGACTACAGTAACATGCTGGTAATCACTAACCATCACATCTTAGGAAAATAAAAAAACAAATATGGATGTGTCAGTGCTTAAAACAGGGGAACGAGTTTTGCCATGGTATACTGTGATCATGAAGGTAATATCATTCGCAGTAGCTACAAACAAAACCAATTACAACCTGTTATGAGGTCATTGTTGCAGAGGCACTTTGTCTAAGATGAACCCTTCAAATATCGGTAGAAGCGTCGATCAGAATCGATTCAAGAGTAAAATAACTAAAACTATAAGCTTACCAACATTTATTAGAAGTTATCTGTTTGATGTCATTGATGACTGTCGGAATTATGTTTCAGCTGAGTAGAGACTTGGCAACTTGCTTGTAGATAAGATAAGCTAGAAAGCTAAAAAAATTAGCTTTCTCTTATCAAGAAATGTACTAGTTGGAAGATTTGCCGCACAAGGCAATCCCAGCTGCATTATCTGATGTAGGCAATTGCCTCTGTTGATTAATAACACTAGTAAAAGAAAAAGGAAATTTAATCCTCTGCTGGCTAAAAGTGACTACATCTTTTAATGTTTAATTGTCAGTTAAGACTTAATTAAAGGTGACAATGACATGCAAGAAGATTTCATTTAGTGGAAAATCTAACAAAAAAGAAAATGTTACAATTGAAAAAAAATAGGATAAAGGATTAAATTGAAATAAAAAAAAATAAAGATATAGAATGAAAATTATAAGTTGCAAACAAGAGAAATGTTGGCACATTCTCTCTAACACATTCTCTTTGTGATTAATGACTGTCTCTAATTAATTAAAAGTAAGACATAAAAATTAGTGATTTTTAATCAATTTTTTTTTTCATTATAATTTGACACATTTGGATAAATTGATAAAGTTCATTTTTTAAAACTATAAGATAAAACACAATTGGATTAAACAAAACTTATTTGATGAACAGGAATTTATCACATTAAACTTAGCTTCACCTTACAATTTATACATTTTATGATTTTATGATAAGCATAATTAAGTTCCTTATGAACTTTTTCAAAGGTCCCATTAAACACAAACTACTTATAAAAATGTTTCACTCCCATGGTAGGAATGGAAATTCTCTTAACAGTAAACTATCTTAGTCACCTTTATGTTAGGACAAAACATAAATACGGTACTTTATGTTTTTTTTTTTACAGGACGGTGCTTTATAACTTTTTTTGTACTGTTTTGAAAGAAATCAAAATTAGAATTTTACTTTAATAACTTACGCAACAAAACTTAAGAATAAAAAGTATGTAAAAATAAAATACCTTTGTTGATATTAAAAAGTATGTCTATTTGTTCTGTTTTGAAACTCCAATTTCAACTTAACACTACCACCAAACGCATGTAAAATGATACCTGTTCATTGACTTAAGCCACCCCAACCAAAAAATTATATATATCAACCCAATGAACTTAATATTTAAAAATTTAAATGCAGAGTTAAAGGATGGTATTGTACATTAAAGTCATTAGTGAGAAAATTGAAAGGAAGAATGGCTAAATAAATGCTGAAGTGAAGGATCTTTTACATAAGCCGTATCTATGACTATCAATTACTAATATTCAAGTTTCATTCGACTCCTTTACTTCAATCTGGGGAACATTGCTGGTGTTGCTCAAGGCATTTCCAATACTTAGAAGACCATTTCTATACAGAATGTCCAACTCAGCAAAGTAAGGGCAACTTTTACTGTTTTGACGCCTTTTCTTGCCACTCCCTATTGTCCTTTTATAGTACTTGTTGATGTTTTCCCACTTCTCCTTACACTTCTTTGAAGAGCGGTTGTACCCCATGCCATTCATTGCTCCAGATATCTCCTCCCATATTGACCCTTTTGATCCCATGAGACGAAACTTGTGCTCCAATGAAGTTCTCACAGTTATCAGTGCTTGCACTTCAACATCAGGCCATCTATTATTGTCACTTGGATCATTGTTCAAATCCTTTCTAGCACTCACCTTAACTTCATCCTCTTCTCTTTTGCTGCATGGTTCTACTGGTTGTTGGGGGATTTGAATTTCATGGCCCAACAGGTTTTGAATGAAGGATATAAGGGCCAAATTTCGAGAATTTTCTTGGGCTCTAGCCTCTCCATCTTTTCTGATTCTCTCCATCTCCTCGTTCTTCCAAGCTTCTTCTCTCTTTATCCTTTCCCTTTCCTTGTTTTCTATGATTTCCAATAACTGTTTGTGCATCTGCTCTTGCTTTTCCATCACCTTCGCCATCAAATCCTTCACAAAATCTTCGAGCCTCCTCACCGTCTTTCTGCTCTTCTTTCTAGGGCCATGTCCTTCCGTACTTGCTGATGAATTGTCATCATCATCGTCTTCATCCTCAGCATCTAAAGACGAGCTGAAACAAGGAAGAACTAATCAAAAGAACAGCCCAAACCCATATTAAAACTGTCATGATGAACTATTTGGGTCCCAAATGTGTGTCGGAGACAATCTTGTTCGAAATACGATCAGATCCTAAATTTGATACCTCTTTCAGTAAAGATTTGAGCCTTGATTTGTCACATTCTAATAGACTAATCTCTTTCACTGTACTCAACTCCTATTAGTAAATAAATTGTAATTAATTCTTTTACAGTAGTTGGGTTGCTGAATCATTGTGAAAATGGTTTCATTCCACAAGACTTTACCCCCAAGGTTTGTTTCTCTTTCTCAATTGTGACACAGATGACATAACATTCAAAATGCTACAAACACTTGTGCGCAACTAAAACATGCCAGTTGACCCAACTATTAAAATAATAAAACATCGTACGATGTGTTTTTAACCAACACAAACACAATACCGTAAACCAAAGCATTCTCGAATCAGAAAAGGATGATGAAAGTAGTACCCAGTTGTGGGCTCTCGCTCTCACACATACATAAAGCCTATCATAAGGAGAAGCATCAAATGGGCAACAATTGTCCTGTACTGCAACATACTCTAAGCACAAAAATCGTCCGTAACGCCTAATCACACACTCTATCACCACCACAAATCACAATCTTTTTTTTTTCTACTTAACCAAAAAGGATACAACTTTATTGGTTGTTCCGCCCCCATTCCGCAAAGACAAGGTAAATAAATACGTAAAGATAAAAGATAAAGCCATACAATTACAAATTAATAACGGGAGTGAGAAGAAAAAAAAAACTTTTTAATAATGAATAATTAATTAGATAAAAAGAAGGAGGGTATGGTAGAAAGGAAATGGACAGACCTGGATTCGTGGCATGGGGCGTGACCCGACCCGGAGGGAATCGGATCGAGCGAGAGAGGGGGCGGAGGAGGGTGGGCAATGGGGGCGGCGGGGACGGACCTGATGGGGCGGAGCTTCTGGGGGTTGTGGCGGTGTGAGAGGAGGTCGGCGGCGAAGACGAGGTCGCCGGAATCGGGGAACGGAGCAACGTGGTCGGGGACGGGAAAGTAGTCGCCGGCGAAGAGGTCCATAAAAGAATGGTAAAAAAATAATGAAAGAGAAAAATAAAAATGCGGCGCGAGGGTTTTGGTGAGAGGTGAAAAATGGAGGGGGAATGGTTACTGGTTGGTAAGTAAAATGACTACTGCGTTACCCCGTAGGTAAATGTGTCCAAAACGTTGTATTTTTCTTTTTATGATTGCAGTGTTGTTTTTTTACACATTTTAGGTTAGTGTAATGTTTTTTTCTTACAATGCCCAAAATGCAGCATTATTGTAAAAAAAAAAAAAAAAAAGTAAGGAGAGATTTTTTATTCATGAGAATCATGATTTTCGAAAATCATATTTACTGAGAATAAAGAAAATTTATTTGATTAATCATTAAAAATCTTTATATAATAATTCATCAACGGTGTCATGCTAGTTAAAATTTAGTTTTTCATTTATAATAATATTGTCACTTCATTACATTTAATTTAAATTAACCAAATATTTAATGTAGAGTTTAGATATTGAGATTCTGTAATGAAAAAAGAGATAATAGCATTATTACATTCTTGAGTTGAATTTCAATTTATATGTATGTAAAAATATGATGCATTTTTTATTTATTTTTGACACTTAAATTAATTCAAAAATTAGCCTCTCATTTAGGGTTCTTCTTTGTTATTCTAAAAATTATTTATTAAACGATATTATTATATTATCATTATTTTCATCAACGTCATAATCACTATTATCATTATTATTATCATCATCCTCATCAATCAATACCATTGTTACTAACATCATCCTCATATTTATCTTTTTCCTTTTATAAAAATTAAAATTATTAATTTGTTAAGAGTGTTTCTCCAAATATTTTTAACCCAATTTCTCATGTTAAGACAAAAGGGAAAAAAAAAAGTTGACTCGAACATTTGCAGTATCTTATTCTATTAACTTATTGAACTCCTCACTCAACACCATTACAAGACAATATAAAAAGTGGGAATATGAGAATTTCGAATCACAAATTCTACGCAAAAATAAGAATGATTTACATGTCAATAATTTGTTTATAAACATAATTGATGTTTAAATACTATGTTGTCATTTGATTCATGTTACCAATATCACAAGATGGTGTCACTTGAGTCATGCTATCAATCTCACTCACAAAAAACTTGACTGTTACTGTAAAAAAGTTTTAGTAATAAGGTTTAATGAACATTTAATATATTACTAGCGTGCATATAAAAATACAGTGAATAATATATATATATATATATATAATACAATTCAAAGTCCAACATATTAAAGTTTAAATAAAAATAAAAATATTTAGAAGTCAATAGTTTTTTTATATTTATAATTATTTTTTATTGTCATAATATATAGATATATGGGACTCGAATCCAATACCTTGTAGCCATTGAGATAGCACCATTACTGTAGATATCAAGGAGTTTGGTTATAAACTTTATTTAGTCTTGAATTTATAAGACACTAACAATTGAGTCTTTAAAAGATAGAAAAATAAGATTTTGCCATTGAAATTTTGAAAAGGAAGGCAAATTCGTCTTATCATCAATTTTCTTCATTAACTTAAATAGCTAATTCTACTTGACATTGATGGACCTATTTATCATCTTAAAATTTACTTTGAGTTGCTGACATAGAAGGACTAAATTACCACCAAAATTTTAATGGACTAAATTGACATCAGCACTGTCACCATAGGTTTGCCACCACCATCATTAATCATGTCTTCACATATCCCCCTCGTTGAAAAGCTAAAACCACCGTAGATCCTCAACCACCATCAGAGTCACTCCAACGAAATTACTATCTCTGTGAACAGTAACAACAAACCTCCATTGCAAACAACAACAAACAACCATTAACATAATCATCTTTTTATGGACATGTATAACCCCACAAACAAACAAGGAAAAAATCAAATCATGAAGTCCCTTTTTCTCGTTCTCTTTTTTCTCCTTTTGGTTCAATCTCATCTCTTACTCACGCGAATCTATTATCTTGCAGCTTAAACATCATGGCTAAAATAAATTATAAAACTTTGTGACTTTCTTTGTGTCCTCCGCAGTGGTGACAATGAGTGTCAACCTCCTGATAAATCTAATGCTACATGATTTTAAGGGGGAAAAAGGGGGAACGAATGAAATCGTGTGGTGTGGTGTTTGGTTTGCAATAAGGAAAAGGGAAGACTAGAGGAGGAGAAAGAGAAAATCATAAGAAAAAATATCTCTATTATCCAAATTTACAAATTAGTTCGTTGAAATTTTAGTGATAATTTAATCTTTCAATGTTAACAACACACAACAAAATTTAGAATGACAAATAAGTTCAACGATGCCACATATGATTAGTCGTTTGGATTAATAGAGAAAAATAATAATAAAACATATTTGTCGCACTTTTTAAAAATTCAAAAACAAAAACTTATTTTTTCATTTTTTAGGACTCAAATATTAGTGTTTTACAAATTTAAGACCAAATTGAATATTTATCCATACTTGTAATTCATGCTATGATGTCCTTTAATTTACCCTCTCAACCTCACAAAAGGACTTGATTGTTGCTATTATTAACTTATTATAAAAAAATTTACTAGGACTTATGGAAATATTAGATAAAACACACAAACAAAAATGACCTCTCAAACTGAATTACGGGTGTCTCCTTTTGTTGGTCCATAATGACCAGGCTATCCCCACGCTGCCGTGTCCACTGCTCCACCGCTTCCCTTCCTTGTGGCTTGAGCTGTTTTTGGTTTCAACTTTTAATTTTCATCACACACAACACAAATAACACGCCAATCTCATTCCTTTGATTTTTCATCTTTCAACGTCAAATTTTGATTCAGTAAAATTTCAGTTCCTAACCCACTCGTTCGCAGGTTCATTACTTGGCCAGGTAAACCGAACAATTAAAAAAAAAAAAAAAAGACAGACAGACAGAAAAATGTTACGATAACGTGTTGTGCTTGTTGTGGGTTTGGAATTGGATTCATTCAAACGAGTTAACAACATGCTCAGATCACTGCCGAAGCTCTCACTCCTCTTTTCCTCGGCCAGGAATCCCCATTATCTGGCAAGTGCTCAGCGTTTCATATCTGTAGGGAGAAGAGCAGCTTCAAGAGGTAGGTATGTTAAACTGAAACCAATTACCCAAACCTGATTACAGTGACCCGGTTTCGAATTCTGTTTCTTTTTTCATTTGGGTATCGTTTGTGACTGCCAAAATTCAACCTTTTTTTTTTATTATTGGATCCAACGTGCATGTCTGTCTCATTTTTTTTTAATATTTTTTTAGTGAAAATCAATTTTTTATTATATTATGATTTGAATATTAATGACTAATCTGGACACACAAGCGGAAAGTGATGGTTTTGATTTGGGTCTGCATTTGCTGGGTAGGCCTCACTAGGCTTGTTATTGGGTGATTTTTGGGGTATTATCATGTCTCAGCACCAATATATACTGTTATGTCTCACCAATATCCTTGAACACCAGTATATATGTATGAGTTTTATTTTTATATACAACTAATCAGAAATGACTTTATACGTAGTTATTATATGGTTAATGCATTAAACTTACATGTTTATATATATAGTCTTTTTTAGCTTAGAGAATCATTCACTTCATTGTGGCACATTTCACCCAACAATTCTGTTGTCCAAAATTGTGATTCTGAGGTTGTTCGCTTTTAGTGAGTTTTTGTATTAGTTGCAACATCCCCTTGGGAAGTTTTAAAAAGGGAGAATTGCTTTTACTTCATTTTCCTGATTTTTCCGTAAGTTCTCCAGTCAAAAGGTCACTGTTGCTCATTTTTAACAATAGTGGAGGTTACTGAAAATGAAGAAAATAAAAGACAGGTAACTGAACTCATTAAAGAAAATCACGTTTTTTGGCTGCATAACTGTTCTACAGTCTGAAATGAGTAATTCGGTCATTCATTTGGTACCATAAAAGTTTGGTTATGTATTTTCCTAATCAGTTGGGGAAAGTGGGCTATCAGGACGTCTTTGTTTACACTGGATACTGTTTCCCTTTTATAGGGAATGCTTAATAATTATGTTCAGGTTTGTTTGGAATTACTAAAATTATACTGGTATTTTGTATAGAGTCTAATGTTAATTTTTCTCACTTTTCGTTAATAGTCAAGATTGGATTGGCAAGCACTGTTCCTATACGATTCATGTCTACTTCAACAATTTCATCAGCAATTACATCAGAAACGGCTGCAGAAGATCAAGTTCAAAGGGTTAACCCACTAACATCAACTGATGACAATTATGATGGTGTTATTGTGGAACTGGATCAGCCTATGGATTCTACTACATTTATCTCGATCCTTAGAGCTTCAGTTTCTCATTGGAAGCAGCTGGTAGGTAATCTTTCTAATTAGTTGCTTAATGTAATTAATATATGATATCTGGTTTCACTCATTGATGGAAACATACTGGTCAAATATTAATAAAATGTAAGGATTTAAAACTAGGCGTGATTAGGGACTCATGTTAAAGAATACAAGCAGACAAATCAGGTATAGATGATTTCCATTCTACTGGCCATATATCGTTCTTTAAGTTTCTTTGTATGGCAATAAGTAACATATGCTCTTCATCAATGCATCCAGACACACACATGGAGTTTTACTTTTAAGTGACTTCAGTTTCTTCCTTTGTCACTAACCTGCCATTCAGTATATAGATCATTTTTATATATTCTCATTTAAGTTTGGTAGGTGAGGGAGAGCCCTGGCACAGCGATAAAGTTGTGTCTTAGTGACTTGTTGGTCATGGATTCGAATCCGGAAACAGTCTTTTTGCATATACAAGGGTAAGGCTGCGTATAATATCCCTCCCTTTTACCTGCGCAAAGCGTGGAGCCTCCGGGCTATGGGGTACGTTGTTTTTTTTATTATTTGAGTTTGGTAGGTATTGTGGAAAATGTATTCAATAAAACATGTCAGCTCACTGTTATAATCCTAGCTTAGCAATTTTGATCTATTGGAACAATTTTCATTTTGAATTTGCATTAAGCTTTTTGATCTAATAATCTCAGTTTCCTGTCTATTTTATTTTGCATAACAAGCTAAAAAGCTTGTCATTTATATGCAACAAAACTGAAGCATTTTTATCTGCACTGCAGTCTGCGCAAATTGAGAATGAGAATCTAGAATCTGTCACTATCTTTGTTTGTTTGAGTTAATGAATCAACATTGTCATGCAGGGCAAGAAGGGTGTTTGGATAAAGTTACCTATTCATTTAGTCAATCTGGTTGAAGCTTTAGTTAAGGTAACTAACTTTATTGCTTACCTTAATGATGATGGTTGTGCTTGAAATGTTTGGTTAATGAGAATTGGAATGCTGTTAATGCAGTTAGGTATCAATTCTATTTATTAACTTATTTCCATGACACTTCTATGCAGGAGGGTTTTTGGTATCATCATGCAGAACCAAAATATTTAATGCTTGTATATTGGATTCCTGAAAGTCCAAGTACTATTCCTGCAAATGCCACACACAGGGTGGGCATTGGTTCATTTGTCATGAATGAAAAACAAGAGGTTTTTCCCCACAATCAATCATAATATATTGCAACTTCATAGTTCATAATCAGGCTTATACTTAATTGGAAGGAATCTCTTATTGTTTGAGGGCTACATCTTTGACAAATACTGTTATGCTTGCCCATCCTGTATATATAAAATGATAATGTCATAGATTAGGATGAAAAAGAACTTTTAGATCATTTGAGACAGCTGAAGGAAAAAAGCACCTTGCTTCTCATTTATTCATAGGAAAAAAACAAGTGATGAATGGACTGTATCTTTATTGTTTATTTTAGTTCCTCTCTTTATTCTCATCCATTGCTCCTGCTTAGTTTTATTCTTGTCAGTTTCTGTCTGGTAGGTCCGTTATCAGAATTTTCATTGAAAAAGAGTATCATGTCTCTCACTAATAGAAATTCTTCAGAATTATTGGCAATTAACATCTCATTTTCTACTTATTCAATGATTTAGGTCCTAGTTGTTCAAGAGAATAGTGGACTATTTCAAGGAACTGGAGTCTGGAAATTCCCTACTGGAGTTGTTGATCAGGTAGATTTGTTGGATATCTTTCTCATTACAGTATAAAAATCTATAGTGTGTACATATAATCTACTCATTCAACCTATTCAGGGAGAAGATATTTGTGTAGCAGCAGTAAGAGAGGTCAAAGAAGAAATAGGGGTAAGTAACCTCATTGCTGTACTAATTAAATGTGGGCCATTGTTCTAAGCCTAATTATTCTGGGTTCTCTTAATTTTCAGGTTGATTCAGAATTTGTGGAAGTATTATCATTCAGGTAGCAATGTTTATATCAATTTGTATACTTGATGGGAAATTCCAATGATTGATGGTGGAGACTTCAAATAGGAGATAAAATCTTCAAATCTCATTGATAATGAATGTAGGGAATAGGGACTAATGGAAGGAGGGGCAACATTAGTCCAGAATCCTACAGGGGATGAGACAATTCTTAATGACATATTTACACCAGCTGCAGGATCCATTTTTAGGTCTTGTGGTGCCAAGCATAAGTATTAAAGCTTGCTTATGTTAACATATGCATTTTAAGCAACACAATTGTCTATGAGAGAATATGTGCTTGAAAAATATTTATATATTGCAAATTTGTTACTTGTCAATAATTTAGGGACTTCTTTCGTTTGAAGTTTCTTAGATTCTTGTGAGTCTACAATTCAGATGACTGAATTCTTTTCTTCTTTCATCTGAATATCTGATCCACAGACAAAGTCATAATTCATTCTTTGAGAAGTCAGACTTATTCTTCGTGTGCATGTTGCGGCCTCTTTCTTCTGACATCAAAACACAGAGACTAGAGATTCTGAATGCACAGGTATGTAAATTTTAGTTGAATCCAAGCAGTGATTATGGTTTGTTTTTTGTGTCTTTCAAAATGTTCAATGCTACGGACAGTAAAATACTAAAATATCATCATTTTTCTTACTCTTTCCATTGTTAAGCTAGCATTTAAAATCTTCCCCTACTCATTAAAAAGCTTTCTTTTTCGAAATTGATTTTGATCCATTCTAGTCTGGAAATAAATTGTACTAGTAATTTTGAAAAGGATCCCGAGGAAATGTAAAATCATTATAGACAAAGGCAGACAACGATTTTTCATATGATTATTCTTCTGCAGTGGATGCCATTTGAGGAATATGCAGCTCAGCCATTCATCCAAAAGAGTGAGCTTTTGAAGTACATAAATGATACATGTTTGGCAAAGATGGGTGGACAATACTCTGGATTTTCTCCTGTACCTACGTCATCAAACTTTTCTGACCAAAAGAATTATTTGTACTTGAGTGCTGGGGCCTTAAAGAGCTCCAATTCTTCATAAGCATCATCAAAGGGTACACAACTAGAAAGGACATTCAATTAATTTGTATTATTTGATTCATTATGTGAACAATGTCTGTCTTGAAGAGGGAAGTCAATGTAATTTTACCATAAGTATAGGCTTTGTCATTTGAAAGCAAATTCAGTGATAATAACATTTAGTTGCTGTCAAGGATGGTTAGAGAAAAGTTAGACATTCAACACACGGTCATTTTTGTAGTAATACATGATTATTTAAATAAATAAATAAATAAACTAGCATAAGCATAGAAAAGAGTATCGTTTGGATAAAATTCTCTATAAAAAAAACTTATAGGAAAAGAAAATAATAAGATAAAATTAATTGACTTTTTATACGAGTTAAAATCACTTAGCTCTTTGTTAGAAACTTTTTTATTTAACTTATTTAAAAGTTTATTCTTATAAGTTGATTTTAATTTATGAAAAACTTACTAATATTTATTTTCTTCTCATAAAAAAGAGTAAATTATATTTGGCCTTGAACATTTTTCAAATTGTATGCAACATCACTTTTTTTTCTCTATTCTTACATTAATGAATTTTATGTTGGAAAATATTATACCGAATCCTCTTATATGTTATATTAACATTTTCTTAATGTTTGAAAATATATTACATCGACATTTTATTTCTCACACTAACATTTAGGTTATCGATTAAAATAGTAAAAAGTGTGTAATTTTATGAAACCTCGTTATGATTAGTGTAATTTACTATAAAAAAAATTAACGTAGAACTTTATCCACACAAATCTATATATAATAACGAACAGAACTGTGTGTGACTGTGCTTATGACTTTTTTTGCTGAATATGACTGTGGCTATGAATTATCATGATCCTGTACTGCAAGTTACTTTGGAGTCATGCAGACATCATAAAAGAACTTGCATGAATGTTGACATCATCCGCGACTTTGGTAGCAGCTAGTTAGTGCTGATAGTCATGCGCGCACATTTTGTGCTGCTGTGCACAATATTATTTGATTAGTTTCACAGTGCCAAAAAGCAACGGTGGGTGGAGTGGACCAATCTCTTCCCAGTTTTTTTTGCTGCTCCTCTTCAAATGGTAGTATCATATATTGATATATGCCTTCTTTACAGCTAGCCTCTTTATTCAATAAAATACTATTTTTATCTCTCTATTTACTCAGTTGATAATTTTGATTCTCTTATAATAAAAAAAGAGTTTAATCTCCTTAATTATTTTTTAAGATCAAGAATTTTGATTTAACCTCCAATTTTAGGATATTGACCGTCAATTAAAACACGGAGGCCATTAAATCACTGACATGTTCATGTAATGTTGAATTTTTAAAAAGTCATACAAAGAAAAATAAAGAATTCTCTTTCTTTTTGTTCCTTAAACTGTGAAGAGAGCTCCATAAAGATAGCTATTCCTTACTCCAATCCTACTTAAATTAATTAACTCCACAAAGATAACTAATCCTTTATCTTATGCCAATCCCATTTAAATTGTATCATTTATGGCATAATTAATAATATTCATAAAGCCCTCTTGTCAAGCACCTGTTATCAAACAACAAATGTGGAAAGGTACATGAAATTTATCTTATTTTGAAAGCTAGCTTTGGATGTGAAAATATGTTAAGAGGTTTGGTTTTTCCATCTGTTTGTTTATTTATTTTTTACTTTTTTTACCAAGTCACTTTTTTCCACTTTCCCTAGTACTAAAGTTTGAAGAAGAGCAAAAGGAAATCAGTTTATGATTTCACGTAGACCCACACATGGACCGTAAATAGCACAAGTGAAGACATATCCTTCACCCCTTCACCTATATTCTAATACTTTTCAAAACAAAACGTCCACTATCTTGACAAAATAACAAAATCAATCATACATTGAGATTAGACTCCATTCAAGACTTTTGTGTGGCCCTGCCTTCACATGTAGTTGAAGCGTCTATAGACAAAACGCTTTCTTCAGAATGAAGAAAACTAATTTACAACCCTTCGGGGCCTTTTAAGATTTTTTTGCTTCGATTTCTACCTAGATGCTATTGTTTTACACTAGAATCTAACCTAAGAGGCCAATGGCCAAGGCGTCCTTTCGGGGACCATATATTCATTCCCTTGATCAAAGACCATTCACCAATATGAATTTAAACAATTGAATATTCAATTGTACGTGATCCTAATTAACGTCGTTCTCTCTCTCTCTCTCTCTCTCTCTCTCTCCTCTGTGTATCTATAGATATGTATACATAGACATCTAGAATAAGGGCATGATAGAAGCAAGAAAAATGAAGAAGTACCGTTATATAGTTGTTACCTCTGATTGAAGCAAAGGACAATTAACTCCGAATAACACGGAACTGTTGTCTCTTGTTTCTGCTTGATGTTTGTCCACATAGAATATGAACACATTTACACAAGTCTACACTTTGGTTCAAAGTTTTTGTTCATTTAAAGTCTTAAATTTGTAAAACATTTAGATATATTACTAGCTTACAAAACGAGCATATCCAACTCAAAGTTTGACGGAAGACATTATGCAAAATAATCACTCAAACGATCAAATAAGACCCTAGAAATTCGAACGAGTAAACAAGCCATTCAAAGTCAAGATCTTTTTGCATTTTAATTTCTTACTTTTTGAAATCATAGGAAGAGTTATGTATTATTATTGCGCAATTTCTTACTTTTTTGCATTTTAATTTCATATTGATAAACATACCAAGAAAACCTTAAGCGTTTCTTTTTAAAAGATAAGATCTTAAGCTATTCATATCAAAAAGGATTATATATATAACCTTGTAAATAAATCAATTAATATTTTTTTTATTTTAGTAAAAAAAAAGTAATCCTCTTTATTTAATTAATTACCTTAGTAACAATACGAGTTCTTAAAATATTAGTTATGAATCAATGTGTTAGATTAAAATCTTGTTTGTTAACTTATATCTATTTATTCTTTTTAGAAGTAAATTAACAATTCATTAAAGACAATGTTATCTATGTCGAATAAGATACATATGTAATTAATTTTAAAATAAGTTAACAATTCACAAAAAATAATCTTATTCTTAAAACATTACTTTATATGTTTAATATAATAGATTAATGTATTTAATTTATTTTTTAACTAATATCTTAAGAACAGTCGATATTTTTTGACAATTTTATAAATTATTCATTAAATATAAATATGAAAAGACATTAAATGCATGCTCTAAAATTTTTTAATTATTTTAAAATGTAAGTACTCCTATTAAATTTTTTGTTTTTTAAATAATGTATTTGTAATGAAATTAATTTCAAACTAGAAAATTTAAGCAGATATTATTTTTCTCATGAAAATTATCACGCTTGTCGTTTTAGAACTAAAAGAGCCATCCATGAGGCATTAGACCATTTCAGGTCAACTGTAACAAAAAGGTCATTATATGCGCCGCTGTCTCTTTGGTTTAAACATTATTTTTCACCAAGATGATTATTAATTTAATAGATAGAAACTATTTTTTTAACTGTATATATTATTTAAAGTGAACTTTAACTCTTAATAAAATATTTTCCATATACATAACAAACATTCAAGCTTCCACCAAAATAAAAATTCCAGCCTTATCAATCATATATGTTAAAAATCAGTTTGGAGAAGTCTCCCCATTTAATATCCGGTCCTATTTTAAACAGGACTAGTTAGCTTTTTTATCAATAAATAAGACTTCCTTTAAAAAAAAATACATATAGAGAGAAAAAACACTAATTATTAATTTACTGTGTGTCTTATGTAATTTATTGCATTTAAACTAATTTTGCTACTCGTTCTTTAGCCTCTTTTGTAGTCATTAATTAGCCTCTTTTGTAGTCATTATTGAACTTCTAAAATTGGAAAACTAAAAGACAAAAATGGTATACAATAATAATACTATTCATATGCAACATTTATCTGGTATCCCATAAAGGAGAAAAAGAAGCAGAAGCAACAGCTAGTTAATTAATTTCAAAGTAATACAAGAATAATTTCCTCCTTTAATTTTTCATTATATATTTTGCTTTGAAAAAGAAAAAAATCTGAACCTAGATACCACCATACTAGCTACGATCAGCAAACAAAGCCATAGTCCTGCCCTTACACGTAAATCCATAGAATGAAAGAAGAATACAAAAATTCTGAGTATGACATGCCACATCACCATCCACAATAATGTCTATATTCTCTCAACAACGAAGTTTCAAGCAATTACAAGCTGGTGTATTTCTAAAACCAAACATATACGAATATAAATCATATATATCATATAATCCTCATATAATAAAATCAATTAAGCTTAAACAGATGACACATATATGCATATAAACCTGCTATCTAGTTCTCGCAGAAGATGCTGATCCAGATCCATACACGTGTCCCTGCTGCTGGTGCTGGTGCTGGTGCTGGTGCTGATGCTCCATCATCATCATCATAGGAGTTGCATGAGCATGAGCATGAGCATGGCCATGGGCATAACCCTCATCCCTCTCATGTGGCCTTCCCATCATACCGGTTTTCTCCCCCTCCATCTCCCTATACTTGTGCAGGTAAATCTTGAGAGGCTCCACGTACTCCTCGAAGCCCAGGGTAGTCATGGCCCACAGCAGATCGTCGCCGTTGATCGTCTTCCTCTTCTCCTTCTGGCACTTATCGGACGCCTCTCCTGTTATGAAGCTGATGAACTCCGACACGCACTCCTGTACCGTCTCCTTCGCCTCCTTCGAGATCTTCGCGTTCGCCGGCAACGCCTTCTTCATGATCCTGCTCACGTTTGCTATGGGGAGGAACCTATCTTGCTCCCTACAACCGGAGAATTCGTTGCTCCCGCTCGCGTTCCCCGTGTTTCCTCCTGACTCGTTGTCCGACTCAGCCATGGCTTGCTAAAGACTCTAGACAAATGCCACCAAACCATATACAACCTTATTATATACACACATATCTTTTATGCTATACATTAACTATTAATATCACTCACTGCATATATCAACTCATGCAAACTTATTCTAATTTAACCACCAACGTATTTAGGCTAACCGAATGTATAAGTTATTTAAATTCTTTATTGTCTGTCTTCAATTTATCATCTATATTAAAATACTCGTAAACAAGACTTTTCGTTTAGAATACTTTTGTCTAACTCAACTTGAGTAGATTTTCTAGTGTAAACTTGTTTTTATATAAATATAAAGTATTCATAACACTATTTGACTAGCTAGCAAGGGTGTGAGAAAAAGGCCGTGACGTGTGTACTATATATTAAGATTGGGCTATGGGTGTCCTTGGATTCATCTAGACCACAAGTGATCAACAAGTTTAGTCGTGAATGATTGAGATTGAAGAAGTTAGGGTTTGAGAGTGAGGATAGAATTAAATAAGGAAGGTTGGAGTGGGAGAAGTGGGTGAGTGGGGGAGTTTGGGTGTTGGTGTGTATGTGTGGGTTGGATTGGAGAATTTGATTAATTAAGAGGGTATAATTAAGTTGTTTGGAGTTGATTAATTGATTATGTTTTATTATTATGGAGTCGTGGATGATTTGTGGCCGTTGGTTTATGTGATAGGTCAATTAATTGACGCGTATGTATGCTTGATGTTTAGTGTTGGATTGAGGCTACACTAGTACCTTAGGAACCAAACATCCACGTCCATGTTTAATTGTTTTGTGCCAAAAGGATACAAGGCCTCCTAAGCTGTCTTCTGTAGGACGGCTCGTTGCCTCGATCGGCTGATGAAGAGAGAAAGCTCAAGCCTAGCCTTGAAATCATTTTATGGCATTCTCAATATTTTTTATTAAAAAGTTCCGAAATATATTAATAATTAAAAATAAATTACTCATAACTAACTTAATTATCTAGAATAACAATCGCATTAATTTATTGAATTATTCACTATAAAATAATTTAGTTAAAATATTATTAAGTACCTTAATTAAAACATATATATATATATTACATATCTTATAAAAGAGAATATCTTATTTATATGAAGGTGAGAGGATTGAAACTGATCATATATTTATACATGAAAGGTTGAGATTCAATATAAAAAAGTTAAGTGATTTTTTTTAAAAAAAATTACACCACATTAAATCTTAATTGTTTATATTTAATTATATGGTTCAATTTTAATCCACTCATTCTAATATAAGATAGTTTCCTCTCATATATATATATATATATATATTGGTCATAATTATCTTTGTTTATTCAAATTAAAAAATTAGAATATATATTTAT
>PYAF01001252.1:2976266-2999929 GCA_007407185.1 Glycine tomentella
ATATATTTATCCTAATTACCTTAATTAATTCTTATAATTATACATTTCAATGAATTTAAAAATAAAAAATAAAAATTAAATTTACTGAATCTTGATAAGAAAAGAAAAAATTAGTGTTGTTAAATCAAATATTTCCATAAATATTCGGTTGAAAATACCAATTTTTTTATAGTGGATATATACTTATGTGACAAGACTTTATTTTATAATAATATAATTAAAATAATTAAATTTATTAAAGCAGTCAATTAGTTAACGTCATTAAAGATTTTTAATTCAATCTGCTATTAAATTATTAGGTTTTATTAGGTTTCAAGTTTTCAACTAATAACGTTTCAACTTTTAATATAAAGCAAGACTTTTTACGTTAAATTAATACTATATTAGGTTTCAATTTTCAACTTTTAATATAAAAACTGAATTGTAATTTGGTCCCTCTAGTTTTTTAAATTCTTGCATGTGCTATGAAAAATTAGGATTAATAATTTTTATTCATTTTTAATAATTAATAATTTTGATTAATTTATAATTAGTTTAATAATTCAATTAATCATAATTATTTATTAATATTTTATCCAGAGGATCAAAATCACTAATTTATAAGATTAGGAGGACTAAATATTACAATTAAAATTTAGGAGGATCAAAATTACAACTTAACTTAATATAAAAACATGAACTTTTACGTTAATTAATACTAGTAGTATTTTCTACCAAAATAAATACTAGTAGTATTTATGGGGTAGTTAATGTAATTAATTTTACACTAAAATATATTTTTTCTTATAATTAAAATTAGTAAAATTTGTTTTTCCTCACTGAAAAAAAATTTATCTGTTTTTCTTTTCTTGTAAAATTATGTTATTTTTCATCTATCGCCGCTCGTGAAGTTGCATCTCGTCTTGAACACCAAACATCATCGCACCTTCTCTTGACTTTCCTCCCAATCACGTACACACCATCAATTTGTAACTTTTTTGTGTTTTTGGTATGGATGGCAAATGAGTCGGTTTGCAAAAAAATTCGATGGACTGGCTCGGTCTGCTTTTATAAAGTGGGTTAGAAATGTTAGTCCGTCTCGTTTTAATGTGGGCCAGCCCGCCTAAAAATTAAAAAGAAATTAATTTTACAAAGAAATACAAAAAAACTATTAAAAAATACAAATATGATAATTAAAAAAAAGCAAAGTTAAATAAAAGTAAATAATTTAAAATTAATGTTAAATAAATGATGTCATGTGATAATTCACAAAATTACACCATTTGCAAATGGAATTTACGGATATAAACTGTTCAAAGTGTAATATGTTAGTAATGAAAGACCATTTGAAAGTATCATTATCAAAAATATTTTAATATTAAAACTTAAAAATTAATTATGAGAGTGCAAAAGAGTATAAATTAAAAAAAATACCTATTTCAAAATATGTTAAATATATCTATTTAATTTTAATATTTAATATTTTAAATAATATTGGTCAAGTAGGTTGACTCGTCCTGTCCCACATTTGGCTCACAATTTTGTGGGCTGGACTAATCCGTCCTGTTTTTTGATTTGTGGGTTAATATTATCAACCCAATCCAAATTTTTTTGCGGGCTATACGGGCTGACCCCCGACGGGTCAAACCCATTTTGTCAACCCTAATTTTTGGGTCAGATGTTGCCGCTCGGGTGCGAGCAAGGGGGTGTTTGGCTGCCAACTACGATTTTCTTTTGCGTGTTGGGTCTGGTGCTGAAAAATTGGAGTTTTTTTTTCTTGTTTGCCTGATTATGTGTTAATGGTGTCATGTACATGTGCAATTTGGTGTTTAATTTCAAATTCATTGTTGTGGGAATAGGCGGTAGATTCTTGCATTTATTATTATTATTATTATTATTATTATTATTATTATTATTATTTAATTTGTAGTGATTTTTAACCTTCAAAAATTATGTTTTAATTATTGTATTCTTTCATATAATATGTGATAATTTTTAATCTTCATAAATTACATATTAAAATTTAAATTAAAAAATCAAATCAAATATATTCGAAATCATCCAATTCTAATTATAGGAACAGAAAATATATTTTAACCTTAATTTTAATTCAATTGATTAATTTGTTAGATATCGATTTTCAACTCCCAACTTTTCAAGCTTCTTATAACTTCTGAACTCTCCCTTTAATTTTAGCTAACTTTTTCATTAATTATGCAGAAAGGAGAGCCTCGGAAAGAAGTAGTGAAAGTTGTACATTCCCACTAACTAGGAGAACCCTTCAAAATATTCTTCCAACTAGATGGCACCTTCAAGATAAAGGGGATCGATGTAGGGTTGGGTTATTATTGTCTGTGTGGTAAGCATGAGAAACAATGGCCCATCTATTATTTCAAGAATCCAACAGGGGTTGAGTATTTAAAAAAGTTAATTTGTCGCAACTTAATAAATTAAGGTTTGATCGAATTTTTACACTGAGAGATTTTGACATACAGATAGATTTTAGTAATAAACTAAAATTGAAAACAGATAATAGAAAATTTAATAATTTATATGTTTAACTAAATGAGTTAGACTTCCTTAAATAAAATAGAAAAAAAATATTGATATATATATATATACTAAGTAAAATAAAAGTAAAAAAGAAAATGGTTAAAATATTTTTTTTAAAATTTATTATTTACGTTTAATTTGATTTTTCATTTTTTTTATTCAATTTAACTTTCTAATTTATAAAATCGATTCAATTTGGTCTTTTATTATTATTTTTTAATTTGATTCTCTAATTTTAAAATCTCATTGTTTTAGAAAAATATGTATTTTATGATAATTTAAAATTATTTAGTGACAATTTTAAATTGTTATAAAGTATGATTTTTTTATAATTTAGATTGAATGACTAAATTGAACCCATCATATTAAATCTGAAAAAAACTAAAAAACTAAATTAAATTAAAATAAATAAATCAGAAGAATAATAAATTAATTTAACCAAAACTGAAGTAGCATATGGTTTATGAAGCTTGGCGCCTTGGCGCGCTGTCAGCCAATGAGCTTTGAGTCTCGTCATCGTTACGATTGCTGAGATGAGATGAGTCATGACTCATGACTCATGAGGATTGAGAGAGAAAGTCTGTCTGTGCCTCACGTATCAGACAAATCCATGGACACTGATCACTTGATTTACCACTAATTTTGAAAGAAGGTCGTCAGAGCATGACTCATTCATTCTCATTCAAACCACCACCTTCAGCCACCTGGCAGTTTATCATCAATTTTTATGGTGTCAAGTGCTGATCAAACATCACACTAATTAATTAATTACTACTCAAGTCGATTACTATAACATAATTGGGGGTGTTTAAATGTTGGAAGCAAGGTGTTTGGACCCTGATTCATTAATATCCTCAACTAATCAACTTCCCATAAAATTAAAAAGAAAAGAATATATTTTACACAAAAAAAGAAAAGGAAGGGACAACGTACGTATGAGTTTGAGCAGTATCATCAATTCCACTGATGAAAAGCATAACAGAATCGGCACTCTTATAACCTAAGTCCAACTGTATTCAGGGAATTAAACAAACCCTTTTCTATGACAAAAGGATATTGGAATTTATACAAAATTAAGGTTCGGACTTTGGTGTCCTCACTCCGGATATAAATCTTAGCCATTTATTGTTGGGCTACATCCATTTGTGCGTGCTACGATTAACTCAACTTAGATTCTTTATATTTTATTAAGTTATTAGTAGTGAGTTAATGATGATTAAATAAATAACTTGTCAAACATTAAGGGCCCATTTGAAATGATGGTAAATTTTTTTTTAAACAAAATTTTAAAATAAATATATTATTTTTATCATCAACCATTATCATTATTATTACTAAATTTTGTTACCATTGACATCCTTAATGTGTCACTGTCATTTAGCAACAATTGACATTGTAATTTTCATCATTTGATGTTGTCATCATCATACAAAAATGTTCTTAAATTAATTTTATAATTTTAATAGCCTAAAAAACTTTTAAAATGAGTTTATTTTGGAACTAAAAATTAGATAATAATTAAAACTAAAACTAATAGCAAGGCAACTTTTACGCATGTCACATAACTAGATATATTTGATTAAGGAATACCATGATCTAAAACTATATACCCAAGTCAAAAACTACAGAATTAAATTGAGCATACAAATGAGGGATTGATTACCCTACCCTTGTGAGCTGTTCCTATGCTTAGTCTTCTTGCTTGCACCTCCTGCAAGTGGACAGGTCAACCCGCTGTTCAAGTTATTAAATGGCTGGCTATGGAGAGAGCAAAAGCTATTTACAATCCTAGTGAAAAGGCTCAGTTTATAGAGTGAGGATAGTTTCCACTGTGGAAAGGACCAACCTCGTGAAT
This sequence comes from Glycine tomentella, assembly GCA_007407185.1. Lineage (NCBI taxonomy): Eukaryota > Viridiplantae > Streptophyta > Magnoliopsida > Fabales > Fabaceae > Glycine > Glycine tomentella. The sequence continues at coordinate 2,980,654 of PYAF01001252.1, forward strand.
GGCCTATTCCGGATATATATAGGAAATGAACTAGTACTATAGTTTGTTTCTTCTATATAGGAAATGTTCATCAAGTAGCAAGCAAATCATTAATCATGAGCTTGCCTGTTTTGTTTAGTAAATCAAATTAAGAAGTATAGTGCAAACTCAGTTAGCTAGGTTAACCAAAGCAATATCTGTCGGCACTTGGCAAATTAAGACAAAGATTAATGTTCCAAAGCTTAAGATTTACAGCCTTCGGTATTCCATTGATTAATTTGGTGCAGAGAAAAAAGGTAGCTAGCTTCACTTTTTGGAAATATATGCTTTCTAGTTTGGAGAAGAAAAACACTGTTTCGAATTTACTAATAGACATTATTGATTTTAATGAGAAGGAAAGATGTGGAAAGAAAATACAGTGAAAGTGATTCCAATTATCCTGCCAAATTATGTCATTTTATAATGATAATGATATAAGAACCAAAAAGGGTAGGAACCATAAATGTATACCTATGCGTGGATGCGTGAAAGAATTTGCACTGAACATTCTTCTTATCCTTTTTGCCGAGAACAAATAATATATGAACTACCACACATAATATTATAATAATAAACGAGGTTTATATCATAATGAAGCAGCAAAACACATGCACTCTTATATCATTTAAGTTGACAACCAATTTAGGTGTCCAGAATAGCACGATTGAGGTATAATAGCTTCCGCCTAGCTCCAGACACAATTAACAAAATTGATGCCAATTGCATGCAACGTGGATCTTGAATCTCCCCGGCGATTTTTGTATATTTTGATGAGTGTTGATAAAATAGAATTTAAATGTAATTAATTTCGGTTAAAATTAATTTTAAACTGAAATGATTTATGTTTGTATGATTTTATCTTAAAAGCAAGTTCGTTATAAAACTTAAGATTTTTTAATTCAACACAAAAGTTACTTTTTGTTACTTCAAGTTAAACCGAGATTCTAAGGAAAAATCAGTTTTGCCCAGCAAAGATCAAACTTTAATATTTTTATGAAATCCATTTTGACTGCAGTAGTCAAAATTAATGAATTTTTGTTATGCTCATCATGAAACCAAACACACTTGAAATTTCTTTGCCTGCAAATTTGGCTAATTCTAATATTCAGACAGGAGTTTCAGTTGCTGTCAAGGCTGCAGTCATGCTGCTGAGAGGAGGAAATTAGGCAAATAAATGGTAGCAAACGCAGTTACTGACGAATTTGGAGGTTTCATTGTCTACCTCCCTTCCCGCCTTCACGCAATTCCCAACTTGGAAAAGATATGCAGAGTGAAAATTCTTTGGAGTCCAAAGGGATGATGGTGCTGGGATGCTCATTTTTAGATACATAAGGGGACTTAGGCTTCTATCCTTTGGGAATGACATCCGGAATTACAGTGCAGGAGAGATAACGTTTCAGCATTAAACGTTGAGGCAAGAATAAAGGATAAGAGACTACACGCCTCGTGTGTAAGAATAGGATTTCACAAAAACTAACAAACTACCATTTGTCGATTAAAAAAAAAAAAGATTTCACAATTATTTTAGTGAGTGAACCAGAGGATTTCAACAAAACTAAAATTCAACACGTAAATCAAGGGGTTCTTATGCATTCTACCAAATACCAATAACTACCCGAACAAAGCAAACTGTCGATCAACTAATATGCATAATGCAACTAAGCTGACTTAAGAGAGATCCATGTAGCACAGCCACAAAAAATGGAATGTACATCCCAAAAACAAAACTGAGAATTCAGGGCTTTTCCAGATTTTTCTCATCAACCTCTGCTATGTATTTTGCAATATCAGCACAGCAAGCAAGCTTATCAGCCTTCTCATCAGGGATTTCAATAGAAAATTCTTCTTCAAGGGCCATAATGAATTCCACTCGGTCCAAACTGTCCAGGTTCAAGTCTTTTTGAAAATCAGCTGTTTCAGTAACCTACAAAATGGGCAGGTCAAGTAGAAATGTAAGAGTAATCCAGCTGTCAGCAATATTTTTTTTGTTTGCAAACATGAATAGTAAAAACAGAGAAATGGATTGTCCAGCACTATATATAGCTATATAGAATGGTAAATCTCTAAAAAAAAAAAAAAAATTACGCATCCCATTACCCCGGAAGCTCCACGCTATGTGCAGGTAAGGGAGAGGGATATTGTTCGCAACCTTACCTTTGCATATGCAAAGAGACTGTTTTCGGATTCGAACCCATGATCAATAAATCACCAAGACACAACTTTACTATTGTGTGAGAGCTCGCCCTCTAGAATGGTAACTCTATTGAGCATTAATTTAATGTACCTTGGAGCCATCGATTTTATCATATTTCTTGGCCAGTGCAATTACTCGGTCCAGTATTTGATCAGAGCTGACAGCTGTTGAAGAGCACCAACGTCTCAATTGCTTATGAGCGCCCTCATCTCCTGGCAAAAACCATCTTTCGGTTGATCTCCCCAAATTCACACGAGTCAAGATAGATTTCCTTATGCTTTGCATATTCAAGTCAGCAAATGATCCAAGCACTACTTCAAAGTTATCCAAGATGTTAGTCTCAGAACATAGAAGAGTTGTCCTCAAAGAGTGTATCTGTGAAAGTAAGGATAATAAAAGACTTTTCCACCTTTCTCTCACTCAAAACAGTAAGCTAATACTTCCTCACAACTGAGAAAACTCTGAAATGTATACGTGTGTGTTTAGATTCACGTTGAAACATCCAAAATTTACAATGAAATAACAGCAAATGTAACTTTAGTTAAATGTTCACATGTTTGGTTTTATGTTAAGAAATTGATTCTTCGTCAAAAATTGATTGAGTCAAAGCATAAATAGCTCTTGTATTAGATAAAAAAAATTATAATGAGTTTTACTATAACTCAACATAAAGTACTTCACTTCAAAATCAATTTTACAAAACCTCACTCAAACACAGACTGACAGTATAAGCATGGTATAAAACCAAATCGTATGGCCCATCAAAATCAGACAAAACGTAAATACACGGTAAAATAAATTTCACAGAAACACAGCTTACTGTTTGAGGAAAAACAATTAAAGAAACCTAAGTCATAGTCAATGAGCAACAAGGATCCTAGAAGCTATACATATGAGTGGACGTCATTTAAGACTATAAAGGTCTCAACTCTCAGATGCCAACACCACTAGCTAGGTCTCTTGTCAAACACGATATCACTCACTGGGAAGAACCAATACAAGATTTGCACAAGGCAAGGTGCTTGTCATGTCCCTATTTCCTCGGCACCAGGAACTGTATCTATTACATTCCATCAGGGTCAAGAAAGATGGGAAATTCCCAACATACTCCTAGTATCATTAACAGAGGTGAAAAAAAAAAAAAAAAAAATATATATATATATATATATATATATTGCAAAGAGCATGTCACAGTTACATCAACACATTTCCATTAAACTGTCTTGAAAGAAATAGGTTATAGACAACTTTACACACACACACACCTGAAATGTGATATCATGTTTCCATATAATGTAACAAACTAGGAGTGGCTAAACCTACCCATAGCATAGCATTCATTAAATGGCAACAAGTGGGAGTGGAATTAAGATTGAAAGTGAGAAAATTGTAGAGAGAGAGGAAGAGACAGAAGTGGGCACTTACGAGATTCGGCGCACTGGACTGGGATTTTGTCAGAATATACTGACCAATGAAGCGGTCGGGTAGATGTTTGATATAATGCCTGATAAAAACGAAAATACACTCTTTTATTCTCTACCTCACACTCGCACGCTCCTACGCTCTATCACTTTCAAGTTTCAATCCTTCTCTTCACAGTTGAGACCGGAGAGCACTACGCAGCAGCTCGGTTTTATTTTATATATTTATACATTTAATATTTTAACTGAATTTTTTTTACTCAAAAAATAATATATTTTCGTTTAACACACAATAGTCTAATTGAAACACTTATCACTTAATGCATCTTTGGATTTGTTTTGTTTTTTATTAAAAAAATGTATTGATAAAATTATAATTATGAGCTTTGTTATTTTATTAAAAAAAAACTATTTAAATATATAAAAGGATCGGTCTGTCTTGAATGAAAGAAATTTACTTTCTTGTTGATCAAGTCAATTTTATTACACATAAGAGTAAGACAGGTCTAAATTACATGGGTTGTCGGTTCAAGTAATAAAAAGGAATTCTGTTAAGAGAGATTTTTCGTTTGAAGTTTTGAAAAGTTAAAATTAATCTATGATATACTTTGCTTAAGAATCAAAGTCAACCATAATTTATATACAACTTCCTCTTTTTAATTCACTAAAATGTTTTTTAAAGAAAAAAACATGAGACTCATGTGAGTCAAAGTACTAAATGTTTCAAATGTAGTGAGTTTAATGATGCATAAACTTAGGTCATAACCCTTTAGTCTCGACTCAAAGAATATTCCGGTCATGTTTGGTAAATTAGTTAAAATTTTAGTTAGAAATTAGAAAGTTTGCTTAAAATTAAAAAAGTTAGTTCTTAATTGAAAATTGAAAAGTTAGTTTACTAAATTATATAAGTGTTTATTAAAATTAATTGTTGAAGTAACTCTGAAAAGTGTAAAATAATATAAAAATAATAAAATCATGATTTATTTTAAAAAGATAATAAAAAAATGAATAAATATATCGAGAATAAAAGTAAAAGAAAATATAAAAAAATATAAGTTAGAAACTAGCATTTTAAAAAACGTTACATCAAGTACTGTTTCAAAAAATGTAAGAAGTTACAAAAACACTTGTTACCAAACAACTAAATGAGTTTTTTAACTAATAAAAAAATTAAAAACTACTTGAAATATCTTGATGAATATAGTCTATTTGAGTATACTAAAAGAATGTCACATTTAATATAAATTGAAGCTTAGAATAGTTTATAAACTTATTTCTCCCTTAATCCACTAAGACATCTTTTGAAATAATGAGATCCACACAAGTAAAAGCGAACAATATCCAAATACATTTTTTTTTAATTCTTATAAATATGTGTGAATATTTTTCAAAATATTTGACTAACCAAACAAATTTTAATAATTTTCAAATTTCAATAATCATGTTTTTCATATATGAAAAAGTTTTTACCCTACCAATTACTTTTAGAAGGTAATTATGATTAAAAAATAACAAATTTATTATATATCAATTCCTAGTCTAAAAGACAATATTAGTGCATGCATTGTTCATTCTATAACTAAAATCTCAAATATCTCACCGCATTGTGACCTATCTTTATTTATTGAATTGATGTATGTTAGGAACACTTTATAACATACTCCTTTAAACACTTTTTTTCTAATTGATTAAAATTTATTCAAAATTACAAATTTAAGAAAAATAAATAATAAATATGATATGGAATCCACAAATAATTGTTATTTTTAATAATTTCTATCAACAAGATTAAATGTTCAAAATTGTGTGTTGAATAGTTTATTCCTTGCAACATCTAGATATTGACGTCTAAAACAAATTTTAAGAGAATATTTTACTTTAAATGAGAAAATTATATATTGGGTCTTTTTGTCAATATATGACATTTTTTTCTTAATAAATGTAGCTTTTTGTGTTTTATAAAAACTAAAAGAAACAATATTTTTATTTGTGGATCTAAAACTTATGCTTTAGTTGTTTTATCTTTGGGTCAACCCTATTGATGAGGACAAAGAGTGATCTTTCGGTGCAATAAGGAGTGATTCCTAATAGGATTTTAATTCGACAAATACATAAATGAATCGAATACACATCAAAGTGAAAGAGATCCAAAAGTTATACATGTACAAGATTATACAATTGATGACGACTTAAAATGAATAAGTTAATATGATTTATACCAATAAAATACATCACTAAGAACTTGATATTTTGAACAATTTCGAGATGAGTGACCTTCTAAAATATTTTCCAAAAAGTATCTTGCAAAGCTAAAATACGTTAAAAAATTGTGTGATTTATGGAAATAATTAATAGTCCTGTTGAGTGTTACGAGTTATATTAGAGTTAGTTGTTAATTTCTCCTAAATGACAAACAATGAAGGATTATGATCTTGTAAGATTCTCACCAATATAAATGAAAAAGTTAAACTAAATGGTGAGCGGCCAAGAAATCAATTGAGGGGCGTTACATTCATAGCTTTTCTCTTATTGACTTTGAAGAATTGAGTGAAAAAAAAAAGAAGTAAAAATTCCATGAGACCCAAAAGGTTAACCCGATCCAAAGTGCCCTTTAAACCCTTTTTAAAATTGATGTGCTTCACCCACCCCACCTAACGGGCCAATTGTTGGTACACGACCCATATCATAACCGTACTCAGTTTCCTTTCCTCCAGTTCGGGCTTTTTCAGCCCGTAACCAAGAGCACTCAGTGTTGGCTTGCGAACAAACACAACACAATGCTCCTTGTGAATTGTGATGAAGTGACCAGTGACAATATCCACCCATCCCCAACACAACGTCCCACCCTCACTCCTTTCTCTTTCCACCCTTTAATTCCCCAGAAACAAAGAAACAATCACACCTCATTATTATATAACCCATTCCCTCCCCTTTCTCTTTCTCCTTCCCTTTTTTCCTTTTCTCTTCTCTTCTTCTTACTCCCTCTCCCTGCATAACAACGATGGGCAATGTCAATGGGAGAGACGATGTGAACGGTACTCCATCGGGAACCGAAGGTGAAGAAGAAGAAGAAGACGGAGAAGAAGCTGGTTCTTACAGTGTCACCGATTGCATTTCTTCCAACCCTGCTCACCTTGCGCCCTCGGAGTTGATGGGTCATTCTCCCCCTGCTAGCCCTAGAGCTACCCAATCTCCGTTCATGTTCACCCCACAAGTAAATTTCTCCTTTTTTCATCTCTTTAAAATTCATCCATAAATGGGATTTTTGTTCCTTTCTTCTATATCCCTCCAGATTGTAAAAAAATCATTTTTTTTTTTATATTTGTTCTTCCCTTAAACTCTTGATGTTTGGAGTATCTAAAATACTAAAACAAAAGTCAAACGTTTTGGTTCGACAAGTCCTGGGAGCCATGATGTCCGAGTGCATTCATTTTGGAAGGTGAATTATACTATGACTTCTTTTCAGAAAGGTTTTTGAGATTGTAAAAGAACCCCTGGTGCAAACTAGATGCTTGATGCCAGTTCATGAAGTGGATTATCAAGTTCTGAAGCTCTATATTTTTTGTTTTGTTCATGTACTATTTTGGAGTTCCATGCTTTCACCAGCCAGTGGTTTTTGGTAATTTGTTAGTATGTGTGGGAATCTAGTTGAGTGTTGCTGTGACTGTGAAGCAATTTGGTTACGGTACTGGGATTGCTTTAACGGACTATATTCGCATCTTCTAGATTTTTTTTGGTCCAGTTCAGGAATCAATAGTCGTACCCCCTTGCTCCCCTAAGTTAATTGTGGAGACTAGGGGCTATACGATGTTTTGTTGTCAATCATGTTAGATGTCCTATTTGCTCTCTATTAAGCCTGGTTCTGAATTTTGCTGCTTTGATTATACGTGCTTGGCTGTTGTCTGTTTTTAGGTACTGTTTTTGTGGATTCTGTTTTTTTGTCAGTTGTTAACTGTTCCCCTTTCCCGTGTTTGTGTTTAGGTTCCGGTGGTTCCGCTACAAAAACCTGATGAGATGCATGCTCCAAGCCCTTCCTGGATGCAGACTACGTCAGGGTATGAGGATATGTACTGTGAACTAGGAATTCCAACGATGATTACTTGGAGCTATGATGGGAAAGAAGTTGCTGTGGAGGGTTCGTGGGATAATTGGAAAACAAGGTTTGGAAAATTTAGGATGCTTTTTATTTGTTTTTTGTTTTCAGTTGATATGGTTTCTCTAATTATTATATAATTGTCACCATGGATCACATGACACCATTTGACTTGGTTAAAGATCAAATCTTTAGAGATAGTGGGAGCATATGAACTGAAAATTAAAACAAAGAACAAATGAAATGCACCTTAATGCGTATTTTATTTGTCTTTAAAGGTTGCTATTTCTGTTGCTTAGAATTAGATACTTATATTCTTGGTTCATCAGAATGCCTTTACAGAGATCAGGGAAGGACTTCACAATAATGAAGGTGCTGCCATCTGGTGTATTCCAATTTAGATTTATTGTGGATGGACAGTGGAGGTACGCACCTGACTTGCCTTGGGCTCAAGATGATTCAGGGAATGCTTACAACATTTTGGACTTGCAGGTACTATTTGTTGATTCGTTTGGCTTATGATCAAAATTGACATGTGATAGTGATTTTGTGCATACTTATCTCATTGTTAAGGAACCCTGTATGAGTGAATTGTTAAGGACCTTATTATTTTGTGGCAACTTGGGTTAGATTTCACTTTTCTCTCCTTTCAAGGTATCAAATTCTGAATTTACTTTTTTGGGGGGTGAAACTTGTTTTAGTACCACCCCTGCAATCAATTTCTCCTATGTCTTTCCCTTTTTCATTAACTTCATGCTCTTAGGCCAAATTTTCTTTTCTTATTGCAAGAACTTTGTTTTCAAGGAATATGATCCTGAACTCATTTATATGTCACTTTGTGGCTAAGCAACTCTGCAAGTTTCCTTGGCTTTTTAGATAATCAACCTTAATGTGCATGAAATTTATGTTTGTAATGGTTTATCCATTTTTTTAAATCGTTTTATTGTCCTGTAACTTCATACTCATGAAATTCTCTTTTCACTCTTGTAAAACTTACATGGTGATCAGTATAACTTGCAATTCCTAAACTGGGGATGAGAGAATGGTGATTAAATTGATTTCATTATATTTCTTATAGGACTAAAATTAATGTCTGCAATATGTTTTACTGCTAGAGCCTAGAAGGCACAAACATCTATATTGAGAGTTGAGACTAACGATTTTGTATATTATATACAGGATTATGTTCCTGAAGACATTGGAAGCATTTCTAGTTTTGAACCTCCTAAATCACCAGACTCTAGCTATAACAACTTGCAACTTAGTTCTGAAGATTATGCAAAGGAGCCACCGTTGGTTCCTCCATATTTACAAATGACACTTCTTAACGTTCCGTCAACAAATATGGAAGTCCAACCTCTTACATCCAGACCTCAGCATGTAGTGCTCAATCATCTTTACATGCAGAAAGGAAAGGGTAGCCCTTCAGTGGTTGCACTTGGTACAACTCAACGGTTTGTAGCCAAATATGTGACTGTGGTGCTGTACAAGTCTTTGCAGAGGTAAGCAACATAAATTACATGGACTGTGTAGTATTTAAAAGCCTTTAAGTTAATATAGCTTCTAGCAGTACGGTTATAAGTGAGTGAGAAATTCTGAACTTCATAAGGATCATTACATGAAAGTGAAGATTGTGGTACATATAATGCAATTGCTTGATGGCCATTCATCATGCAATTCAGTTTCCATTCTTACATCATTTGATGATGCTATTCTCTAGGGATGCTTTATGGTACATTTTGATTTTTTTGGTACATATTTCCAGGAATTTTGATTAAACCACACTAAAATAAAAGGAAAGATTTTTTTATTTATATTTTTAATCTTGTCGAATGACGTTGTGTGATTAATGTAATCAATCTCACATAGTGGGATAAAGGCTTTGCTGTGATTGTTGTTATTATTGTTATTGAGTTAACCATGGTTACTCTCTTTCTCACTCACTCACTCATATCTATCATAAGCATTTTTAATTTAATAGTTGAATTAATAAAATTAATATTTATAAAAAAATGTCTGAAAAGCGTGTGTCCAGGCAGACACCTAAAATATGTGGATCCCATTATGAAAATAAAAAATATTTTGTGAAATCTTAAATGTTATGGATTTTTAGAACGTATTTTTGCGGTGCTTCAGTTTCATGAATATGTCACTATTGAAAATTTCAAAAATACAATGAAGAAGTCTTTGGTAGTAACATAAATTGTAGCTTTCAGATTAAATCATCGCTCTAACACAAAAATAGGCAACACATTGGTGTTGTTACTAGAGATATAACTACATCAGACTGGCTTAATATTGCTTTAAATTATCGAATTCTGTAAATTAAATCGAGCAAGGGCAATATTGTCATTTTTCTTGTGCAACTTCAAAAAATTTCCTTAGTGCCGTCTTATAATCTATTTGAGGAATGGTCCTGGTTCTTCCTTTTTTTAGAATAGGTGTCGCAGTTTTATGCTATAGGAACTGTTTGATCTAATGTATTACGTAAGTTGAATTCTATTCCCATTAAAATGATGGATTAAATTTACACAATAATAACAACTATAAGTCTATGATTCCAAAAAAAAAGAAACTGAAAAAGAAAAACCTGTAAGTCTATGTAATGGCGTTTCTGTTTCTTACTTTGCCTTTGCCACCTCAAAAAGTAGTTAATTCCAGCTTTACAAGAATAAAGTGTTCCTGATTCGCCTTTTCAGAGATTGGTAGATTGTATTGCATGCATCCTATTCCTTTTTGATTCTCTTCCTACAGAACTGATAATAATATTGCATCTAACATGTCCTTTTTGGTTTATATTCAAATGAATAACACTTACGTTATAAAGAAAACATTTGATAAAAAGTTTTAAAAGAATATAATTATAATAATTTATTCAGCATGTAAGAGGATTTAGAATTCCTCAAAACCACGAGCGCTGCTACTCAAAATTTATGATTAGAATATGTTTTGTTCCATTACTAGTAAACTACATATCTGGTATGTATGAGACATGTTAAAAAAAAAAATGCGTAACCCATTATTTGGAGGTTTCATGTTATGCGCAGGTAAAGGGAAGGAATATTGTATGTAGTCTTACTCTTGCATATGCAAAAAGATTGTTTATAAATTCGAATCTATGACCAACAAGTCACCAAAACACAATTTTAAGAATTACTTAAAACAGAAATACCCTAATGCAGAATGGCTAAGCAATCAGTTCCTACCTTTTTTGTCTTATCTTTTGGTCAATAATTGGTCACTAGTCACTACCTTACTCAGCAGCTGTCCGTATAAAGGACAACCCTCAACCTTAGTTCCTTAACCCGTTGGGCAAGCAAGCCGAAGTTCAATGATCCAATTCAGTTATCCATCACTTAAAACTGTGGATTGTATTTTTCTTTTGTCAACATATTATAGATGTGAAATATTCATAGGTTGTATCGATGATTAATATGAGAACTTCGTTGATTACTTTTAATAAGGTTTTGTATTTTAATCATTTTTTTTTATTCATGATACTTGAGTTTGAGACTTGATTAAAGAATTTGAGTTTAGTTTTACTTGGATCAACATAATATTATGCTATGGCTTGTACTTTGCTTCAGCCAATGTGAGGGCTGGCTTGTGAGTTCTGTAAGTTGCAAGTAATTATACTTTTGTAAAATTCACTTAAAGTAGTATTTTCGCAGCAAGTTTTATCATGACATGACGACGTGAAATTATTAATTAATGTCATCATTATAGGTACATAATTGAAGTTGTAGGCCAAAATTCAGTACACACTAACACAACTGATTCTGGCCACCCTTTGGCAAGGAAATATGTAGAAAGCTCATAATATACACAAGAAATAAGGCATCCATCTCCATAGAATGCCAACTCCGAGGGATGGGAAATCATATACAAAGCCTTGAAAATATTTACAACCATGCATCTTATTCCACGCTCCAACGACACGGCACAAGAAGTTGCTTCAGTTGATCTATCAGCTACTCTAAAATACTGAGTTAGTACAAAAGACTGATCTACATTATCGTGCATGCATTTGGGTTCTCATCACTGAAAATCTGAGGAGCATAAGGGTAGTCAACGTAGTCAACGTGGGATCTTAATGGCCAGTATTCACTTCGCTTGACGTCAGTTTTAGTATCACCCTCTTCACCATCTTCTCCTTTGCTTTCTTCACCTTTTTTTTCCTCTTCTTCTTTCTCTTCCTTTTTCTCCTCCTCTTTCTTCTCTTCGTCCTTCTTTTCCTTTTCCTCCTCGTTCACTATAGAAGCTTGCTTTTTGGTCCTCTTGTACACATAATCAACAAGCTTTGCTGGGTCAATCACACCTTTTACTATGACTTGATCATTTCCCAAGCTTGTCTCCACTGACTCTACTCCTGCATGCATAGATTATCATTAATAAATGTTAACATGTCATAGATTGCTTGCCAATGATTAAATTATTAATTAGAGTTTGATATTGCAATATAAAGATAAAGTTTAGAGATTAATTAATTAAAGTAAACTTTGATCATGCTTGTAAATTTAATATAAAAGCACGAGTTAAACGCTGACGACGTTTCTTTTTAATTTATAATATTATAATACTATTTAATAATATAGATCCTAAAAAAAATAGATAAACAATGGATCTATTATATTAAATATTAATCTCAACGTCAAGTACCCCACCTCCCCAAGAAATTAATCAGCATCGAAATAGAAAATTTTACGTAGTTAAGGCATATATATATATATAGAGAGAGAGAGAGAGACCCAGAAGCGTGCAAGTTCCTCAACCAGAGATCACAGGTCATAGCAGCCTTGGCATCCTCCACATCCAAGGAGAAGTTCAAGGAAAATATGAAGATGATCATCAATCTGTTGGAAAAGGAGAATGAAGATGCCTGCTCCTCCTCCAAGAAGCAATCTAAGGAGTCCGCCGAAGACTCTTCAGAATCGTCGGACGATTTCTACTGGAATGAAGACGACTATTTCAGCATCAACCTTGATGATAACTAAATCCAGCTAAGTCACCATCCTAATCAGCAAGGCAGAAGGGTAAGTGGAGAAAGCTCCTTTTGCTTAAATCAGCATGACATCAACATTTCCTGCGGCAGACTATTGTTCAGCACTGTTCACTGTAGCAGTAGGTTTTTCGGTTTTTGTCATCGGAACTGTAGAAACAGGAAAATGTTGTATCTATTTAAGGGCTGCATCCCGCAATCTATAGGCAAGTTTTTTCTTTCCTCAGAGTGTTCTCCCTAGATATACCTCTGAGCCCAGAGTTTAATCATCTAATCTTTCTGTAATCTTTTTGAGTAAATAAAAATCTTTATTTCCTCATATTGCATGTTTTGTTTTTGTAATTAAATCCTTCTCTTCTCACCCATTTCCTCTCATCCCGACGGCTTGCCGCGCTTGAGAGTATCACTTTATATTTATGCACTAAAGTTATTTTGTTGTATTATGTTCTGATAGCCATGTGAATTCCGTATTCTATTTCTGCCTCTCATTTTTGTTGTTTGTTGTCTAGTCTCTTTCCCCATCCCCGCTTCCACCCCATATGTGTGTGTGTATATATATATATATATATATATATATATATATATATATATATATAATGTATAAGAAACTGTATTTTTATTTGTGTGTTCTTAGCGAACTATTTGAATGGAGTCTGATTTATCAAATTCAGATTTAAGATGAATGTTTGTTTTGACGATTCTGATTATGAAATCAGATTTGTGAAAGTAATGTCCTTCTGGTTTGTAAAATTAGTTTGTGGAATCTAGGGATTTTTCAGTCATCCAAATCTTGATTAATATTTTCAAAAAAGACTTCTTATTTAAAAATATTTCGATTAGATTTGGTTAAAGATTATTCAGATTGAGAAGGATTAAAGGAAGAAGATAAAGGTTGGGAAGATTTGAAGGAAAATCGAGAGGAAAAAAAACGAAAAAGAGACATAATAAATTTTTCATAAAACTTTCTCGTGATATCATTGTCATCCTTTGGTTATGTACAAACATAAAGATAGATCTGAGTTAAAACTTACCAATTGAATTATTTTTCAGAATTTTTTTTATCTCTTAACCATAGCCAATAAATTTCAGACAAAAGTTCAAATCTTGCGTTCCAAAAATAATATAGGTTTTACTGTTCTCAACTCAACGGGACTTACTACCCCAACAACATAAGATCTAAGCTTTCTTAGCTTATGATGCTAACTAGTTAAGACATAAAAGGGTTTTAAATCATTTACAAAAGGTTTTAAAACAAATTCATGTTTGTATCTTAATTCAGATTGGTAACAAATCAACTAGATCTAGCCATATATTCCTACTTTCTCATCAAGCTCTGATACCATACGGGGTGAAAGCGAGGAAGGGGAGAATACTAGTGGAACAAACACAAACTAAATGGAAAGCAGGAATAGAAACAAATTTCATTATTGGGATGTTGGCTACAGATTTTATCTCTAACCTTATCCCAAGGTGATTTAGGAAGACCGGTAAGAAATTTTTCTTTCTAGAAGGGTTTTTGGTTATCTTCTCGGGTAAAAACTCTAGTGAGGAAGGTATCCATAAACATACCGTCATTGGAAAATTCAGGCAAGAGACATTTTGCTGAAGAAATATAAGTCTGTTGGGAAAGAGTCATTTGCAAACTCAAATTTCTTTGTGAAGATTGTTAGGCCAGACACAACCTCGAAAGGGAGTATCTCAAGGACTGGGCAAAAATAATTCCACTAATGAATAAACCACCCAGGGAATTTATATGGAATATTTTGTTTAAGTAGATTAGCCAAGAATGCATAAATTCTTTGTTTTGAAAACAAAGAACATTGTACCAGGTTGTTTGATAATCCCATTAAGTACAACCATAGGGATCATAGTTTTGAGAAATTTTTTTAATTTTATTCAATTCTCCAAATTCTTTTGGCGTAAGAGCCTTAAGAATTTGAAGTGTTGAATAAACTATTTGATCACAATTATTATTTTTATAATGTTTAATCCGAACTGAATTGGAATTAACCAGAATAAATTCATAAAAACATCTTGATTTTTTAATTGAAATTTGTTTGTAATGAAATTGATTTCCCTAGTTGAAGTATATTGGTCCATTGCTAAGACTAGTTTCAACCGTGCCTAAAATGGAATTGATAAATTGTTTGTAACGAGAATATCGTAGACATAAGAGAATTGAGGTGTTATATATATAGAGAGAGAAAGAGAGAGAGAGAGAGGCGGATCTACTTATACGATAGGGGGGCAAGTGTCCCCCTTAAATTTTGACATGAAATTACTATAATACCCCTATATAATGAAAAACATGTTCCTCATCGTGAAATTCAAAAGAATGGATAAGTAAATTCAAAGAAAAAGGAAAAGAGAATTCTTTTAAATATGTAGGGTCCAAGATAGCGAGTGATCTAAAACGTGTTTGTAGTGAGTGCACGAGGGAGGGAGAGACAGTTCGCAGAAGCAATCAATAATAAATATTTAAGAGAAAGAGAGCGCATGAATTATGAATATGAATATCAAGAGAAAAAAGAGAGAACATGAATATATGTACCTTGAATCTTGCGGATTCGCTTTTGTATAACTTGAGCACATGCTTCACAATGCATTCGAACTTTGAGGACTACTGTTACCACAGGAGGGGGCTGACAAATAATTGAAACAACCATGAAACATGTAACATTGGTTGAACAATACATAAAAATATTAATTTAGCCAAAACTAACGTATATAACCTGAGCAATATTGTAAGGTTAGAATATATATAGAAGAATACGCAGCTGCACATTCAGTAGTTAAACTGAAATGACCTTTTACACGCCTAAAGGGTTAGTATTATCGGTTCATGAGTTTAAGTAAATTCACCTTCACTTATTTCATTTTGATTTGTTTATAATTTTATGTAGTACTAGTTGTCAATTAGTTGTGAGAACCCACTTAGTTTGCTGAAGAAAAAAAGGGGGCTTTTAAGTGCTGCCACTAATTTGTATTTTGTCAATTCAGAAATGGGCCATGTGGGGTATTTCCAATTGTAAGCTAAAAGCCAAGGGGTACAAAAGTTACAATATCTTCGTCCCAAAAAACACAGTTAGCAGAGGCCAGAGGACCAGTCTCACACAGAACTACCTTACACTACTGATCTAATCTAATAGAGAGTGACTGTTGTTTCAACTTTCAACTTCTCCCCACGTACTCACATCACAGTTCACATGGTTATGTTTGTACTTATGCGCGTGCCCTAAAAATTCTGAAATGTGTGGCATGCATATAGTGTTATCAATAACTAACTTTCTGTATTTTACAACGTGGGGAAGGTAAAAAAAGAAGTAAAAACAGGCTTATAATGAGCCCGTGAGCGTGACCCCATTTTGCTGCAAGCAAAATGTCAAGTTGCAAAAGAGAGTGGGGTCCTCTTAAATGTTACCACCACCGTTGCCCTCGTTACATGTGCCTTGTGGTTGTGGGAGACGGGGGCATCATTTTGCTGACTTTGTTTCTTTACTTTCATGCTTGCATAGAGCATCCATCTTCCTTGGAAACAACAGGAACAAGAAACCAAAACATAAAAACTATTGGAAATGGAAACTCCACCCAAAATATTTCCATTTTCACTTTGTAATAAGCATGCCATGTTGGTCATATTCACATGCATCTTAATCTCCAAGGTAAAAAACTCACATGGTTAAAAGTATTGCTTGTAATATGGCTAAAGGGGTAGTGTGTATTTAGGTGGTGGTTGTAAAATTATTTTTAAATGAATTTATTTTGCAAAATTAACTCTAATTAGAATTAATTTTAAAGTGAAATGATTTATGTTCGAATATAATTTATATGAAAAGCATGTTAATAGTAAAATTTAGTATAAAATGTTTGTTGAAATGCACAAGTTTCCTAAATTTGCTTTAACTCAACCAAATTATGGACCTAAAATGACTTTTTTAAAGTAAAATCAAAGATGTGAATACTGATTCTTTTTTTTATATATGAAAATTGAAGACAAATATAATAAAATTTATAATAATTCACTTATTATATTCAATTAATTGAGGTATATCCTCTTAATTTGAATATTTAGTTAAAATTATGTCAAAAGATATTTTAATGTAACTTTGGATTATTCAATGTGAAACAAAACACAACACTTTCTAAGATCTCTCAAGGAGAATTAATTGTACACAGACAAATAATAAAAAGAGAATTTAATGTCTAATCTGTTAATTAATGGAGATAATAATTAAGCCAAATTAGGGGGAATGATTTACCTCCTCCTTTTTCTCCTCTGGCTGCGGTTCTTCTTTGATTTCTTCTTCTTTTTTCTCCTCTGGAGGTTTAGGCAAAGGTGAAATGAGCTCTGCTTTCTTGCGACTTTTCTTTTGTAGTCTCTCACACACCTTTATGGGGTCTGCTGCTTTTCCTTTCACTACCACTTTGCTTGCCTTGCTATCTGCAGTCACCTCCTCCACTCCTGTCTCACAAAAAAAAGATTACAAGTAAAAAATTGTTAATATCACTTTATTATTAATCTTTTCCACCACCTATACCTTTATCTATGTTAAAACATTAATGCAATGATGATTTTTTGTCTCTATTTGAAACGGACATGTGTAAAATTACCTGTAAAAGTTGAGAATAATATATACCTGACAAATAACTTCATCATGAATGTGTTGTTAAATTCAAAATCAATTATGAAAACAGATCCCTCTAACAAGAAAAGAAAAGCTAAGAGGGAAAAAAGAGAACAAAAGTACAAGCTGACACTATTTCTTAAAAACTAGCTAGTAATGTGTAAAAACAACCCTTTTGATTCTCCTCTGATTGCATTCATAAATTTATCAATTCTCACGTTAATCAGATTAAATGACTTAGAGGTAGAGCAAAATAAATTGAAGTAATTAATTTAAATGACCTTCAAATCCTTTCAATGCTTTTGCAACTTTCCTTGCACAAGCTTCACAGTGCATATCAACCTTGAGCACTATCTCTGGAGGCTCTTCATCCTTTTTCTCTTCTTCCTTGTTTTCTTCTTCCTTGTTCTCCTTTAACAGCAAATATATAGAACATTAATTAGATATAGCAAAGATGTGATTAGAAAATCTCCACCATGTGTAGAACTAGAGTGTATCTATCTATCTATCTATATATATATATATATATATATATATATATATTTGGCATGCATTACTTGATAATGATGCCACCATATATATCACACAACAGACATTATATACAAAAGATCATAAAAGTTAAAAAAACATGATCCTAGTCCTATAGTGTAGTTAGTTTTCAAAGCAAAAGTTGTCGAAAAAAGGAAAGAGACAGATTGATTAAGAATAAATATAGACAAGAATTTTTTGTGTAGGAGAGAACTCTTACTTCACCCATTTCTGTGATAATGGACAATGATCTTTGCTTCAGAAAACTTTGCAGTGGTGTAGTAATATATTGGAGCTAGGAATTGATGCTCTTCTTCTGAACTTTTCTGTTTCTCTGTCTCTTATTTCTCTTTCCTTGCACTCTTTGTGTCTGTGAGAGAGAGCTATGTTACGGGTCGGAAGCACATTAAATTAACGTGGGGATTCTGAAAATCTGAGGTGGACCGTTTAATGCTACGTAACACCATATGGCTGAGTCAGCATCCACAAAGCTACTACTACTATCCTCATTTCTTGTGTTTCATAGTTTCATAGACTTTGGAGTTTCAACTTGACTAAAGTGGCTGGACACCGACTTAGTTGGTGAAAACTCAAAACTCTTGCATATTTTTTATAGAACAAATGCTATTTGAAGGTACTATTTGTTAAGAAATTAAATGTAGATTTTTTTATTATTAAAAATATGATTAATGTATTGCATTATATTTCTAATATGATTTTTAGTAAAAATATTATTAATTTTTTAATTAGCACCCTAAACGCTATACTGATTATAATTATGGCAAGACCCTTTTTTTCTCCCTTTTTACAAGTTTAAATCCAAAACCATATTAATATTAAACTCATTTTCACAAGTTTCAATCTTCACTTTCTGCCTTAATGACCTACTAGTAAAACTGTAGGCTGTAATATAGATGCTGCTGCTCTAATATTATGGCTATTTAATGAAAGTTGTTTGAATGCGTTTTCTATTATTTTTTTATGCGTTTACGGAGTAGTATTGGCCATTTTTGTAAAATTAATTTATTGCATAAATAATTATGTTAATTTTATTGAACAATTTATATTCGATTTTTGTAAATAAATTATTTGGTGATTTCATGTAATAATTAATAATGAATGAGACAAAATATTTCATTTACTACATAATTAATATTTTTTAGATAATTAAAAATAATAGTAATGACTTTTACATAATTGTCTTAAAAATTATATATACTAATCACATAATTTATAATTAGTAGATAGTGTAATTTTTTTACAATTATAATACATAGAAATTAAATATCGTATTTACATTTTTAATTGTACTCCCCTTTCTCAAAATAATAATCGTCTTAATTTATTTTACACATATAAAAAAATAATAAATAGATGAAAAGAATAATAGTTATATTA
>PYAF01001252.1:3000029-3033843 GCA_007407185.1 Glycine tomentella
GATAAAAGAGAATAATAAATATACTAACCACATAATTTCTAATTAGTTGATAGTGTAATTTTTTTTACACTAATAATGCATAGAAATTAAATATTATATTTAAATGTTTTAATGTACTCCCCCATCTTAAAATAATGGTCGTCCTAAGTTATTTTATACAAATAAAAAAATGTAATAGATAAATGAAAGAGAGTAGTAATTATCCAAAATTAATATTATATCATCATTAATTTATTTATGGATTTTGTTTGATTATCGCATCATTAAGTGAAAAATAATTAATGTTACATTAAAAAACTAAAATAATAAGTATTTAGAAGAATTTTAAATCATTTTAGAAAATCTTCTTATTAATCTTTACTTACTACATAAAGAAAAAATTAAATGTAGAATTTTAATTTTAAAAGATTTAAATATATTTATTTGATAAAATATTAGTTATAAAAGGAATTGTAAAAATTTTTTTTTGGAAGAATACAAGGTTACTCTTGATAGTATACCTATGGGACACATAAATAATCAATCTCATTCGCTATGTGTACCGTGTGCCATGCACAAGACAGATCCCTACTGGGTGCAGTCATAGTCAATGCACTGGTTGAATCACCACTGTTACATAAAAATCGAATGACTTAGATTCTTTGAGATCTCTTAATCATTTATAACATTAACTGTTTAATTTTCATCCAATGACTTATGATTTGATGAATACAGCGCACTGCATTAAATTTGACTGCACCAAATTCAAGTATCTACAGTACTGGAATGTGCTAGAGAAGTCCCCAACACTGAACACAATCGGAGAAAACAGACAAAATCAAGTCAGTATATTAGAAGAAAAACACAGAATTTTTTTATTTATTTTATAACATGATTAATGTTAAAATAAGAATTCAAATTTATTAAAATTTATATGTCATGCTCAAGTGACGGTGACAGTAGTGTTACTTTGCTGTAACTATGTGATTCAGCTACAATTCATGAATTAAAAAAAAAAAAAGATTATGATAGTTGTTGAGTCATGCATAACTAGAGGTGAGTCATGCATAACTAGAGGTGATACTGAAATATTAGCAATTTATAAAAAAAAATAACCATTATATAATTAAGATCTTTAATTACTTGATAAGATCTTCAACTATTTAAATATATATAAGTTTTGTCCAAAGATTAATCATACAAGGATTAAATAAGATTCTTACCTACAAATTCAATATTAATTACCAACTATATAAACT
The DNA here is from genome assembly GCA_007407185.1 of Glycine tomentella. NCBI lineage: Eukaryota > Viridiplantae > Streptophyta > Magnoliopsida > Fabales > Fabaceae > Glycine > Glycine tomentella. The sequence continues at coordinate 3,001,268 of PYAF01001252.1, forward strand.
ACACCCATTAAGTCGTTCTAAAATTACAGTTAATTTAAAATTTTATAAAAAAATTAATTTTATTGAAATACATGTTTTTAATCGTTTTTAATCTCTATTATGATTGTTGTTTATTAAGTGCTAACAGATATTATGCATATTAATTATAGTACATGATATGTATGCAAAAGTTTTAATCTCTGTTCTTTAAAGTTGTATCATTTTAGTTTAGAATGTCTAAATGTAAAAAAAAAAATAGTCTAAAAAAATTTAAAACTTTGATTTAGTCTCTCAATATTTAAAAAGTATGATAATTTCATTTTGTCATAAAATTTAATAATAAATTAGTCATATATTTTATAATTTAATATCAAATTAATCCTTAAATATTACAACTTAAATAATTTATAAAATAATCTCACAAAAACATAATATCAAGACATAATTATTATATTTTTTTACACATTTACATACAACAAAGAATGATCGTGCTAACAAAATGATTTTACAAAATCATGGTTTATTCTTCTAAATCTCTTAAATGCCAACAAAGGATGATTGTGATTCAAAACACAAGTAACATTATTATTATGAATGAATGATTAGTCATGTCAGTTCGTTAAGTAAAGAACATTATATATTCTTATATGATTGGCGATCCCACTATCGATATGGCTTATCGACCGGATCTTAATGGGGACATCATGCATGTGTTAGGACGATAGTGACTCCTATACATGGTTCCCTACGCCAATAGTTAATCACTGCTTCCTAATTCCTGCTATTAGACAATACGAGGAATGCAGAATTTAAACCAGTCATGCATGTGTGCATGTGTCTATTTTGATTTAATTTGTATTTTTTTATTAATAATAACTGTAATTATTTGATTCAGGACTTAGTCATGTTTAAAATTTATTATCACTCCTCAAAAGGATATTATACAAAAATTGAACCTAACTTTCTTCCCCCATAAGGTGTTGCTAATTAAACTATACATTGGATACTTTGATGTGTATTAATAGAGTGATATACATCTAAGATCATAAGTTGGAAGCTTGAACCTTTGTGGGGTGCATGGGGTCGTTCAAAAGCATGGATTGATTAGCAAATAAAATGCTATTCCTTGCTTGAGTTTCCATTTCAAGGCATGCTGCTGGCTAGTACAAAACTGAGCATATATATACTGTCTGATGTTCAATTGGAATTTGTGAATCCAGCATTGGTTACACCATAATATTTATTTAAAATGTACGATTCATAAAATATGGACTGAATATGTTTTTGATAGGCAAATAGAATAATATTTACTTTTTAATCTTCAAAAATGACTAAACAGCTTTTAGTCTCTTATTTTTGAAAACATGCTATATGTGATCTAAATATCTATAAAATAATGAACTAAATTTTGCTATAAACATCATCAATGCATCAAGGACCACCGTATAGAAGGAAACCATTTTGAAGAAAGAAAAGAATTCTTTTTCATAATAAGTGCAGTTAGAAAATTACATACAAGACTAAAGTTAACACTTGAAGTCTTAGAGTTAGAACTTCCTCCCCCGCCTCTATTTTTCAGAAATTCTAAAGCTTGTGAACAGTAGAGCAATGAAAGTAGAAAATCTTTCTTTCACAGAGAGAGATCCATGGAGAGATGAAAGGGAGTGTATTTTTGGAAGAAAATTAATAAAAAAAAATGGGTGTGTCTTAGTAAATAAAGAGAGTGGAAATAGTACAAGCCCTATTTTTACCCCCAACTTGGGTCACTTTTTGAATGTTGAAACCGACAGTAGTGGGCGAGTTTTTGAGACGTTGAAAGAGGCAAATGATATATATACCTCCCTTTTCCTTTTTTTAATGAATTTCCTTAAATATCCTTCTCAATTTATTTTCTTTTCTTAAATAAATTTCTTTATTACGTTTCTCTTTTCCTTAAATATCCTTCCTCTACCTCTCTCTTTTCCTCTGCAGAAACCAGCCATTGTTTGTCACGACATAACATAGCTGGATGTAGCAGGAAAAGGATTCTCGAGAGTTTTGGGGAAAAAGGATTCATGTTATTAAAAAATTTAATTGAGGACATCTTCATTCAAAAAGGTTCTTATCAGTTATCATGGCTAAAGAATATACTATTATTGTTTAGGAACCTATTACCAACACAGTTAAAAAATCACTGATGAGCCAACATCTTAATTACCTTGAATAAAGTCAAGCTTTTGGATAGACGCACGAAAGAGAAATCTCACACATAACAACAATTATAATGGCCGTAATGAAGTTTATTGATCGAATGATGTACACCAGTACACCAGGATTTTTGATGATGTATAAAGTTGCAATAATGCTCTTAAAAATTCTAGAAGAATGAAAAAGAGAGATGAGGCAAATTGCAAATTGATTTGACGATGAGTATAGACCAAACACGAATGATTGAGGGTAATAAAGTTTAAAGAATCATTATTATAAAGATGAAGTAACAGGGTTTAAAAAATAAAGAAGATAAGGGGATAAATATATATATTATTTTTCTATAAAGAACATTTTAGTAATAAAAAATATAAAAATAAAAAGGGGGGCATAGTAATTAATTTTGGGAGGTAAATATACCTAAAGCCATTGAAAGATTGACAAAGGCCCAATACATTAAAGCCTACTTTTTGTATAGCAGATTAGGCTAGTCAATTACTGGTTTTCTGCTCATCAGCAATGCAACAAGGTCGGGTTCACTTTATGTTAAACACAGCTTTCATTTATATTTTACACCCCCTTCCACTTCTTTATTTCCAAGTATATCCTTTCTCTTTCTTTTTAGGAAAATTACTACACCCCCTTCTCCGCTACAACACAAGACAAAGCTTTTTGGCACTCCGCTACGATGGGGTATGTCCATTACTTCTCTCTCTCTTTCTCTCTCTCCTCCGCTACGACGACGATGTTGAGTATAAGGGTTAAGCTTTTTGGCACTGGCCGACCTCTCCAATGTGGCGCTACTAAAGACATTAATCTCCATTACCATCATTGGCACATCTTGCTTTCCATCAAATTCTCCTTCCAGCATAGGAACTCACGATCTTGGAAAACCCCCTCCACGTGATGGCTTATGTGATTTGCTTTCTAAGATCTATGCTCTTGGGAAGTTGAACAAATCTGCAAGTTTTTATTTTTTGCTTGAACAAGAGCTGGGTTTTAATTTTCAAAGCCAAATTTCGTCGCCAATGATGGCATATGGTGTTCCAAAGGGGTTGATGGAAAAGGAGAAAATAACATAACACTGTCTTGGATGATGATTTTGGAAGCCTCACGACATTGATATGATGCAAACATAGAAACGAGAACAATTAGATATGGATTGAAAGAGAGTACAAGGGAGTGAAGGGACACAGAAGGAGGGTGCACTAACATTTGGAAAAAGAAAAGGAAAGGATATAATTGAAAAATCATACGAAATAGGAGGTATATAAGTAAATACTGGGTGTGTTTAGCAAAAGCTTTCATTTTATTTGTGTTAGGGCTTATGACACTTTTTCGAAACCATTGCCTATGGTTATTATCAAGCTATATTACAAATTTTTCAGCAAATTAGCTCATATTGTTGTTGTAGGAGCTCGAATCAAAAAGTTTGGGAGCTAAAATAATTGGTCAACTAAATGAATAAAATTTATTTACATCCAAATTACAAATCGTCTGATAAATTTATTAATTTATATAATTATTTTAATTTTTTAACAGTATAAAAACATTTACTTTACATGCTTATTAAACTCTAGCTAAATATGCAATAGTTTACACAGTTCATATTTTGATTAGGCATGATAATTGAATTCGAAATCAACATTAGTAAAAAAGTGATTATTTTTAACATTGAAATGGATTCCTAGAAAATTGAATGTAATATGTGACACGGTGACAGAGAAAATCGAGATGAACATTCTACACCGGTTGCCTTAAAATTAATCCAAAGGTTATTTTAATTAAGTTCAATAATTTTAATGTACGTGCTGTAAATCTGTAATTCATTAACCATTGTGAAAGCATAAAAAGAATTCCATAACAAAGACTATCTACCAAACAAGATTTTGGATGACTCTAAAATCATCTGAATCCACGCCGATAGCATTTAAACCAATCATTATCTTATGAACATCCAATGACCAATCTATCACGACAAGTATTTAAGCATCATGTAAGCATGTTTCATGGTGAGTAATAATTTGAGAGGTTGTGACCAAAAAGATCATGTTTCGTGTGACCCTAGATGGAGCATTTTATCAAGCAGAAACAAACAGAATGAGAGAAAAATACAATCGCCAAACTCAAAACAAAAAATAATGACAACCGAAAGAAAAAGATGGAGGTGGACATGTATAGAGAAAAGGGTCCAATTAATAGTGTAACCTCCAGCTAAAAAAACCATATATATCTTCATGATTAAACCGCGTTAACACAAGTTGCAACTAGCACACATCAGATTCAGTTAGAGACTATGATTGGCTTTCACAACCTCAAAAGAAATGTGGACTCATTGGAGCCCACAAATTTGGACCACACTGCCCGAGTCTCATCAACTCCTACTTCATCTACAACCAATTAATTAGGTAGTGGTGGATTTACTCAATTCAATTTACCCTCCAAACAACATTAAAAACATCTGTAGTTTGGTCTATATTCATTAGTGACCAATGAATAGATCATGATCTCTTCTGTATACTAGTACAAATATTATAGGATCCTGACATTATAGTAGTAGATGGTTTGGTTCATTATATTAGATTCTAGTGAGACACCATGCCTTGAGACACGTGTACGGTCGGCATGCGGTAGTGCATGATCATTATTGCACACAACAAAACTCATAAAAATCATAATGCAAACATGAATAAAAATATTGAAAAATAATCATGGTAAGTATTTTGTAGGCATTTAATTGATTAGTATTTATAGGGATTGAGGAAGGTGCATTGAGTCAACAAGATTTGGCGTGTCAATCAAAACAGCACATGGGAGTTACAGAAGCTGTGTGCTGAGTTGCGAAGCCATCATCAATCCAATCTTGTGTGTTACTATAAGTATTTAACAGCATAGACATTAGACACACCCTTTGGTTCTGGCCACCCTCAGGTGTAAATACAACCTTAGCATGAAATTCAACTTTGTGGGACTACGTGTTAGAGTTTGATTGGTGAACGTGCTGCGCTAGTGCCTTCTTAAGTTTTGTTTTTCTGTCACTTTCCCCTGTGTTGGTTTGCTCTCATCACTTTTGTCTGCACTACACCTGAGCCTCAGATCTCATCTCTGATCCACAAAACCATGGCTGAAAAGGTACACAGCTTTCAATTGTCATCTGAATTATCACTCTTTTCTATCTCCAAAACATACCCTTTTGGATTAATGTCCATTATTTCTTGTCCTTGTTTACATAATGAAAATGTGATTTCAATTCTTCTGCTTGTAACATAACCAAATGATGATGCCATTCTTCTATTCTATGCCACAATCATGAGTTTGGTTCACTTTGGATACATAGTGTGCTATAATTCTAATGGGTGGTATTGTTGAACACATTAATTCAGGTGACCATCATGAAACTCAAGGTTGACCTTGAGTGTGAGAAATGCTACAAGAAGGTTAAGAAACTTCTCGGCAAGTACCCTCGTGAGTTCCATCACCCCTTGCTTTTTCTTTTTCTTTTTTTTTCATGTATGTAATTTTATATATATTAGAATCAGAATTGTGAAATGATTTTTTTTTTTTCAATTTGCATGCATTTATTTGGACTTACAAATTAAGAGGGTATCAAATTGAGTTAATTTTTGGGTGTTGAAATTTTGTGAACAAGAGAAATTCGGGACCAGAAGTTCGATGAGAAGGAAAACATTGTGTTCATCACAGTGGTGTGTTGTAGCCCTGAGAAGATAAGAGACAAGCTTTGCTACAAAGGTGGAGGCTCAATCAAAAGCATTGAGATACTGGAACCGCCCAAGCCCAAGCCCGCAGGGCCCGAGAAGAAAGAGGCCGAGAAGCCCAAGGCCGAGCCCGAGAAAAAGAAAGACGCAGAGAAGCCTAAAGCGGACCCTCCCAAAGCCGAAAAGCCCAAGGCCGAGCCCGAGAAAAAGAAGGACGGTGGTGGCGAGAAGCCCAAGGCAGACCCCGAAAAAAAGAAGGACGATGGGGAGAAGCCTAAGACCGGGCCTGAGAAGCCCAAGGACAAGCCCGCACCCGCGCCGTTACCCGTGCAGCCACATATAGCGGCACCAATGGCGGTCCCAGTTGGGATGCTCTATGCTCCTCCTCCGTGCTACGAAGGCAGGCCCGTTGGGCCTGGCTACGAGTACGGGGGGCCCATGCTCTGTTACGACGGTTACTATGCAAGGCCCGTTTACGATAGTTACAGTGGAGGCAGACCCTGTTATGGGTACCGTGGTGATCAATATTTCAGCGAAGAGAATCCACAAGGATGCACAATTATGTGACACTTACATCCACGGCGTTGCATTATCGTTGGGATCTGTAAATGATGCTGGCCATTCACAATTTGTCTCAATTATCATCATGTTTAATCACGTCCAATCCAATGAGCTAGTATTTCTTTGTTTTTGCTATTTAAAATTCAACGAGAAAAAAAAAAACAATGAGGGGGAAAAAGAAAAATAAAGGTTATTTAATTAATGGTTATAAATACTACACTGCCGTGATGTTTGTTTGTTTGTTTTTTCTTTTTCTTTATTTTTCGTTTCATGAGTTAATAAAATAAAGTTTCTTTACCAACAAGGAATCTTCTGCCTACTCAGTGGATTGGATTTGCCTTTATAGATTGATTTTGTTGAAAGTAATTAACTTTCGAACCAACAAAAAAAAAAAAAAAAATCACCTACCAGTACTTTTTAGTGGGTAAGGTCATAATAAGGAAGCAGTTTACATTATTTAATATATTCTTTTTTGTAAATTTTTTTTTATATAATTGGATATATAAAACAAACACGTAGACCTATATCAGTTGTTGGAGTTCTTTACCTTATGTGCTTTAATTTGCTATGAGAATATTAGTTGGGATTTGGGAAGGTATCGCATATTGTTCGGTAGATAAATTTGAATTGGTGTTGGCGAATTATGTCATGGTTTAGTAGCTTTTTCATATTTTAGTTGTTGTTGAGAAGCTTTAGTAGTTATTGATCAATGATCAATGACCTCAGAAAGACAATGATGACAAATTGACAACCATGATCTTTTTTTTTTTTTTTTCCTTTGCCCATAGTTTCTACTTTTACCACCTGATTAGATCCATGAACCTGAACAGAATTTGAACGAGTACAACCAGATACTAAAATGTGATGTATGAATGAAGCTTTTTTTTTTTTTTTCACAAAAAATAAAAGTTTTCTAGGTATTTATAGCAATACATATCCTTCATACCGAAGTTAAATTAGATCATGGCTATCAAGGGCCAAGGGGTGATCTACCGACATTTATGCTATTTTTGGTTACAAAGAAAATAAAAGAACGGGAAGGAAGTGTTTCTCCTGATTTGGATATCATATAAACAAAGAAGGAAAATAGTTTTTGTGGTCCATGCTAAAATTTATTTCTTCCCAGGTTACAAAATAATAAGGCTTTGTTTGGGAGAGGGGTTTTAGAGGGAAGGAGAGGGAAAGGAAGGGTTTAGCTGGAGTAATCTCCTTGTTTGTGAGTTATAATTTTTGAGGGAAAGGATTTGGGGATTTTTGAAACTCCTCCAAAACCCTCCAATGCTTAGAAATTATAATCCCCCCTATTTGGGGGGTTTTTAGAAGGAAAAGTAACTAAAATTATTATCTTATACCAACAGTGTTAATAAAATTATTACCCTACCTTAGTCAGTGTAAAATATAGAATGTATTAATTTTTTAAATAAGGAAAAAATTGTAAAAATTTCTTATTAACTCTCTATTTTCCTCTTTTAATATATTTTTAACTCTCAAACAAGGATAAAGAAACTTCCCTCATTTTTCTCCCTTTCCTTCCCCTCCCTTCCCCTCGAATCTCTTTCCTTCCCCTCCCCTCCTAACTCCCAAACAAAGCCTAAGGAAGTGTGTGAATAAATATTCTTGACATAATTCGTGTTGCTAATTTTATTTTATTTTAAGTAGTAATTATTTTTAATTATTACTATTATTATTTAATTTATCTTATGTCTTGACTAGATTTTTTTTGTTATTGAGAGCATATGTTATTTTTTTATTATATTTTATGTTTGCTTAAAAAAGTTATGTCATTTTATAAATATATATTTCTTTAATTTCTCTCAACTCCGTCCAATATAAGAAGAGAAAGTTTAAGTGACAATTGATTTGAACTGAGTGTTTATTTCCTGTTTTTATTTTTATTTTATGAAAATATTTTTTATTTTCAAAATTTCAAAATTTAGAAAATATGTATCAAGAAAAAGTATTTTAAGGTATTATTGTTTTTCACTTCTTTAAAAAAAGTCTGAAAATTTTGATTTGTTGTTTAAAATTTTAGGAAATTGTTTAGAGAAAATATTTATTAATCTAAATTTTAAACAAATGTATTTTTTTATTTTTTTAAAAAATGAAAACAGAAAATACTTAAACCAAACATCACCTATTTTTTCTTTTTCTTTTTCTTCTACTTTACTTTGTCAACCGTGTTAATTTTGCCTCTCGATAAAAAGTCGTTGAATGTAATATTAGAAGAAAAAGTTTAATTTCTTGTGGCAGAAGATAAATTTAGAAAGGGACCTGAGCTTGACTATCTACATTTTTTATACAAAAGTTGCTTTCACCTAAATAGAATATATTAGTTTATGTTATTAATTATTTCACAGAATTTAATGCAATTCGATCAACACAACTCTGGCTTCAATTATTCAATAGTTTTTCTTTCCTAGTTTGTTGTACCAAAGTTCACATAATTTATTTTCTCTATTCTTTCTTCCTTGATTAGAATTGTCGTTCGATAATAGAATATGTTTCAATCCCGTAAAAATATAGTAGCTTTTTGACCAAATCGGAAAAAAAAGAGAGAGTAGAATTATCATAGACGTAACGTCGAGTTGAAAATATGAATGAAACGTGGAATATTACACAACAAAGGCCAAGTAGCAATCTGCTGTGGAAAATGGGGTCTCTCTTAATTAATCATGTGATGCATGATGAGGTCATATAATAATGTATAAATAATAAATAATACGTATACCCACCATAAGGAGCCAAAACTCAATTATGGGGTCATCTTAATGCTTAGGCATCACCATAATTTCTTTAATTTCTACATTCTTTCCAAGCTACAATGCCACCAAAATTTGTCACCTTCTTCTTCCCCCTTCATCATCACATGCTTTGGACAGATATGTTCATTAAAATAGCTAGAATTTAAGTAAAGTAGTAAAGTAGTGCTCAGAGTTATTAACACTTAATAGCATGTGATCCCAAACTATCTCAAGTCTACGAAGCCAGAGCCAAGAATCGTGTCGGCACCGTCACGTTGTTAACATAACAAGCAATTGTTATGTAAATTGTGTAAGTAGTAACAACTAACAAGTATCATGTGTTATATTTGTAAAATATATAAATTTTGAAAAGTATTTTAATTGATAAAAAACATTTTATTAAGAATAAAAGTATAACGTAAATAAAAATAAAATATCCAAAATTTTAGTTTTAAAAATTATTTTAATTAAATAAAGGTCATTTCTTATTCCAATATGATTTTAAAATATTTCAAAAAAATTAATATTAATTTAAAATTTATTATTTAATAATAATTAAATAAAATATTATTTAACTTATTCATAAAAATATTTATTTAATTTGATATGAAAGTTTAGATTCTATATATGTATTATAAAATGAAGAAGAGGTGTTGGTGTATATGAGAGCAAAAGACATGCACAGATCATCCCATTTCAAAAGTGAAGAGTTGAATTTATTATATACGGGTGCATCAATATTTTTAAATCAAATATTTTTTTTATATAAATTAATATTTATAAAATATTTGAAAATATAAAATACGCATAGTTAATTTAAATAAATTGTATATATATATATTTATATATATATAAAGCTATTATTTTTAGATGATTTTCTTTTAATTTAAATTTTTTGTTTCGTTGAAATTCATGCGAACCCACACTAATGCAAGAGAGTAATTTTTATAATTTTGTCACTTCAAAAACTTGGAAGAGATGGGATGAGAAATGAGAGGATTAATATTCCTTTCCTTCCACTTTTTCCCCTTCCAATATTAAGTAAATTAAAGGGAAGAGAAACAAATTTATAAATAATTATTTTGAAAATTTATTTACTTTCATTCTCTAGATTAATATTTTTGAGTGTTTATCATACTATTTGAAAATTTTCTCAATTAATATGTTTGTCTGTTTATCATTTTTTTTGTCATTCTCTCAAAAAATATATGATATAACCCAGAATCAAGTGATCCTAACTAATTTTTACTCTCATAGAATTTAGTCCATATCATAATTTCTTTATTTTTTTTCCTTTTTTTGAAGTAAACATTATGTTAATTAAAATCACTTTTCAAGTCTTGTGAATAAAAAAGGTGTCTCCCATTCAATCTTAACCCAAATCAAGTTGAATTAGTCAAAACTGAAATAACCTTTTATAAAAAAAAAGAAAAGAGAATTATGTTACCATACAATTGTTTCAAAAACATTATTTCAGATACGTACCGAGCTAATCATCAGGTTTGGCTAGTTCCCATCCCCTCTGATCAGTTAACTAATAAAGTAGAAATGCTTCAACTGAAGCATCAAAACCACAGAAAATGCTGCAATGAAAACGGGTAATTGATTAGTTGTAGTTGTATGTATGTCAGCAATTGAACATTTGAACTTAACAAAGAACCTATATACGTGTTCCATTATAACTACCATGGTAATTCAATACTAACAATAGTCCTTGGTTATAAAAAAAAATGGTCCTAAAATCAACTCATAGTATCATTGTGTTCTAGTAACCTACTCCAATCAACAAGAAACAGTGTAAAGAAAATCGAGAGGCTAAGTAACAATATGCGTGGCATGTTTGCTTTAAAAAAAAGATTGCAAAAAATTTGCATTAAAGGGAAAAAAAATTGTAAAATCAAAGCTAAATTGGAAGTCTCAAGATCTAATCATTCGTGCAACTACCTTCTTTCATATTTGAGTTGCAGCAGCTTGAAATGCTCTTTGTCTAAACTGTTTAAGTACCAGCCAGGTGTTAGTTTTCTTCACGCTGATTCACATTACAAGACAAAGTAACGAAACGATGATATATTAGGTGAGACCCTTAAACCATAGGTGACCAAATCCAAAATGATAGACCAAAGTCAAGCTCCTCCTATCCTGCAAACAAAAGGAGCACATCATAATACCAAATCTAACTAGTAGAAAAGGAGTAAACATGTGTATTAACTTCTAATTAAGAAGAGATCAAATGAATGAGGTTACATTTGTTATGTAAATGCCTCCATCAGACTACAGACATAAGTTAAATTTCACTAAGCGAAGGTATGATTCTAAAACTCTGAAAATTGCATATATGTTGCCCTGATATTCAATTCAATAGACTTCAAATTATCTTGAATTATGACACACAAGGTAAATATGCCACTGTTATAGACAATAACATTGATACGAAATGAAATATATTTTGACAATCAGTATGATAATGAATATCATAACAATATAAAAAAACTAAGAATTTTGATGCCACATTGAGAAATCTGTAATTCAGCAGGTGTCTAAAACTCCAATTGCAGGTAATCATTAGATTTCCATCAAACTTGATAAAGTGAAGAAAAAAATACCTTAATTTAAAGAAAAAACAAATTTGTAAATAAAATTCACCTTTGCACGAAAGTAGTATGATTTGGTTCGATTGATCCAATCCAAGAGGGTTCAATGTTTTTCGAATTGACATGTTTTTTCCAGGGATGGAAAGCTCATAGGCCATCCTAAACAAATTCAATTGAAGAGTTAATGCACTGCTATCATAAGAAACCCATCCTATTTATTTATACCTCAAGTCCTAAACCTTTATCTTAATTTCCCTTTTGTTACTGCACAGATGCATGATAGTAAGAATATGCTAGTCATTGTAACACTTTGATATTGAAGGAGCAACATGTACTGCATTAAGTGTATTCATGATTCATGAATATGAAGTATCCAATATTACAATATGTGAAACCATTTACATACAGAAACATTTCCACTTCCATGAAGGATGTAAGGACTTCTATTATGATTCATATCCATGAATTGGAAGAATGGGAAGAGTACACAGTCTTGATAATTTAGGACATTAACAAACTCAAACAGCATTAATTCTTCAAGAATTGGATCATGAAGCATGAACTTAGAACATCAAATAATTAGAAGAAAAAAAATGGTGCATACCTTTTGAAAACATAATATTCTGACTTTCTAAAATGGTTTGAATATCAAGAATTTGGAGTAGGATCTTTCTCAAGATAGATGGCAAAATGATACTTTGAAACTTGAATTCAATAACATATGTCCCAAGGCGTATATTTAAGAGAAAGAGATGAGGAGACCTACTGTTTCATGAGAAGTCACAATGGTTCTACCCATCATAATTCATATAACTAGGATATATTATTCAACCCTCATGTGATTTCCAATATCTATTGATCACAAAAATGGATTCTAGTACATGTCAAGTTCAAGTTACCATGCAACCATTTTTTTAATTAAATAATTGGAAGTCCATCATTTCAGAAATCATTTTCTAACATCCAGTAGCTCGGGAACATCTTTTTGAACCAAACTCCTGGGTGATGGAAGATGTTGTATATGAACATCATCCAGCAAATTAAACTAGTCCCCAATGGATGGTAGCATACAAATATTTTTCATATATATGTCAGATTTTGGGACCAAAGTTTTAGCTTGTAATGCCAACCCCTAACTATAGAATGACAAGTGGTCCAAGTGGAGGAGGAAAGGAGAGTCATAGTGTATACAACTCTCAAGGCACATTATATTTCCAAATTCCAAGGAAGGGAAGGTTCACTCTCTAAGAAACTCTGGAAAGCACCTATCACTGATGATGCTATGTCAAAATTTAATTTCGAAAGGGATCATATCTGCATCAAGCAAAATATTTCTGTTAGAATTGGAAGCTTTCTAACTTCCATTCTCTATCCCATGTTCCTTATTCTCTTCCCTGCCAATCTCAGCCTCTCTGTGCTACTACTGTCTAGCTTCATTAGTTTTATTGGACAAGGGAAAGCTGAAGTATTTAGTGTTTTATTCTATTTTTCTATTCTTTCATGTTCCTTTATTATATATGAAGTTCTTTTCAGTTTTCATCATTGAAATTCACTAAAATGAAATTATCGAACTTCCTATCATATGTAGCACACACAATTCTTGTGTTTTGCGAATTCAAAGTTGGGCAGGAAAACATCAAATAGGCAATAAGAAATTGTTAAATGGTTATATGAAATAGACAAAAGAAGAGACACAAATGAATAATTTATAATTATGTTTTCAAAGTGAACACTTACTACAGAGATGCCTCGACTGCCTGTGCAGAGAAAATCCCACAAAACATGTTCAATAAAACCAAAACTTGGACTCTAATTGAGGGCTGAAAACCCACCCCAAAGGGAATGTCCCTTTTATTCATGCTTACTCGTATAGCTTTTAACAATAATAAAATTTTTATGTATTCGCATTCTACATTTTGCCGCAGAAGGATTCCCTTATTGTCTGTCATTAATTGCTGTTAGACAAAGAAGGCTTTCAATTTGAGGCTAGCAATCTTAACCAGACCAATGCTTGAAAATATTAAAAGAACGAAATTGAAAAAAAATTTGGACCATTTCTCGATTTGTGCGTGTCATCCTTGCGCAGGGGCCATGCTAATCTTCTCTGTATCGTTCCAATTTTATCGGATGTCCCCGAAGGGACAAGCCTTGGATGTTGCCTGGGCTATATATTCTGTCAACCTCTTGTTATATTCATCGATGTGGGACTAACTACGCATCTGGTGCTCCCCAAACGAAAGGAAGATACCTCGCATTCCCATTTCGCTTAATTCGGTTGCAGAAAAGAACAAAGAGAGACACTATTTCGACTGAGAGACTGAGAACAAACTGGATTCCCTTCACTTCATTACTAGCTGCATGAGTCATATAGCTAAAGATCTAAAGGTGGTGCTTGTCTTTAGTGACTTTTTTCATGCTTCGTTTTAATGAAATATATTTTGTATGGCTAAGATTTCAACACCTAAAAAGTAAGAGCACGGGATCTTAATCCACTTGTTAGACATTTTCTTTTATGTTTTAAAATTTTTCTTTATTTAATATTTTTTTTTATTTTCATTTTTATGTTTTAACATTTCAAAATATACTAATTTAAAATATATAAAAACACACTTACAATTCTCTTAAGGTTATTGTATTTTTTCATTTGCTAATTTTTTAACCCCAATCTCGTACATTTTAGTAAAAATATATTAGAATATTAATTCAATTAATTTTTTATACTTTATTAATAATATTTTATAATGTTATTAGTACTAATTTTATTTAAAAATACTACAATGTGTATATATACATAATATCTTTGTTACAATACGAGTCAAAGTCGAATTCATTAGCAGCATAAAAGAACACATATATTTATATTATATATTGTATAAATTAAAATATTAATTAATTATATTTCTTTAACTAAATTATTTTTTTCCTTTTTAGTTTATGAATTTACCTTTATATAATTTCTCTCTTTCTCAAACAAGAATTATATTTTGTCTACCAATACATTGTTAATTCGAATAATGTTAATTTTTTAAATAAGATATTAAGTTTGAGTCATGCTAATAAAAAATATAATTAAAATAAAAGATTAGTGTGATTAGGGGTGCTCACGGGTTTGGATCATCCGTGAACCTGAACTGATATGAACCAACTGGAACGGTTTGGATTAGGTCATTTATATATTTGGGTTAAAATTGAATCGAATCGATTAAAACCGTTCATGTACAGGTTGGGTCACGAGTTTAGATTTACAGATCCGATAATCCTATCCATAAACCCGTAATAATAATATAATTTTTTATTATATATATATATATATGTTAAAAATAAAAAAATAATTTGACAATAAAAAAATGTGTGGTATTGTAAATGTTTAAGATTACATTCAAAAATAGGATAAAATATTTTTAATATTGTACTAAAAGATAGGATAAAATATTTTTAAAATTGCATTGCAATATAATAAAATATCTTTAAGATTGCATTTGATAATATGATAGAATATATTTAGGATTGCATTTAAAAATTGGTTAAAATAGTATCTTTAAATTAGTATAACTAGAAACATATTTTGGTGTTCACGTATACATTTCATTTCAAAAAATATTAGAGTTTTGTCTCTTTTCTTGATGAATTGAAACGTGCGACTTCTGACTAGGAAACTAGGGTATCGTCTCTGGCTGGGAAACAAGGATATCAATCTGTCTCTATTCTTAGTGAATTGAGACTAGAACTTTTGTTGGAAAATAAGGATACCAATTGGGATAATTATTGTGTAAGGATAGACTATGAAACTAGGATACTAATAACTCTTATACACAAAATTATCGTAGTGGACTTGTCTATTGGATTGATTATCCAATTTGGACGTGATGATTTTTTATCCAATTGAATTTTCCACGTTAAAATTGATTGTATCACCTTTATCTCTTATCTCCATATTATTGCCTTGAGTTTGATTTTAAATTATTAATTGTTTTATAAAACTCAATTCACCCCCTTCTTGAGTTCATATGGGACCAACACAATATTCATATGTTATAAAAGTTTTAATAGTAGACTTTTATAATTAAAAAGTTCTCGATTGCTTCCAAAAATTGGATCAAATGAAATAATTTTCAATATTAAAAAGTTCTCAATTGACTTAAATTGACCATTCATAATTTTATATAAATAAATCATGACATTCAACTAACTGTTTATGACATTATATTTTAGACATTTGAGTTATGTTTCCTACTTTAAAACTTTAAGTAGTTGAAATCAAAATAATAGAAAATTTGATCGGTTGTGATTCAGACTAAATCTTGTTCAAAAATCTTTTGTTTTAATTTATCTTATAAGTTTATTTTAGAATATTATGTTGATGGTATTAAATGAATCTATTTTACTACTTTCATATATTTGATAATATCGTGTTAATTTTACGGGATATTTGAAAGAATCGTGTTATAATATAGTAGTTTTAAAAAAAAATTAAATGGGTAACCTGGTAATTTGATCCGAACTGAACCGTTCATGAATGGGTTGAGTTGGGTTTCAATTTTTTTTTTTTTGAAAACTGAATCGAACCGAACCGATTAAAATTGATTGGATTAGATCCTAAATTTGAAGAAAATCGATCCGAAACAATCCACGAATACTCCTAGGTGTGACCCAAAAAAGATTTTATTAAAGATTATTTCATGTCAAATATCTATCTATAGAAAAAAAATATTTATCAAATGAAAGTATAATAACTTTCTACTATGTTGAATTAAAAATAGAAAAATATTACATTCAAATGATTTAGTCCTCTTTCTCGCTCAACGCCGGCAAAAATACGCCCCGTGCCCGCGCACCCGCAGGGAGCAAGCAAAAACATTTAGCGCAACACATCTCAGTATCAGTCTATGTGAGAAGAACGAAGCATAATGGCTCCATGCATTTGCGCTTCCCACTCTTCGCTTTTCCACGATCGCCATTATGTTTCCACCTCAATCTCTTCTTCTTCATTTTCTCTGCGCAATTTCAAATTCCCAAATGCCGCTTCCTCCCACAAACCCCTCACGCTTCACTCCAAAGCCTCTCACGCGCCGCATCAAGACGCTGCTTCTCACGACCCAGATGCAAATTCTTCATCTTTATCCAAAACCCGCATCTGGGTCAATCCCAACAGCCCCCGAGCCAAACACCTCCAACCGAAATCGCCCAGCGCCAGGTACAGCTACCTCGCCAGACTCACCGAGTCGTTGAACTCGTGCACCCCCAGCGCGCAACACGTGTCCACGATCCTCAAGGGTCTCCGTGACAATGTTTCAGAGCGCGACGCTGTGTTCATTCTCGATAAGATGACGAACCCCGAAACCGCACCCTTTGTTCTCGGTCACTTCCGGGACAAGATTAAACCCTCCACAGACAAAGAGGTGATTCTCTACAATGCTACTCTGAAGGCGCTTAGGAAGTCTAGGGATTTTGAAGGTGCGGAGAAGCTGTTCGATGAAATGCTTCAGCGAGGGGTCAAACCTGATAACATTACATTTTCGACTTTGATAAACTCTGCTAGGATGTGTGCCTTGCCCGACAAGGCCGTGGAGTGGTTTGAGAAGATGCCGAGCTTCGGGTGTGAACCTGATGCCATGACGTGCTCGGCTATGGTGTCTGCTTATGCGCAAACTAATAATGTTGATATGGCTTTGAGCTTGTATGGTCGTGCAAAGGCTGAGAAGTGGAGCCTTGATGTGTCAACATTCTCGACGTTGATTAAGATGCATGGCGTGTTAGGGAACTATGTTGAATGCTTGAGAATTTTCAGAGAAATGAAGGTTCTCGGTGTGAAGCCTACTGTGGTGACGTATAACACTCTGCTGGGTAGCTTGTTTAGAGCTACGAAGTCTTGGCAGGCCAAGAACGTATATAAAGAGATGATAAGTAATGGGCTTTCGCCGGATTTTATAACCTATGCTACTCTTTTGCGAATCTATGCTGGAGCACAATATAGGGAAGATGCTCTCGATGTTTATAAGGAAATGAAGGGGAATGGAATGGATATGACTGTGGATCTTTATAACAGGCTCTTAGCTATGTGTGCTGATGTTGGTTGCATAGAGGAAGCTGTTGAAATTTTTGAAGACATGAAAAGTTCTGGGACTTGTCGGCCTGACAGCTTGACATTTTCATCCTTAATTACTGTATATTCCTGCAATGGGAAGGCTTCAGAAGCAGAAGGCATGTTGAATGAAATGATCCAATCTGGATTTCAGCCAACTATTTATGTTCTGACATCACTTGTCCAGTGCTATGGGAGAGCTAAGCGAACTGATGATGTTGTGAAGATTTTTAAGCAACTCTTGGATTTGGGCATTGTTCCAGATGTTTACTTCTGCTGTTGTCTTCTGAATGTTATGACTCAAACACCAAAAGAAGAGTTCGGTAAGCTAACAGACTGCATTGAGAAGGCTAATACAAGGCTTGGTTCTGTGGTAAGATATTTGGTGGAAGGGCAGGAGGGTGATGGAGATTTTAGAAAGGAAGCATCAGAACTTCTTAATTCAATTGATTTTAAGGTAAAAAAGCCCTTATGCAATTGTCTAATTGATCTTTGTGTCAGCCTGAATGTGCCGAACAGAGCACGTGAAGTTCTGGACCTTGGACTGATGCTTGAGATATATAAAAATATACAATCCAGATCTGAAACCCAGTGGTCTTTGCATTTGAAGAAACTCTCAGTTGGAGCTGCTATAACCGCATTACATGTTTGGATAAATGACTTGTCTAAGGCATTGGAATCATGGGAAGACCTTCCACCACTGCTTGGAGTTAATACTGGACAAGGAAAACACAAGTATTCAGACAAAGGTTTGGCTAGTGTATTTGAATCACATTTGAAGGAACTCAATGCTCCGTTCCATCAGGCTCCAGATAAGGCTGGCTGGTTTTTGGTTACAAAGGAGGCAGCCAAATCATGGCTGGAGTCTAGGGTTTCAGCTGAAACAATAGATGATTTGAACTCTCAGGTTTCAGGTGCTTCAACAGCGGCCCTTCAGTATCAATAGGGTTGTTTTAAGAATGATATGCCATGTTATTTTTATGCAATTTGCTTTTTCTTTTGTGGAAATTTTGTATTAGTATTTAGTGAGAGATTGTTTGGATACAAGATTAAAAGTGTTTTTGAGAGTTTCTCTATTAAAAAAAATTCTATGTTTTTATTAGAAAAATTCTCAAAAACACTTATAACTTGTATCTAAACAAACGCTAAGTCCAATATAAGTATCCCTTCAAAAAAAAGTTCAATATAGTATTAAAATTCTGGTTATCTAGTAGGGTAAATGAAGAGCTGATACTAGTATCCAGTGTAGCGGCTAGATTTCTATTGTTTAATATATATAGAGCCATTTCCATACCAATATATTTTAATTTTCTGCCTGAACTAAATGAAATGAACAATAACACTTCCACCATATTAATTTTTCAAAGATTACCTCTACAACCTACACTGAGAAAATCTCACCATAGAGCGGTGTAGAAACTACATCTAGAAGTAAAATGAAGGAGGACATCCCGCACAGTTTGGACTAAGGTAATCACTGCCATTCTCATCGAGAAGTAAATTCAATGAGTCTTGGACTAAGAAGGCTTGACTAAATCACATGCGTTCCCATATTATTATTATTATTATTTTTAAAAAAATGTTAAATTAGTACATTAAAATCTAAATCAAAGTATTACAATATAAATTCTTTTAAAAAACTAACACCGAAATCAGTCTTTTAAAAATTAATTCATTATCTCGTTAATCTTAAAAAAAAAAGATTATGTGACAGTAATTTATTTGTTTTTTTATTGCTCAAAAGTGTATTATATCTTTCTCTTTGAGTGTTGTAAATCTTGCAACCGTGTTCCAGACTTAAGGATAAAAAAATAATATCAACTGTCTCCAACAATTCTATCGGTGTGGTGTACTCAGACAGTAACAGACACAGGGAATATGGTTCAGCCTTACCCTCTTTGCTCTTCCCCTTCAGCTTCTTCCTTCTCATTCCATTATCGCATACCCTTCTTCACCATCACCCCTTCTCCTTCCAAAACCCTTCTCCACGCCCCACGCTTCTCCTTCCAACCCTTCAACACTCTCCAAGACGCCACAAAACTCGATGACCCAGATGCAAAGTCTCCATCTTTATCCAAAAAATCCTTCTGGGTCAATCCCAGAAGCCCCAGAGCCAAACACCTTCAGCAGAATTCCCCTCATGCCAAGTCATCATCTCTCACCAAGCTCGCCAAGTCACTGGACTCGTGCAACCCCACCGAGGAAAACGTCTCTGAAATCCTCAACGTTTTGGGGAACATTGTTTCAGAACGCGACGCCGTGTTTATTCTCAATACGATGGCTAATCCCGACACTGCACTTCTCGCTCTTAAGTACTTCCAGCAAAAGATTAGCCCCGTTAAGCAAGTTGTTCTTTACAACGTTACCCTGAAGGTGTTGAGGGAGGTAAAGGATTTTGAAGGTTCAGAGAAGCTGTTTCATGAAATGCTTCAAAGAGGGGTCGAGCCGAATCTCATTACGTTTTCAACTATAATTAGCGCTGCTTCCGTGTGTTCCTTGCCAGATAAGGCTATGGAGTGGTTTGAGAAAATGCCCTCGTTCGGGGTTGAACCTGATGCGAGTGTAGCCTCCTTTATGATTCATGCTTATGCGCATAGTGGGAATGCTGACATGGCTTTGAAACTGTATGATCGTGCAAAAGCGGAGAAATGGCGGGTTGATACCGCGGCGTTCTCTGCATTGATTAAGATGTGTGGGATGTTGGAGAATTTTGATGGCTGTTTAAGTGTTTACAATGATATGAAGATTCTTGGTGCGAAGCCTAACATGGTAACTTATAACACTCTGTTGTATGCCATGGGGAGAGCTAAGAGGGCCTTGGATGCCAAGGCTATATATGAGGAGATGGTAAGTAATGGATTTTCACCCAATTGGCCTACCTATGCAGCTCTTTTACAAGCCTATTGCAAAGCACGATTTCGTGAGGACGCTCTAGGAGTTTATAAGGAAATGAAGGAAAAGGGAATGGATGTGAATTTGTTTTTGTATAACTTGCTTTTTGACATGTGTGCTGATGTTGGTTGCATGGATGAAGCTGCTGAAATCTTTGAAAACATGAGAAGTTCGGAGACTTGCCAGCCAGACAATTTCACTTACTCATGCTTGATCAATATGTACAGTTCTCATCTCAAACTCACCGAGTCTTTGGAGTCGAGCAATCCATGGGAGCCACAGGTCTCCACAATTTTAAAGGGTCTGGGGGATGATGTTTCAGAAGGAGATGTTATATTTATTCTCAATAGGATGGTGGATCCCAACACTGCATCCTTTGTTCTTAGATACTTTCAGAACATGGTTAATTTCACTAGTGATAAAGAGGTGATTCTTTACAATGTGGTCATAAATTTGTTTAGGAAGTCTAGGGATTTTGAAGGAGCAGAGAAGTTGTTTGATGAAATGCTTCAAAGAGGAATAAAACCTGACAACATTACATTTTCAACTTTGGTTAACTGTGCTAGCGTGTCTGGTTTGCCTAATAAGGCTGTGGAGTTATTTGAAAAGATGTCTGGCTTTGGGTGTGAACCTGATATTGTCACATGCTCAGCCATGGTATATGCTTATGCACGTACTAATAATGTTGACAAGGCTGTGAACCTATATGATCGTGCAAAAGCTGAGAAATGGAGCCTTGATGCAGTAACATTCTCAACATTGATTAAGATGTATAGCATTGCAGGAAAGTATGATAAATGCTTGGAAATCTACCACGAAATGAAGGTTCTTGGTGTGAAGCCTAATGTGGTGACGTATAACACTCTGCTGGGTGCCATGTTGAGATCTAAGAAGCACCGACAGGCCAAAGCTATATATAAAGAGATGAAAAGTAATGGAGTTTCACCAGATTTTATAACATATGCATCCCTTTTGGAAGTTTATACTAGAGCACAATGTAGTGAAGAGGCTCTTGGTGTTTATAAGCAAATGAAGGGGAACGGAATAGATATGACTGCAGATCTTTATAACAAGCTTTTAGCTATGTGTGCTAATGTTGGCTACACAGATAGAGCTGCTGAAATTTTTTATGAAATGAAAAGTTCTGGGACTTGCCAGCCTGACAGTTGGACATTTTCATCCATGATTACCATGTATTCCCGCAGTGGTAAAGTTTCAGAGGCGGAAGGGATGTTGAATGAAATGATCCAATCTGGATTTCAACCTACTATTTTTGTTATGACATCACTCATCCGCTGCTATGGAAAAGCAAAGCGAACTGATGATGTGGTGAAGATATTTAAACAGCTCCTGGAGTTGGGCATTGTTCCAAATGATCACTTCTGCTGTTGCCTTCTAAATGTTTTGACTCAAACACCAAAAGAAGAGCTTGGTAAGCTAACAGATTGCATTGAGAAGGCTAATACAAAGCTTGGGACTGTGGTAAGATATTTGGTGGAAGAGCTGGAGGGTGATGAAGCCTTTAGAAAGGAAGCATTAGAACTTTTAAATTCAATTGATGCTGTAGTAAAGAAGCCTTTATGCAATTGTCTAATTGATCTTTGTGTCAAGCTGAATGTGCCTGAAAGAGCACGTGACCTTCTGGATTTAGGACTCATGCTTGAGATATATACAAATATCCAGTCCAAATCCCAAACTCAGTGGTCTTTGCATCTGAAAGAACTCTCAGTTGGAGCTGCCATGACTGCATTACATGTTTGGATTAATGACTTGTCTAAGGCATTGGAATCAGGGGAGGACCTTCCTCCACTACTTGGAATTAATACTGGGCAAGGAAAACACAAGTATTCAGACAAAGGCTTGGCTAGTGTATTTGAATCACATTTGAAGGAACTCCATGCTCCATTTCATGAGTCTAAGGCTGGCTGGTTTTTGGTTACAAAGGCTGCAGCCAAATCATGGCTGGAGTCTAGGGATTCCACCGGATCAATTGCTGGTTTGAACTCTCTGGTTTTCGGTGTTCCAACAATGGCCCTTTAGTATTGATAGTGTTGTTTTACGAACATGTGCCATGTTAATCTTTTTGGTGTATTCCTATTCCTTTTGCGGAAATTTTGTACTGTATATTTATGTATGAAACTTTTCGTGAATACAAGTAGGAACACATGATTTTAATACTATTTTTTAATATTAATTTAATCTTAATCTTTATTTGATACTATTTTCTATTCCTTTGAAATTGTTACTCCTAGGGCGAATATTGTATTGGCTATTGAAGAGCTCTATTTACATTGGAATTATCTAAGAACCAAGGCAACTGAAACTTATTCGGTGAACATTGTTTTGATAAAAGTTTGTTACAGGGAAAAAAATGTAAATAACTGGAAATATTTTGGTTTGTCATTGTTCATGTTTATTTTAAATAGAATGATTTTGGTTCCAGAAAGTATAACACATTCCTTACCAAAAAAAGAAAGTATAACACATTTTCATATTAGTTTTTGGAATAAAGGATATCTTTTTCGGATGTAATATTTCGATTCCTAAACTTAATTAAATTCTTATTTTGTTTGAAATTAATGTATGAGAAAGTTTAACTTAGTTGGTTAAGGTTAAACAGAATGTTTAAGTTGTTCTAAATTATCGATAGTTGTCTTTTATTTCTATTGATAAAAAAAAAATAATGTTTGAGGGATTGTATTTTCTTGAATTAGTCGAATAATTTATACATGATCACGTCGAGAAAGTGAATTAACATATTCAGCAGGAAAAAAAAAAAAAAACAATTTGCTCTTATTTATTTTCATCAATCAGTCTATTTACATTTTGTTCATCAATTTTCTCGAGCGTTACACGTATATACAGTCTTAGAGAGAGGGAAGGAAAATGGCTCAATCTTACCTTATCTGCTCTCCATCATCTTCTTCTTCTTCTTCCCTTTCTCCTCCTCCTTGTTCTTCTGCCTGCCTTTATCGTAAACCCATCACCACTTCTATTTCCTTCTCTTACTTTTCCCGCCATTTCAAACTTCTCACCTTCCCTTTCTCTCATAATCCCAAAACCCTTGTCCAAGTCCAAGCCACCTACACTCGACAAGACCCAGATGCAAAGTCTTCGTCTTTATACAAAACTTCCATCTGGGTCAATCCCAAAAGCCCCAGAGTCAAACACCTTTGGAAGAATCCCTATCACGCCAGGTCTTCATCTCTCACCAAACTCGCCAAGTCTCTCGACTCCTGCAACCCCACCCAGCAACACGTTTCTGATATCCTCAAAGTTTTTGGGGACAATGTCTTAGAAGCTGATGCAGTGTTATTCTCAATTCCATGGTGAATCCCTACACTGCACTCCTCGCTGTTGAGTACTTCAAGCAGTAGATTAAACACTCCAGGCACGTTATTCTCTACAACGTTACCCTGAAGCTTTTTAGGGAGGTTAAGGATTTCGAAGGAGCAGAGAAGCTGTTTGATGAAATGATTCAAAGAGGGGTCAACCCTAATCTCATTACGTTTTCAACTATGATTAGCTGTGCTTCCGTGTGTTCTTTGCCGCATAAGGCTGTGAAGTGGTTTGAGATGATGCCCTCTTTCGGTTGTGAACCGGATGACAATGTGTGCTCGTCTATGATATATTCTTATGCTCGAACTGGTAATGCTGATATGGCTTTGAGACTGTATGATCGTGCAAAAGCAGAGAAATGGCATGTTGACACGGTGGTGTTCTCGGGGTTGATTAAGATGCATGGGATGTCAGGGAACTATGATAGATGCTTGACTGTTTACAATGACTTGAAGGTTCTTGGTGCGAAGCCGAACTTAGTAACGTATAATGCTCTGTTGTATGCCATGGGGAGAGCTAAGAGGGCCAGGGATGCCAAGGCTATATATGAGGAGATGATAAATATTGGACTGACACCAAATTGGCCTACCTATGCAGCTTTGTTACAAGCCTATTGTAGAGCACGGTTTAACAGAGATGCACTGAATGTTTACAAGGAAATGAAGGAGAAGGGGAAGGATTTGGATATACTTCTTTATAACATGCTTTTTGACATGTGTGCAAATGTTGGATGTGAGGGTGAAGCTGTTAAAATTTTTGAAGACATGAAAAGTTCTGGGACTTGCTGTCCGGACAGTTTTACATATGCATCCTTGATCAACATGTACTCCAGCATTGGGAAAATTTCAGAGATGGAAGCCATGTTCAATGAAATGATGGAATCTGGATTTGAGCCTAATATTATAGTTCTGACATCACTTGTCCATTGCTATGGAAAAGCCAAGCGAACTGATGATGTTGTAAAGATATTTAATCGGCTCATGGATTTGGGCATCAGTCCTGATGGTCGCTTCTGTGATTGTCTTCTGCATGCAATGACCCAAGTACCAAAAGAAGAACTTGGTAAGCTAGCAGGTTGTGTTGAGAAGGCTAATCCAAAGCTTGGGTCTGTGTTAAGATATAATGGAAAAGAAGGAGGGTGGTGGAGATTTTAGAATGGAGGCATCAGATCTTTTTAATTCAACTGAAGCTGATATAAAAAAGTCCATGTGCAATTGTCTAATTGATCTTTGTGTGAGCCTGGATGTGCCAGACAGAGGCCGCGACCTTCTGGACCTTGGGCTGACTCTTGAGATATATACAGATATACAATCAAGATCTCAAGCAAAGTGGTCTCTGCACCTAAAGGGACTCTCAGTTGGAGCTGCTCTGACCGCCTTAAGTGTTTGGATAAATGACTTGTCTAAGACTTTGGAACTAGGGGAGGAGCTTCCACCACTACTTGGAATTAATACTGGAGGTGGGAAACACAGATTTTCAGATAAAGTTTTGCCTACTGTATTTGAATTGTATCTGAAGGAACTTAAAGCTCCATTTCATAATGCTGCCAATAAGGCTGGCTGGTTTTTGGCTACCAGTGAAGCAGCCACATCATGGCTGCAATCTAGGGTTCAACAGTGGCTCTTCCCAAATGATATTGCTGTTTGCTTTTAGGCAACCTTGTACCATATAGACTTTTTGCATTTTTCCCTTACCATGGGAGAAAATTTTGATGAGTAGTTTCTGAAAATTTGTCTTATTTTGGATGTCTTACATTGTGAATGAAGGTGTGATACTAATATCTAGAAAGAGTAAATGTAAGTAATAAGTTCTTGGTTTTGTGGCTCTGGTGAATTTCAAAATCTTATGTTGTAGGAAACTAGGTTATTAGTAGTGTTGATTGAACAAATGGATACTGGAATTGATGGTTGGCAAGGACAGGTGCACGGGGTGAAAGTTGGACTTCGCATTATTATAGTCTGAGTCCAAGGATGCCTCATTTTATGGCAAGGTTGATGTGGCACATGTTTCTATTCTGTTCTAAACTGAGCTGGTTTACGCGGCTGGGACCAGTTTTTTTTTCTTTCTATTCTGGTTCAAGAAAATAAGGCATAGTTCTACTCTTTGAATAAATTGTTGTATTCCTTTTCAACCATTACATTTTCCTCTGTTCAAGGGAATGATTGCAAAATTGATTTTGTAAAATTGATTTTAAAGTGATGTCTTTTATATTTGAACATTTTTTTCATAAAAGCAAATTATATTAAAATTTAAATTTTTTTTATCCAACGCAAAAATAACTTAAAAGTTGTTTTTTAAGTCAATTTGAACCTGAAACCAATTTCTCAAAATGGAACCAAACATATGAATTTTTATTTGAAACGTTAGTCACTATTTCAACTTAGTTCCGGATAGTTCAATGTGAATCTAAACAAGCCGTTCCCATTTTGCAAAAACAACCGAGAAGAAGCAGGTGATTATCTGCTTTTTCTTTTCTTTTACTGTTTTAAAAAAACTAAAAAAGAAGAATAAAAGAAAATATTGATGTAAGCAGGGTTGAGGTTGAGGTGGACCTTTTTATTGAACATGACAGTTACTTTTTTCAGTCAATTCTTTTATCTGTGGGATTGACTTTGACTTTTTACTTATGGCTTTAATGTGTTATTATTGTTATAATTAATTGCTTGGACAAAGGTTGGCAAATTAAGGAATAAAGTGCTTTTGACTTTAGTTTAGGGAATATTTTAGTAGTAATAATGTGCTTGCAACTTCTAGTCTTACCTGGACCTGAAGTGCCTATCCAGTCACACCCCACTTGACTTTTTTTGGCCTAATGGAACTCTTCGGTATATTCTTATTTTTAATAGAAGTCAACATGTAACGAAAGGTATGTGATCAATGATGACTTGCACGTTAATATTTTATTCAACTTAAATTGACCCAACTTTCTCTATATAATGGTTAGTCCTTGTTCATTTGATCATATGCAAAATGGGAAACTGTATGGGTTACCACTCTCAACCAAAGAAACAAACAAGATATCCTCCAATTGAAGGAAGAGAATTAGCTGCCTTAGTGCCAGTTGAAAAGATGAACTCTGCTTCTAATAAGCATTACATAGTGGTGCGTAGGAAG
Organism: Glycine tomentella; assembly: GCA_007407185.1. Lineage (NCBI taxonomy): Eukaryota > Viridiplantae > Streptophyta > Magnoliopsida > Fabales > Fabaceae > Glycine > Glycine tomentella. The sequence continues at coordinate 3,028,470 of PYAF01001252.1, forward strand.
CTGCGGCATGGGGAGGTTTACCAGCTTGCACCATTCATGTTGCAATCGGATATGCCTTGTAGGACAACTAACAACAGAAAGGTGAAGGCTAGGAGTGTGAAGATTGTGGTGACTGCAGAAGAATTGGAATCGCTGTTAAGCGGATCAAAGAGGCTCCAAATCCAACAAAGAGTTGCACGTGTCAGGCTAAGTTTTGGTTTGAGAGGGTGCCAAAAATGGTTACCTTCTTTACCAACTATTCAAGAGGTGCATAACTATTAAATGGTGGGATGGATGCTATTGAAGCATTCCTATCATCAGTTGTATAATGAATTTTATTTGTAGTTTTTGCGGATTTTCGGAAAGATGCTAGGTTGTATTTGATCAAGAAATTAAGGATGTTTACCTGCTCAATATTTTTAACTATAGCAGCAGGGGGAAGAAAAGAAAAAAAGAAAAGTTTCTCCATGTACATCCTTTTTTTGTTTTCTTCTGGTTTAAGTGTTTTTCATTCATGCTGTAGGAGTAGTGAATGCTGACTGTTCAAGTTCTTGGTGATTGGATGAACAATGAGAATATGATATTTGTTCATTCATTTCAGCTGCTTAAAGTGATACTACTGCTACAATTTTTCCTTGTTCCTCTATTATAAGATAGTATGGAATCCGCTTCAGCTCAGTGATGTTTAGATAATTATATCCTTTAAAGACTTGTAATGATAATCCATGATTGCTGCAAGTAGATATCCTTAAATGCTCAATTATAATTAAAGTTACCGTCATACTCATACCATTAAGCTTTTCTTTACATTAATTAGAATGATTCTCATAATCACTCTATATTCAGGAATAGTCTTTCTCTGTAATCATCTTTGGTAAATAAGATTTTTGATACACATAATGCAGACATGTAATTCAAATATTTTCCAAATTAAAAATCATATATATTTCATCTCTCTGCAGATACATTTGACAAACAGGGATAGTATGTAGTAATACTCACAATCACAGAGCACAGAGGATGCCATTTAAATAAATTTAGTGTATGTAGTATGCACTGAGTCAGATCCCAGACTCCCTTAGCCCGGTGAAACTTTATTTCAACATACTACCTCACTAAATTTTTGTTTTTTATTTACAAAGAAAATCACAAGATGCCATTGATTATTAAATTGCCTTCAGATTTCTCTAAATAGAGACTCTTCAATGTGTTCTTTCATCATATCATCCTGCAGTAATTTTATAAAAAGGTTAAGGGCTAGTATAAACAAATTTGACAAATAACATCGGTGTTCGTCATTCAATAAGAAAAGTTATAGAACCTTCTAGAGGAGTTTGAGCGTCTGAGTTTCCTGTTATCATCTGATTTTGTTGATGCAACCTCCTTCTCTCTAGCAGCTGCTTCTCTTTTCATTTTTTTCCACTCTATTTCCATCGCCTTTGTCAATGCATCAACTTTCTTAGTGAGAATCTGAAAAATAAAAATAAAAATAAAAACATTTTTATTATCTTCAATTCTAAAGTAAAAAGGGGAAGGTGTGGGGAAGTGATCATAGATGTTACATTACCTTTATTTCTTGATCTTTAGTTTGCAAATTACTCTCTTTAATTTCACAAGACTTTCTCATATTGATGAACTCTTTTTGAAGCCTATCATATAGAAAACCTGAGACCACATCATTGCTGCCTAAATCATTATAGCTATTGCTTTTAGAGTCGTCATTATCATCAACACTGGTTTTAATTTCTGCTGCTTCTTTTTCATCGTTGCATTTATTTGAATTCATGCCTGTGTTCACCTGCATATCATTTTCTTTTTCATCACTATCAGCAACTTTGTGTCTTGATGCCCATATACCTTTCTTCAACACATTCTCTGCCGAACCATATTTCTTTTTCATAATGCTGCCTGATATTAGGCTCCCAGTAACACTGTCTGTGTTGCTTTTTGCATTTGACTTTTGGAACAAAGAGCTTCCAATAGTAGATCCCCTTGGTTGTGATGTGGATCTGTTTCTCAGTCCGCTATTGGTCGTTAGGAAGCTTAAGATCTTAGACTTTTCTGATTTTGCAGACACGGAATTTGAACTGACTGGGTGACTTGAGAAATGCTTTAAGCCTTCTTCTAGTGTTTTTAACCTCAGCTTCAGTTTATCCTTAGAAAAATCACACAGATAAAATTAGTTATTGACAAAAACATTATTTACATGCTTACATGGAAGGAAGACAAATAGGTTACCTTCAATTGTGACTCTGCCTTTGCTGTTCTCTCTGATATAGCTAGCTTATCTTTCAATCGTTGCATCTCTGCCTATATGCAAGGACATAATTGATCATAAATTTTTCTTGCTCATAAAATTTTCAGAACTTCATAGTTTGGAATTGAAATTAGCTTTTTCTTGATAGGATTTGGACCTTTTAAAAAAAATCCTATATATATTGGTCTTGGATAATGAAAATAATAGTATTTTTGGACTAAATAGGCAGGACCATATGAGCACCAAATATTTTCATGGGAAGATATATACCTGCATTATCCTTCTCTCTTCCAGCCATTGCTTGACAGGCATGACCTTGTCATTCTCATCCTTCCACTCATTAGCCACAACGGTTGCAACTCTGTTGGCTGAAACTTTTACCCTTGCTAGCTCCCTCTCCAGTGTCCTTTTCTCCTCCTGAAAATTTGTGATAAATTATGTCACTGCTTAGATCACCCTAAATGCAGAAAGTCAATATATCCAAAATTAAGTTCATAATGGAAGTGGCCATAAGATATGCCTACCTGCAATTCAGAAATCTGTCGCTGATAATCACGAACGGCATTAGCATTGACTCCACTGGATAGGATGACCTCCTCCAGTTCATGGATGGTTTGGCTAAGTTTTTCAACTTCCAAAATCTTTTGACGATGTGTTTTCTCTAAGATTTTGTTCTCCTCCTGTTCATGAAAGTTATAAATTGGCTTAAGTGCTTAAAGTTAACTATAGAAACTAAATGTGAAAATGGAAACATAAAAAGTATGCCTGGCAGATTTCAATCTGTCTCTTCAAGTCAAAATTCTCATTTTGAACTTCCTCAACTATTAAAACTCTCTCTAGTGCACTTCTTAAAATCTTCTCTGCTTCAAGCAGTGCTGCCTCTTTTGACTTTGTGAGTCGTTCCAAAGCTTTCTTATCTTCTTGAAGTGATGCAATCTGAATACAAAATAAATGTTAGTATTCTCATTTTGCACAATTCACTCCTTGGTGGAATTTCATTATTAGTATTTAGTACCTCATTCCTATACATCTTAATCTCAGCTTCAAGAGGAGTAATGACACTCTCAAGAGGAACAAAATCATCTTCCTTTTGATCTGCATGTAACCTTCTAAGAGTTGCTTCTGCTGCATATTGTGCGGCCAATGCATCTTTCTTTTCCTCTGTCAGTTTCTTGATTTCTAGCTTCTGCATTTGAACAGATTTTGAGGAACGTGCATTTTTAGAATTTAGTATTGTTTTACATGGTTCCAATTTTTTTATGATATATCAGCACCACTTTGGTGTACCTTATGTTTGAGATGATCCTCAGTAAGTCTAAGTTTATCGTCCAGCTTACTGACTTCATTTCTCAGCTGGAATAAAAGATCATTACAGCTATTCTTTAGTCACTGAGAAATTTATATATCTTGTTATTTATAAAGAAATGTGTAATGCAACTGTATCAGTACCATGGAGAGTGAGAATAACTGCATCTACAATAAATACTTTATTTTAATCTTCTAACAGTGTAAAGAAAATCAAATTAAATATCACTAGATCAAATTTTACTCTTGAAAGAAATACCTCTTCTATGGCCTTGTCCTTTTTAGCTTCAGTTGCCCTTAAGGCCTTGATTTCACTCTGGCAATTTGCTAGTTCCTTGACCTTTTCTGCAAAGGGGTTATAATTGAGTCACAATTGTATCGATAAATAAAACTGATTTAAATATAATAGAAAAAGCCATTCACATAATATATTCTCCATTTTCATTTTGTTGTGAATGAAAAGAAAACTAAATTAGAAATGTAGGGAAATACACAAAAACAAGTTCAATAAACCCTCTATACAAATAATAATAAATCTTACAACAGGTAATTAATTATGAGATACTATATGCAAACAATGAAACACATAAAGCGTATTAATGAAACGTGAATTTATAAGATGTTACTAGGTAGACAATGAAATATAAGTTTCATAACGTTTATCAATACTGAACTTGTCATCGGGTTTCAAACAGTGGCAACAAAATCTTATTTGATGAGAAATATGCTTGTTTGATTGCCTCTCTATTTTGAAGGCAAAGGCTAACTGTTTCTACTAATTAAAATAAATGAAAATAGGTTCTATAATTGATTTTTTAACTAGTGCATTTAAGTTAAAATCTTATTTTAAATTGTGGCCAGTCTCCACCATCACTTAGCATTAGCCAAGATATGTGAAAAATATTTAACAATATAAGCAATTATCTTTTCTTTGATACATTAAACAATGATGACAAACAAATATCTCTTTACTTTTTAAACCCCTACCTCTATTGATTAATCTCTGTTCTTTTATACACTTTACCTCTTCCAATGAAAAATATCATATTATTTTGACCACATTCTCAATTTCCAAAAATTTACATACACAATAATGAAGTCACATTGTTTTCATCATTTTGATCAGTACGAAACTTTGAAAATAAGAAACCAGAAAAAAATAATGCATCATTTTTATAATAATTAATAAAATAAGAAATAAACAATTAAAGTTGCACTCAAACTTCATGCATGTGTCCTTAGTTAAGATATAAAATACATTTATACTAGCTTACTAAAAAGTTTAAGTTTCTGTTTATTTAAGCACTGAGGAAGCCAAACCCCAGTTTGGTTTGGAGGGTGTATTTAGTCTTCAATGTCGTGCATGTATTGTTGTTTGGCAATTTTGTAATAAAATCAAGTTCAGATTCTAAATTTAATTTTAACTCTCTTAACGTGAAAGTTACATTTTATTACTTTTACATTGAGTAAAATCTTATTATATATATATATATATATATATATATATATATATATATATATATATATGAAAAATAACTCACTTTCACTTCAGACAGTAGCTTTTGTTGAAATTCATTTTCACTTTATCAATCTAATTTGATCAAACCTTTGAATTATAATTATATAGAATGTGAATTTGATTGATCTAATAATTGAAAATTATGAGTAGATATTATTTTAATTATGTGTGAGTTGTGATAAATTTTATAAAAATTGAACATAATAAAAAAAATGATTAAATCATTCATATTTTAATATATTATAAAAAATATATATTACATGAATTTTGATCTTTGGGGTATCAAATAATTTTTTTACTAATATAAAGTATAA